>OFHU01003183.1:0-316729 GCA_900245905.1 Lacerta viridis
ACGCATTGCGGTGACGCATTGCAGTCTCACGCATTGCAGTGAGACTGACCTCACTGCTGTTGTGCTTGGGAGCAATTGGATAGCCACAACAACCCGATTGGTGGTCCCTCAGTTGCTGGGGTAAATCTGGCCAATGGGATCATTTTGTGCATTAACTGAGGGACCCATATATACCGCTGCACGTTGCGTTCAGCTTCCTCTTTTTGCCTTGTGCATCAGATCACCCGCCCATCCTCCCTATATTTAGGGTTCATCATGACCTTGCTATGCCATCGTGGGTCGCCTGTTTTTGGGACAGGGGCCCGGTAGGAATTTTCCCATTTGGCTGATTGGCTGGTGCCACTTGGGTTTTGACTGCCGCGTAGCAAATCATCACAACTTTGTAAGGTTTAGCAGTTAGGCATTGGTTCCATGGTGGTGGAGGGGATGTGGATAGGCTGTGCCTCCCTCTCCAATGCTAGGGTATTCTGTTAACGGAATCCGGGGTCTTGCCTTGCTTTTGTCCAATCCCCTTCCAGGGCTTAGGGCCACGCCCAGAGCCCCTGGAACATTTGGGGTGAGCTTGAGTCTGAACCTGGTCCAATGCTCCCCCAGGATGTTTTCCCTTACTGACGTCTGCCGGAGTCCAGGCATCAGTGCTGCCCTGCTCAGGGCAGGTGCAGCTAATCGGGAACCAATGCCTAAGCAAACCACTCACAATTTGTAATCAATAAAATTGTGGCCAAAATTATGCCAATAACCTTAAACTAAATTTGTGTCAATTGTGTGCCTTTATTTATTGGGGGAGGTCTTGGGATTTTAACACGCAAATAAATAAAATTGTAATAAAGGGGGGAAACCTGGCTGGGACATTCCCATAGTTTTGGATCAGGGTCATTATTGAGATCCTCATTCAATTCAGTGGGACGTACTTCCAAAGAATAGGCATAAACTTGCCAAGATGAATTGTCACCATTCAACAATTCTCCGCGTGGCTGAAAATGGGGCAGAGACTGTTGGAAATCAGTGGCCACTGCAGCCACTGGGAGGCTTCTTGTTAAGAAGATGGGACTTTTGTATTACCCAGTTTCACCTTAAACACAATGCTGTTCACATGTCCATCTGCCAGCCGCCAAATGTTGATTAATCAAGCACTGAAATTAATCAACTGATGTCCATATATGGGTGAACCAGTCTTACGTATATACCACAATTTGGGAACGATAGTGGTGGGATCAAAGGCAAGGGCAATATGCAGAAGGAGATGTGAAATTCCAGCTTTCCCCACAAAAGAGTTTTAAAAGGGAGTTATTGTTTGTGAACAGAAGAAGCCATTATTTGGTTTGGCTCTGTGCTTTTGCATACAGCCTTTAAAAAAAAATGTAATAGCTGCAGGAAGCAGAGCAGGGAATAATAATAATCGCTGCCATTTATATCGCTATTTTCATTCTCAAACATCCTTTAGTTCTTTATAGACTTTCCCAGGTGAAGCGAGCATTTGTCTGAAAGGGGAGAAGAAATGGACTCATCAAAATGCAAATGACATATAAGAGGGATGTACAGAAAGTGAGGCAAGTTGGTTCCTGCCTTTTTTGAAATGGTACCAGATGGCCCAGTACTGGAATAAAGCTGTGTTAATTAAATCACAAAACTATCACTAATTCTCTGTTATTTGCTAATTCAACACATTGGCTTTTTCTTTTCTTTTTTTCCCTTTTTGGCGCAATACAGCACATTTTAATTAACTCTCGTAAAGCCGATTGTATCAATAATGAATAGGGAAAGGCAAATAATATTATGCTCTGTTGTTCAGAATACAAGCAAAATGGGGGTGTGCCGGCATTTTTGAACACTGCCACTTCATCATGGCAAGAGGAGGGAGGGAGGAATGTGAAGCAGTCAGAGTGGAGTGCTCTTCACAAAGTTCACTGGGCAATAACATGATGGTGTGAGCATATCCAAAGGGAGACAATATGCAAGGAATAGATATCCGTGCAGCTTTTCTGGAGCTAGCTGTGTTCTGGACCTCTCTGACCATCAATGATCTTGTTGAGCGATCTGGAAAACTTTGTAGTCTCCAGGTAAGCCTTCCCCTTAGATACATTCACAAGGCTCACAAGGTTGAACCAATTGTTCAGTAGAGGTGTTCAGAATAGCAGGTCAGGAACACCTCTATATGAAAGAAGCCATGTATCCATTTCTTCTTTCATATATGAAGAAGCATACCCAATGCCAGAGTTGATGGTGTGTTGAGGGCAGTGCTTTTTATGGGGGAACGCAGGGGTACGCGTACCCCTAAACATGTTGTGTTTCCTTGACCAACTGACCGAAAGACGGTCTGACATGTCAGCATGGATTAGAGCTCTGTTATTCTCTGTTAGTCTGAGGCGGTGACAGCGCTCCTCCTCCTCCTCTTGCCAGGCTAGAACCAGCTGGCGAGCACTTGCCACTCCTCGCTCAAGCCAACTCCATCGCCGCCGTTCCCAGGGGGCCCTCCTGTCCTCTCAGCGCCTCCACCACGAGTCCAGTGGTTGGGCGGGGGTTGGGGGGAGGAAAGAGGAGGGGGAGCAGCCGAAATGACACTACCCCTAAACATTTTTTAAGAAAAAGACTTCCGGCGGCTGGCGCCATCGCGGATGGTCCTGGGTCGCTTCGGTGGCGAGGCACCCAGTTCATCCCGGGGGTTAGGAGCCCTGCAGCCGCATGCAGGGCTCTGGTTGGGGCGCGGGAAGAGCGTCCCGCGCCCTGGGCTCCCCGGCTATGCCCGTTGTGCTCCGAACCCTTCCCCCGCGCCCTCTGTAAGGAGGGAGTGGGGGTGAAGGGACCACGGAGTCGGGCTCCAGGGGACATGCCCCAACCGGGATGTTTACATGCGGCGGCAAAGTCCGTGAGGAGCGTCTCTGTTCTACCTGTCATTAAGGAGTTGCTAAGAAACCAGAAGCTGTGAGTAATTGACTGACTCTTTGTTCTCCGGGAAAAGCTCTGGGATCAAAAGAAAAGGCAGCCCGCCTCTCTCCCTTCGGGCGGTGGATGGAATTAACTCTTTAAGTGACTGCTGCTACATCAATCAATTGAAAGTACTTGGAATTTGAAAACTGAGTCTGTAGAGATTCCCTTTCAGGGGTTAACTGAGGAGAAATATCTCCATCTGAAGTTTTGGTCTTTATACTCTGGCTTCGGAAGAAATGGCGGCGATTTGGAATTGCGCAGGAAAAAATTGAGACAAGGAGGAAAAAGACAGGAAATGTAATTTGATACCCACCTCCCTTCTCCGAAGATGTTGGACTTTGCTCTTACGCTGGCACAGAAGGATTGGGAGGTAGAGGAAAAGCTCACTGTCTTTCAATTGGAGCTGACTAATCGTAAATTAAGAGCCTTGTGTGGGATTATAAATGGAAAGAATCTGCATTCCACAGAGGAGGCTTTCCAAAAAATCTATTCAATGGAAACAGACTTTTGCAAAGAGTTGCAAGATGTGCTGGAAGGATGGTCTGAGATGGCAGAGCAAATCCGATTGGAACAGGGACCGTTTTCAGGGGGTGGCAGAAACCCTGTAACGGAAAGATTTTTAATATCCAGATTCCGAGGTGGCAGCTCGGGGTCGAGGGACAGAGAATTAAGATTTCTACGTGAAGAAGAATTTTGGTACAAAGCTACGGAGAAGCTCAGAATGCAGAGGATGAACATCTTGGAGCTTGATGCAGGGTTTGTTGTGGTTGTAACTTGGATCTGTGGACATTCAGAAGCATACAATAGGGGATTTGGCTCTGGTGAAAGACAGGAGAAGGCAATGGACAAAAGGGGAGTGGGTTGAATTAATCATTGTATAACATAGATGGTCTGCCATGGTATCCGAAATCGGAGTGTGAAGTTGGTTAAATAAGTTTTTTTAAATAAGTAAGGAGATATTGAATTTAAGTTAAAAGCAGCATGTTAAATGATAGAAGAAATAAGTTTAGCTCTAAGAATATTTGGTTAAGTCCTAGGTTATAATGCAAAAGATAAGACAAAGGTGTTTTTTCTTTCTATATCAAGTTAAGTTAAACTTTTATAGAGAAAAGATGTTAAGGAGAAAGTGTATTGTTTTAAAACCGAAGGTGTATAGGCGGGGGAAGTCAAGTGTCAAGATTTGGAACTAGAATTTTTTTTTTTCTATAGCAAGATATACAGATAAGAAGAAGAATCCTGACATTATGTGTATGTCTATTTGTATTTGTTTTGATATTTGTAGGTGTGGGGGTTGGGTTTATGTTATTTTGTGAAAATGTCAATAAATTCTGTTAAACATTTTTTAAGAAAAAAAGCACTGCAGGTAGTAAGCACCTTTAGGTAATGGAGAATAAAGGTAAAGGTAAAGGGACCCCTGACCATTAGGTCCAGTCATGTCCAACTCTGAGGTTGCGGCGTTCATCTTGCTTTATTGGCCGAGGGAGCCGGCGTACAGCTTCTGGGTCATGTGGCCAGCATGACTAAGCCACTTCTGGTGAACCAGAGCAGCGCACGGAAACACCATTTACCTTCCCACTGGAGCGGTACCTATTTATCTACTTGCACTTTTGACGTGCTTTCGAACTGCTAGGTGGGCAGGAACTGGGACCGAGCAATGGGAGCTCACCCTGTTGCGGGGATTCGAACCGCCGACCTTCTGATTGACAAGCCCTAGGTTCGGTGATTTTAACCCATAGCGCCACCCACGTCCCATTGGAGAATACCCGCAACCCTGTTATTAATAATCTCCTGCTCTACGGCTGTTTCTGTTATTTAATGTCCTACCTTTCCTCACCCTGTTTCTTCATGGAACTCTGAAGTCCAGGCGCCAGACATAAAAGTCCTGCAGTTGTTTACGCTATCAGTATCGCAGAACGGAAGGTGAGTCAAAAAGATTCTGTAAGGGTTTGTTCTGTCTCTTTCCTCTTGCTTCAACCTCAGACTCACCCCTGTGTTACGTAAACAGATTAGAGCTGGAAGGCCCAATGTCAATTTGACCTAGGATGGAGTCTGAAACGACCCAGGCGGTAGCTAGAATTTTAACCAATTGAAAAAGCACAAAAAAGAGAGACTCACACCCTAAGGGAATGTTTTTCCCTGTTTTAAGTTTAACCTGGCAATTAAGCTTTGTATCTGCATTATAATTACATTCCTCCACTCCCTCAAGGGGGTCTTTAATTAAATGCTTATGAAAATATTACTTTTTCTCTTAGTATTGTGCTATGCTAATCTATAAACTTCTTCATGCAACCCCCCCCCCCGCGCCCTTCAGAAATACATCCTCATGTGTGGTTACAGATCTCTTTGGAAAAGATGCAGCACAGCCTCTGTGTTTTGGCTTGGAAGTAAATTTCATTGTATACAATGTGTAGACAACTAGTGTGGTGCAGCAGTTATAGAGTTTTGTGCTACCTCCTGAGAGTAAAAGGTAAAGGGACCCCTGACCATTAGGCATAGCTGTCAACAATCCCTGCTGTTCCCCACTGCTATAGACATAGCTGTCAACCCTCCCTGCTGTTTCCCAATGCTATAATAAGGGAATTTCCCACAAAAAAGGAAAAGTTGACAGCTATGCCATTAGGTCCAGTCGCAGACGACTCTGGGGTTGCGGTGCTCATCTCGCTTTACTGGCCGAGGGAGCCGGCGTACAGCTTCTGGGTCATGTGGCCAGCATGACTAAGCTGCTTCTGGCGAACCAGAGCAGCGCATGGAAACGCTGTTTACCTTCCCGCCGGAGTGGTACCTATTTATCTACTTGCACTTTGACGTGCTTTTCGAACTGCTAGGTTGGCAGGAGCAGGGACCGAGCAATGGGAGTTCACCCCGTTGCGGGGATTCGAACCACCGACCTTCTGATAGGCAAGCCCTAGGCTCTGTGGTTTAGACCATAGCACCACCCGTTGAGACACCAGGGTTCAAATCCGCACTCAGTCATGAACGGAGGCGTGGCGTTGTCCGCCACCCTATTTGCACCCCCATTGCAAATGGGATGGACACAGGGAGGTTTTGAAAACATGGGGTATTTCTGAATGTGTAGTTTGGCCCTTGCTTTAACCTACTCATATGTCATTCTAGTATAGTGGTATGTTGGTTCTCAAACGTAATCCGTTCCAGAAGTCCATTCCAAAACCAAAGCGTTCCAAAACCAAGGCATGCTTTCCCATAGAAAGTAATGCAAAATGGATTAATCCATTCCAGACTTTTAAAAACAACCCCTAAAACAGCAATTTAACATGAATTTTACTATCTAATGAGACCATTGATCCATAAAATGAAAGCAATAAACAATGTACTGCAGTCACACAATCAATCAGTAGCTGAAATGGGTTCCCCACGGCCACAAAAAAGAGCCACAAAATAAATAGAAAAAACAGACAAACCACAGCGTAATACTCAAAATGAAAGTGTGGCACTGAAAACAGAAGTGTGGCACTCAGATCGGAAGCATATCACTCAAAATGGAGCATGTTCGGCTTCTGAAAAAAATTCACAAACACTTACTTCTGGGTTTGCAGTGTTTGGGTTCCAAGTTGTTTGACTACCAAGGCATTTGAGAACCAAGGTACCACTGTTAATTGGTTCTTAGTAGCTTAGCTTTGAGTGTGGCAAATTTTAGGACTGGTACCGTAGATCTCATATCCTGGGTTGGATAAAAAGGACTCACTTACTTTTTATTATTGCACAATAAAAAAAAAACCCAGCCATGGAATAAAAAGACAATAGGTAAAGGTAAAGGGACCCCTGACCATTAGGTCCAGTTGTGTCTGACTCTGGGGTTGCGTCCCAATCAGGGCCGGCACGTTCATTTAGGTGAACTAGGCAATTGCCTAGGGCGCCAAAATGCAGGGGGCGCTGGCCAGGCTTGGGCGGACGGGCAAGCAGCAGCTTCTCTGCTACAGCAGAGAAACTGCTGCTTGCCTCTCCACCACCCCCCACCTACCGCTAAAGCAGGCTTTGGCGGGGGGCGCCAGAAGGTGGTTCGCCTAGGGCGCAAGAAACCCTAGCACCGGTCCTGGTCCCGATAAGACAATAGCTGTATGTAAAAGCCATAACCAAAAGCTAGTGAGCTATGTCTTCCACTAGCCTCCATGTAGCCATAAACACGTTGTAGTATTAAGGCCTAAGGCTTTTGGGCTTTTTATTTTTGCAATCTATAAAAAAATGTAATGAATCTCACATGAAGATTTTTTCCCTCTTTTTAAAAAAAACTCCTGCCAGCTGCCTCTAGCTGTTCTGCTTGAAAAGCGGGATATAATATCCTAGTACCCAAAAGACTGTTATTTCATTTCCCCACTGTTCATAGGCACCCTGACTGAAGTCACTCAAATGATTCTCTGTTGAATAGGTACAGAAATTAGAAACCTAACTAAATTATTTAAATCATATGATTTAAATGTCTGAAACTTCTAGTTTCTCAGAGATTGAAGATCCACAATAGTAATAAGCAATAAATGTGTCTTAATCAGAACAAGGGCTACAGTCTCGATTTGACATTTTCTGCTGTCTCTACTATATAATTTGTGCAAGGCATAATTATGTTTTTGGTGCTTTTTATCAGAAAACCGGTAATATTTTAAGAGTCTACTGCTAAGGATGGCAGTTGATTGCTGTCAAGTCTGTGGGCCCAGAGAATTGTGGGTAACGCCGTAGCTTGTTCTCGAAGAAATTCTGTTTCCATTTATTTGCAAGCTTCTTGGCATCCAGCACTAAAAATACACATTATAATTAACATGATTTCTCAGACTCACTGCTTTTGATTATGTTGTACCCATTTGCATATTAGTCTCTGATCCCATAAGCCAGAATGTCACCTGTTAAATTAGCTGACTTCTGTATCCTGCTGATCAGATTGTTTTATCCGTATACTTGCCTTTGTTTTTCACTGCAATTCAAAATGGATACTTCAGAAAAATCTGACAAAAGAGTTGAGAACATGACAAAAATAGATTAAGTGCAAATCTGAATTATTCATTGTACTCATGGCTTCTGTGTCAATGAAAACGGAGTCAACATAATTAATTTCACTTGTCAGAAACAATTGTGTGTAATATATCTGTTAACAGACATTTTTAAAAATGCAGAGCTAATATAACAAAGCTCAATATATTTTACCATGAGCAACTTCTTATGTCGGCAGTTAGACTAGATGTTCCTTGGGGTCCTTTCAGTTCCACAATTCTGTGATTCTGTGCATGCCAAACAGCAATTAAAAGAAGCTGCCATCTTTCTTTCCATAGAATTGTCTCCAAAACTTGGGTCCCCAGCTGTTTTTGGACTACAACTCCCATCATCCCTTGCTAACAGGATCAGATGTCAGGGATGATGGGAATTGTAGTCCAAAAACAGCTGGAGCTTGGGAAACACTGTTCTAGATTCTAACAAAGTCCAGCGTTTTAGCTTTGGGAAAATGCAGAGAACATGCTTCTCCTTAGTTTCAGTAGTCAGGGATTTAGCCCATTCTGTTATCTGATGCCATGAGTATATTGGTAATAAATGCCACAAGAAATATAAAACAAATATTATCTTGAGGTAAATGCAAAGCAATGGTGCCAAGCTTCTCTCCTGAGCCGCACCTAGCTTTTATTTTTGAAAAGCTGTTTAGAATCATGCATCCTTGCATTCAATATTGGAGGAGCTGAAGATTAGAGGACACTAATTGAGAACAGACTTTTGCTATACATATTTGGGAATATTGAAGGGTCAGATTAGGGAGGGGAAACTTCAATAAGAGGTCATGCCTTAGGATGAACAAACTGTCATAAAGAAACCCAGGCAACTTTTTCTTAATTAATTGGTTCAGTGATCAAGCTTTAATAAACTCACCTATCTTCTGCAGTGATACCCAGTAATTTCTAAATGCTTATCATTATTTGAATTTACATTGCTAAATGGGATTTGTCAACAGGTTGTGACTCCAGTGTTGCTATATTGCTTTGCATTCTCACCCACCCAGCATCGCCTTTGGAAGATATCCTAGTATTTAAATTCATCGTATTCCAGGAAAGTTAAAATACCAGAAATAACTCTCCAATAAGAAGCATTAGCTTTATTTGTTTATTGATAAGCCTAGTCTTGAAAGAAAAGAACAAGAGGAAGTCCACTTTTTCAGGACTGTATTTGTATGGATGCATGTGGGTCTGTATACAAGGACATTACCCTATTTTTGGATCTCATGATGGTGAGTCTAAACATGGGTTGCTTGTGTAGACTGATTCCTAGTCATGTTATATAGGTCTCTGCCTAATAGGCTTCCATTCAAATTTTTGAACATAAAGTAAATATCTGAGGAGGGACCCAGGTGGCGCTGTGGGTTAAACCACAGAGTCTAAGGCTTGCTGATCAGAAGGTCGGCGGTTTGAATCCCTGCCATGGGGTGAGCTCCCGTTGCTTGGTCCCAGTAGCAGTTCGAAAGCACGTCAAAGTGCAAGTAGATAAATAGGGACCGCTCCAGCGGGAAGGTAAATGGCATTTCCATGTGCTGCTCTGGTTCGCCAGAAGCGGCTTTGTCATGCTGGCCACATGACCCGGAAGCTGTCTGCGGACAAATGCCGGCTCCCTCGGCCTATAGAGCGAGATGAGCGCCGCAACCCCAGAGTCGGACACGACTGGACCTGATGGTCAGGGATCCCTTTACCTTTACCTAAATATTGAGGGGAGTACGACAAGGCTGTATATTGTCTCCCTGCTTATTTAACTTATATGCAGAATTCATCATGCGAAAGGCTGGACTGGATGAATCCCAACCGGAATTAAGATTGCCGGAAAAAATATCAACAACCTCAGATATGCTGATGATACTACCTTGATGGCAGAAAGTGAGGAAGAATTAAAGAACCTTTTAATGAGGGTGAAAGAAGAGAGCACAAAATATGGTCTGAAGCTCAACATCAAAAAAACTAAGATCATGGCCACTGGTCCCATCACCTCCTGGCAAATAGAAGGGGAAGAAATGGAGGCAGTGAGAGATTTCACTTTCTTGGGTTCCATGATCACTGCAGATGGTGACAGCAGTCACGAAATTAGAAGACGCCTGCTTCTTGGGAGAAAAGCAATGACAAACCTAGACAGCATCTTAAAAAGCAAAGACATCACCTTGCCGACAAAGGTCCGTATAGTTAAAGCTATGGTTTTCCCAGTAGTAATGTACGGAAGTGAGAGCTGGACCATAAAGAAGGCTGATCGCCGAAGAATTGATGCTTTTGAATTATGGTGCTGGAGGAGACTCTTGAGAGTCCCATGGACTGCAAGAAGATCAAACCTATCCATTCTCAAAGAAATCAGCCCTGAGTGCTCACTAGAAGGACAGATCCTGAAGTTGAGGCTCCAGTACTTTGGCCACCTCATGAGAAGAGAAGACTCCCTAGAAAAGACCCTGATGTTGGGAAAGATGGAGGGCACAAGGAGAAGGGGACGACAGAGGATGAGATGGTTGGACAGTGTTCTCGAAGCTACTAACATGAGTTTGGCCAAACTGCGAGAGGCAGTGAAGGATAGGCGTGCCTGGCGTGCTCTGGTCCATGGGGTCACGAAGAGTCAGACACGACTGAACGACTGAACAACAACAACAACAAAAAATATTTGAGGAGGACTATGTTTCTTAAAAAATGTGTTAGGCTTCAGGGAATCAGCTTCCTCTTCCCCCACCCCCACCCCGTGGCAATAGTTAAACTGAACAAAGGAAAAAGGAGTCTTCTTATCAGTTAGAAACTTTAATAATCATAGCGAGAGAACAAAAAACACATCTTCTAGAAATGGTGGTGCTCCCAATTAAATTCTCTCCCCCCCCCCTGTTCCTATTACTTTATGTCACTTCTACATCTTGTAATCTGAGCATGGAGCAGCTGTGTTTTCCGTTCTGCCACTTTCTGAGCTTTCCGGGACTTTGGGGAAGGGGGGTGGTGGATGCTGTCCAGAGACTGTGAATCTGTTAACCCTCTCTCATGCAGTGTTTCTTCTCCTAGCTGTTCCCTCATCCAGTATTTCCCAGCTTCTGCCTTCTGAACTATGCCCCTCTGCAAACCACTGTTCCAAATCTATACTGTCCTCCTGCTCCTGGGAAGATTCAGGATCAGGAGGAGGGGGTGGCTCCCACCATTCTTCCTCAGTGCAGCCCTCCTCAGCACGGTCCCTGGCAAAATGTATCTGAAGAAGTGTGCATGCACATGAAAGCTCATACCAAGAACAAACTTAGTTGGTCTCTAAGGTGCTACTGGAAGGATTTTTTTTTTTTTAAATTTTGTTTTAATGTAGAAATAGTCATCTTTTTCTTAGTTCTCTTAGGTACAGAAGCTTTGAGGGCATTTTCTTTCCTGGCTAAGGCCTCTTTCCTCTATCTTCTTTATTCCAATGGCAAAACTGAGCTGTGGGCAGCCTGATCCAGAATGGACTGAAAGCAGGATAGCATTACAGAGCTAAAGTCCCCTTTCTTCCAACAAGTTCTTGATCTAGATTGAGACTTCTGTGGTGGCTATTTTTTAAAAATAAAAAAAAACATGCATTCAATGGCAAACCCAAGATGATAAGCACCTCATGGAGTACAGCCCTAAGAGAGTTGTTGGCCTTTTCAAAAGTATTTTATCAGTCCCCACAAAGCTTCTGAGATATTTAGGCTCTATAATTCCTTTATTCACAAGAAGGAGGGGACCACCTTTTCTAGAACCAATCAGTAGTATTTATATCACTCCTACCTGCATTTCTGGGAAATAATAAGAAGCCTCTTTGAGTCACCAATAGCAATTATCTTGTATCTCAAATAAATGTTTACCACTAGCTTTGAAAACAAAAGGGGGGAGGAGCAATTAACTGCTCTAAAATTTCTGGCCATGATTCCTCCGTTGGCATAATTATCTAGACTGGTTCTATTGGTACAATTTCATTACATTACTATCTTTAACCCTGACAGATAAAGATCAAATGAATTAAAGGTTCCTCCCATGTCATGGTCTTTTAATTAAACTTTTAAAGCTGGTATATATAACCACATTTCAGTGACCTTATAGAGCTCTTCGAAAAGAAAGTGACAGTGGAAGTGCTTCTTTAAACAGTTATAATATCTTTAATGCAGGAATTCAAACATCTCAGAATGATATGCTTTCTCTTTAAGAAAGAAATTGGTGGAAAGGATATTTGCCTTTCTCCAGAAAAGGCGACTTGTCCAGTAGTCACTTGGTCTGAAGTTGAGATGAGGCATTCGGCTCCCAATTAAATGAGAAAGGATTGCCACGTTTTGCTGCATCCAGTAACAGGTGGAATAGTTCAAGGTGCTACATGAGTGAGCAAACCAGGACATTACCATGAAGTGGCTTCCTCAGTACAGTCCCTGAGAAAATAATAATAATAATAATAATAATAATAAATAATAATAATAATAATAATAATTTATTTGTACCTCACCCATCTGGCTGGGTCACCCCAGCCACTCTGTGCGGCCTCCAACAGATATTAAAATACATTAAAATATCCCTAACAGGGCTGCCTTCAGGTATTTTCTGAATGTCAGATAGTTATTTATCTCTTTGACCTCTGCTGGGAGGGTGTTCCACAGGGCGGGCGCCACTACCGAGAAGGCCCTCTGCCTGGTTCCCTGTAACCTCACTTCTCGCAGTGAGGGAACTGCCAGAAGGCCTTGGTGCTGGACCTCAGTGTCTGGGTTGAACGATGGGGGGGGAGGGCTCCTTCGATGGAGGAGACGCTCCTTCAGGTATACAGGACCGAAGCTGTTTAGGGCTTTAAAGGTCAACGCCAACACTTTGAATTGTGCTTGGAAACATATTGGGAGCCAATGCAGATCTCTCAGGACCGGTATTATATGGTCCTGGTGGCCACTCCCAGTCACCAGTCCAGCTGCCACATTCTTGATTAATTGCAGTTTTCGGGTCACCTTCAAAGGTAGCCCCATGTAGAGCACATTGCAGTAGTCCAAGCAGGAGATAACTAGAGCATGCACCACTCTGGCGAGACAGTCTGTGGGCAGGTAGGGTCTCAGCCTGCGTACCAGATGGAGCTGGTAGACAGCCGCCCTGGACACAGAATTAACCTGCGCCTCCATGGACAGCTGTGAGTCCAAAATGACTCCCAGGCTGTGCACCTGGTCCTTCAGGGGCACAGTTACCCCATTCAGGACCAGGGAGTCCCCCACACCCACCACCCCTGTCCCCAAAAACAGTACTTCTGTCTTGTCAGGATTCAACCTCCAGGCACTCACACAGGACATTCACTGCCTTCACTGGTTCTGATTTAAAAGAGAGGTAGAGCTGGGTGTCATCTGCATACTGATGAACACCCAGCCCAAACCCCCTGATGATCTCTCCCAATGGCTTCATATAGATATTAAAAAGCATGGAGGAGAGCATGTAACCCTGAGGCACCCCACAAGTGAGAGCACAGTTTTTAATACAGCCGTACCATGGAAGTCGAACGGAATGGAGCTGGTAGGCAGCTGCCCTGGACGCAGAATTAACCTGTGCCTCCATGGACAGCTGTGAGTCAAAAATGACTCCCAGGCTGCGCACCTGGTCCTTCACACCCGCCTGCCTCCTGTCCCCCCAAAACAGTACTTCTGTCTTGTCAGGATCCAACCTCAATCTGTTAGTCGCCATCCATCCTCCAACCGCCTCCAGCTTGGGGGACAGTTTGAATTTTCTTCATCATCATCATCATCACCATCACTTTTAATTTAATTTGTATACCGCCTTTCTGTCTTACAATACTCAAGGTGTTTTACAAGCTGAAGAAACAAAAAAAAAATGTACATCTTATAACAATCTTATGCAATACAGAAATATGATAACATAGCTTTAAAATAAGCAATCAAATAAAGTAACGTTCAACAATCATTAGAATAGTATAGAATAATAATATCAGCATATAAAAATTAAACAGAAACCCACTCTTAACAATTACAATAAATAATTTCAAAACTACAATCAATAAAACAACGGCAAGCCACAGTGCATAAAATAATACAATACAAATTGAGAAACAGAGACTGGAGGGTGGGGCAAGGCAGGTGGAAGAAGGCCTTGCCTGATGGAGCCTCTCCCCTCTTAGCAGCTCAGAGCTAGCTGGAGATAACACTTGTCCACTCTGCACACTTTCAGGGTGTTTCAACTGGGAGGAGCCTCAAGTGACGTTCAAAGCTGTTCTGAGGCTCTGAGCTTGATCAGAGTTGCTCAAATACGACACATGGAACTACAAATGTACAGTGGTACCTCTGGTTAAGTACTTAATTCGTTCCGGAGGTCCGTTCTTAACCTGAAACTGTTCTTAACCTGAAGCACCACTTTAGCTAATGGGGCCTCCCGCTGCCGCTGCGCCGCCAGAGCACAATTTCTGTTCTTATCCTGAAGCAAACTTCTTAACCTGAAGCGTTATTTCTGGGTTAGCAGAGTCTGTAACCTGAAGCGTATGTAACCTGAAGCGTATGTAACCTGAAGCGTATGTAACCCGAGGTACCACTGTACAAGGACAGCAATTTCTATTCAAACCTGTCTTCGTCACAATCAGCACTGTTTACATTCTGCTGTTATAGACAGTTTGAGAGCTATTGGATCAAAGCAATGGTTTTAGATCGCAGGCTTTTGGGTCACAGGCATAAGAGAGAACTCTCACACTTGGATCTTGTGGCCAGGATCCAAAGCACAAGAGATTTTGTAATTTTAACAGCAACCCTCCCACCCGCAATGCCGCATGTCAAACTGATGAGGGAAGGTCCAACTATTCAAAGGGGGAAAGGTCAACAATTCTACTAGGATATCACGAGCCAAAGAAAGGATGAGCAAATCTGTCAGTTTTGGTTCCTTTCAGTTTCACATTTTTCCAGTCATAAGTATATTTCTCCACATTTTCACACCAGCTTGGGGGTTTGTGGGTTTGTTTTTTTAAGGTTTTATGAAGATTCGACCACATTTTGCACTAAATTTATCCCAATATGCAGAAGTTACCATGCAATTTTGCCTAATATGATGCGATTTTGTATATTTGCACCAGTATATACATTCCATCCATACTTTGCCTTGGTATATGCATTTTTGTACACATTACTTGCTTGGGGAATGGCACTGCAAAATTCGGAGCAGTGTAAATTTCAAGAGATAGCTGTGTTTCAGTCTCAAGTTGTTTTGGAAAGAGCAAATCAGGTAGGTTAGCCTTTAAATGCAAATTGAATTGACCCCCCCCCCTTACTATCCCTATATCTAACCATCTCTTTGGCTCCCAACTATTGGGTTTTACAAGACTTTATGGTCTCCATTCCTAGGCACACTGAGTAGAGGTCACATCCAATTGAGCTCAGTGGGACTAATTTCTATGTAAATATGCTTAGTAATCTACAGCACATCTCTTGGTTCAAATAACTCAGAAAGGTGCTCTAAGATTACCATCTCAGTTAACATGATCATGTAAACAAGCTTTGCCTCCAGGATGCAAAAGGAATCAAGATGGAAATGTCTCCAGAGTGGTTATGACATTGGCAGCCCATCTTTTGAGTCACTCCATTGTAGACTGTTCCTTTGATTTGTCCTTGTCATTTATGCTTCCAATCAAAGGGAGGAGGGAATAGCACAGACCTACCCAAATATTTGTCGAAATCTGATATAATCACATTCCTAATAAAATAAGCACAGGATCAAAGATACCCAATAATAACCTTCCACCTTAAATAATCCTTTTTAGATATTAGAAAAAAAAATTATATATGTCTGTGCAGTTACATTATCTTCCTATTACATTTTTTGATATAATGAGTAAATAATCCTTTCATCATTTCCTCTGGATTTGGTTAGTATATAACATGCATCAACTCGCTGAAATGAAATCCATATTGTGTTCCTTATAAAGAACAAAATTGCACAGAACAGGTTTATTAAAAGTCGCAGCATACTTTGTGACTTTTAATAAACCTGCTCTGTGCAATTTTGTACCTGAACTCCTGGGTAAAGTGTAGATTCTTGTTGTTGTTTGGGTTTATTTCTTTGTGTATCCCTTAGAAGAAAAAAAACGCCCTCACACAGTTGGTTTAAATCCAAAGAGCCCTTTGAGTGGAGGGGGGGGAAGGATATTACTAGATCTGCTTATATATTGACACTTTCCACTATGAAAAACTTCAAACTTTACTTTTTCATTTATTCATTTAGTTTTTGCTTTCTCCTTTCTTTCACACTAGTAATAAATGCAATCGTTGTGCAGGGCTATTTACTCTGATACATCCATTGTACACTCCTGTATGTGTTTACTTGGAAGTAAATCCCACTGTTCTTTGGGGCTTACTCCCAGACAAGTAGATATAGATTGCAGCCTAAAACTGGAGCTCTATTGAACTTAGAAGAACAAATATTTCAAGCATGAAAAATGAGGTTTTGGTTTCCAAACATGTTCTTCGAATGAACCATTCCCACAAAGCAGGAAGAAAGGCATCCCCAAACTAAGGAGAAGAAGCCTTCATCACTCCAGCTACTTAATGGATAAGAAGGAACCATGGTATAAAAAAACTGGTTGTGCAGGTGTTGATGCTATCTATTCCCACTGTACTGTGTTGATGCCATCTACTCACACTGTGAAATGCACATACGGATTGAAAATTGGGGAAGACCATCCTTGGTACCCATTCCATTGAAAGCAACGGAAGCTTGTCAGTATCTGCACACTGCTATCCATTTTGATATGCATTCCTGAGCTTTGAAACGACAGGTATGGCTCAACCTGTTTCTGCACATCCAGCTCCTTGACTGCCTCAGCTTGCAGGTATTGGCTGGGAGATTCAGTTCCAGCTGTTGCAGGTTGGCAAAGAGCAGGTAATCAGGCCTCCTTGCCTTGGCAACAGATCAACGTGGTCCCGTGAATGATTGTAGGTCCTGTCGTGCTTCGATCTTGGTTGGGGAGCAAGGGGAGGAGAGCCAATATATGGGAATGGGGCTCAGGAGGTGCAAAAATGTTCACTAACTTCAGCCCCTTCCCTTATCTTCCAAATACCAGTTAGTGGAAACCACAAAAAAGGAGAGTGCTCTTTTGCTCATGTAATGCTTGCTGGTTTTCCTCAGTCACCTGGTTGGCCACTGTGAGAATAGGATGCTGGACTATGGGTCATCGGCCTGATCCTGCAGGCTATTATGTTCTTATTTCTATTATATATTCTTCCATTCTCTCTCTCTCTCTCTCTCTCTCTGTGTGTGTGTGTGTGTGTGAACTAGTATACTTCGAACTTTCCCCCACCTTGCAGCCATTTGGCTTTAATCCTAACACTTTTGCAAAGAGTTGCAAGTATACGAAATGCTTATGTACCAGTCAGACTCCTCTCTATTATGAGTGCATTTTGTCATGTTTCTGCAGGGCTTAGCATTTCAAACACTTGGTTGTCGTTCGTGTCCTCCCTCCTTTCAGAACGTAGCTCCCTTCGTAACTCTTCCTTCCGGGAACATGGCTTCCCCTCTGCTCATCCAAACGCGACTATTTCAAATCCCCAGAAACTCATTGCGTTTCCTAATCCCCACATGAGCGTTACATTTCGGAGAAGCATACACTAGCTATAGCCATTGTTCATCCTGAAATAGTTTGCATAGAAGCACTTTGTTAGCCCTAGAGACAGATTTATTGACTTCAGCTAAACCGGAGACCATTAAAACCCGAAAACATTAATCCTTTTGATTCAGCGGTGACTTTGGAAGGTAACATAAATAGATACCTGAGCAGAAAAGATGATACAGTTTGCAGACTCCTCAAGCACAACAAAGCCCATTGAAAATCATTAAAGCACTGGCTTTAAAACCCAGAGCGAATTCACTTTTATTTACTCACTTTGTTGTACGCAGGCAGTATAGTTGCCAAAATATTCCGAGATGAATGGGTATGTCGAGGCCCTCCTAAGAAAGGTAAATGAGATCATGCAATATTTAGGCACGATATACACAAACCTTCAGAACCGTAGTTTGAAGAGCTGCTTTTTAAAATGAACTGTGTAATGTTTTAGAATGGGGATGGCGAGAAGGCAGAGGGTTTCTTGGAGGAGGAAAAGCACAGTCACAGACATTTTATTTGTATGCCACACTTTCTGGTACATTTGCGCTCAAAAGGATTTATGAAAAAAAACACCCTCAGAAAACAAACTTCAGTCTACATACAAGAACATGATCATTATAACCTATGGTTGAAATTATATCACTGCAGCGCTAGCCACTTAAGCAATTAACAACCCCCTCAACCTTCTCCCGTTGCCCGTGTAAATCAACTCCTCGAAAGATTCCATCAACGGTGTCTCCGAATTTTTTTTACACATCACTTGGGAAAACAGGTGAACTAATACGAGTGTACTGGAAGAAGCAAAGATCACCAGTGTTAAAGCAATGATTCTTCAACATCAACTTTGTTGGACTGGGTCATGTTGTGCGGATGCCTGATTATCATCTTCCAAAGCAACTCCTCTATTCCGAACTTAAAAATGAGGTTTAAAGAATTCGCTGAATTGGCCCTATTAACTAATAATCTCAGAGGAAAATCTAAACAAAAATTCGCTGAAAAATGGGATATATACAAGAAATATGCCCAAAAGTATAATAACAACTTTACTTCCATGCCAGCTTTTGAGTGCTAAAGGAAGGCAAAGAGTTGGGGAAAGATGGATATATAATATGGCGGAATGTACTGGAAAATATCTGAACGAAGTAGAATTGTTTGATCTACATTCAATAATAAGAGAGGTAGACGCATGGGGATTTGACAGGAAGTCTGATTTGTGAAATTAAAGTTTTGTCAAGTTAAGTTTGTTATGTATACGTAGGTAAGAGAGTCTAGGTATATATAGGTATGTATAAGTAAGTGGATGTATGGACTATCTAATTATATGCCTGGCTGAATTTTTTCCCCTTTTTCTATTTTTTTCTTTTAGTTTTCTCTTAAGATATAAACAATAAGACACAGATACGACTATGTGGGATGTTAAATTTTATTCAGTAATATTATATAATAGCAGTTGTAATACTTTGTTACTTTTTTTCCTTTTTTGTTAAACAAAATGAATTAATAAAAATTAAATTTAAAAAAATGAGGTTTAAAGACTGTCTCAAGGCAATTTTTTTTTTAAAAAAATGTAGTTTAAACACCAGCAATTGAGAAACACTTGCCTGCGAGCTCTCCTATTGGAGAACAGCCTTTACCAAAGGTGTCATGGGCTTTGAAGACGCTCGAACTCAGGACAAAAGGGAGAAAAGCACTAAGAGGAAGGCATGCTTGGCAAACCCTCACCGTGATCAACTCCCGCCTGGAAACCAATGTCCCCATGTGTGGGTCCAGAATTGGTCTCCACAGGAGGACTTCCGGTTCGGCGCGGCCATCGGAGGGAGCGCGGAATAGCCCCTCGGGGAATTCCGAGCAACGTAGGGGAATTTCGGGGGTTCGCAAAGGCTCTGCGACCCCCAGACCCACGGGGGGGTACCCTGTGGTTGGTGGCACCCAGCAGCGCCAAAGCGTGCTCTCCCGATCGGCGGATTTTTGCAGTAAATCCGCAAGACGGGATCGAGCTGCTGGCGCAAGGGGAGCAATCGCTATCCCTACGTTGCGCAGCCTCTGGCTCCTGGTGAAAGCGCTGGATTTCCATTAAATTAAAAACGGATTCGGACTTAAGGAGTGGGTAAAACCCGGTAAATTTCAAGCAATTTGGAACTTTGGAGGAATTCGAACATCTGAAGGGCGTAATAAGGGAGTCCGCCCGACAGTGGTGAGGAAAATGGCGCAGGACAGAGTGTCGCAGGAGTGATTTACAAGTTGGAAACCTACCGAGTGAGTAATTGAATTCATTAGACCTTTTCTTTCTTGGGAGAAAGGCACTGTGGACCAAAATTGGAAATATTTGGAATTTAGAGTAGTGGAGAAACCTCGGGAGACCCCTGGAGAAGTCCCTGCTGTGAGGTTGGGGGTGGAATATCGTCTGCACCTCAGCCTAAATATTTAGAGCCTACCGACTAAATAGCTCTAAAAAAGAAGTGCTGTGGATGGGGTAAAACCCACCCAGAGGGCACGAAATTATCTTGCTAACTTATTTGGCATTGAGTTTGTGCAAGCTGACGGTGACGGGACTGCAGTGGGGGGTTTCTTTGTGAGCTTCATATCCTATTTCCTAATCCGAAGACATTAGCCGTGGGAAAGTCGCGTTCCCCTATCCGGGGGGTGGATTACAAAACCCATCAGGGCTGGATTAATTGGTGGCATAAAGGGGAATCGAAACCCCCAGTCGGGGGGAGAGGATTACAAAGCCCATCGGGGCAGGATTAAAAAGAAATCGAAACCCCCAGTCGGGGGGGAGGATTACAAAGCCCATCGGGGTGGGATTTTAAACTTTTTCTTTTTTTCTTTTTGATGACTTTTGTTGATTTAAAGTAACTCAAACTTCTCAAACTTAAATTCTTGACCTTAAGCGCAGGTATAGCTGGATTGATTTATCGGATACAGTTCTGAACTCAACTTCTGCTTCTTTGTTTCTTCTTGGCGGTTTGTGGGAAAACCAACAGCAACAATTTAGCTTTTGTCTCGGCAAGAAGGGAAAGTAACTAGAAGTGTGCTAACAGCTTACACTTTGTGGCGATTGCTGGTATTGCTGATTCTAATTTTGTAGTAGGCGGAGCTCCCCCTCTGGTGAAATCTGGTTACTACAGTGGACAAAAATAAGATCTGACTGTGCTCCCTCTAGTGGCGAAGTTTGGTTATTTCAGGTGGACTAAAAAAATTTTTTTTAAAAAAAATGACAGGCAGGGAAAAAAAGAATCCAACGACCCCATTGGATAGAAGACCTTCCAGACAAGAGGAAGTAAAAGATTTAGAAGCATTATGGCAAAAAATTAAAGAAGAATTTCGACAAAATGAACAGCGAATGGAGAAAAAATTGGAAAATGTGCAGGAAACATTAGATAAGAAGATAGAAGGGGCAGTAGGAGAATTAAAAACAAAAATACAAGATCTCTGTCAGTAAAATCCAAAACTATGGAAGATTCATTGAAGAAAACTCAGAAAGAGGTGAGAGCAGTAAAAAAAGAGACAGAACAAGTGAAAGAAGAAGTGACAAAGGTAAATAAATCACAGGAAGAAATTTGGGATAATTTGGCTTTAATGGAGATGAGGCAGAAGCAGATGAATTTGAAATTCCGTGGTATAAAAGAAGTGGCAAATGAGGATATAAAACGGAAATTAGTCCAGGAATTGGCCAAATGGATGGATTTGAAAGAGGAGGAGGTAGCATATACGATCACTAACGCTTTTAGAATTACAGTTAGATCAGCAAAGGCCAAGGCTAAGAAGTTTCCAGGAGATTGTCTGGTCATGTTTAATTCGTTGGAAATGAGAAATGCTATCCTGAGATTGAGCTTTACAAACAAGTTGATAATTGATGGAAAGCAAATCATCGTGTTTAAGGAGATCCCGACAAGATTGTTACGAAAGAGGGATACTTATAAACCATTGGTGGCCTTTACTTGGGAAGAAAGGAATTCAACACAGATGGGAATACCCGGAGGGGATCTCCTTTTACTATAAAGATAAAAGATTTAAATTGACAGACGAATTGGAAGTGAAGAAATTTACAAGAAGATATGAAGAAGACCTGGGAAAGACAGGAACAGCTATAACAGCACCAAGCAAAAGCAAGACAGAGCAAGACAAGAAGAAGAAGAACAAGAAGAAAGAAGAGGAGGAGAAATTAGAGGAGCTAGGGGCGCATGGAGGAGTAGCAGAAGAAGAGGAGGAAGAAGAAGGGACAACAGAAGACGAGGAGGAGGAAGAGGAAGAAGAAGAAAAAGAAGAAGAAGAAGAAGAGAATATTGATAATAATAACACTAAACTTTAAAAGACTTTTGAAACAGGAGAGAAAGAAATCATGGCTTTAAAGTTAATTTCGTGGAATGTGAATGGATTAAACGACAAAAATAGGAGAAACAGGATTGGACACGTTTTAAATAGAAGAAATTTGGATATAATTTGTCTCCAAGAGACTCATATTGCAAAAAAACATAGACATGTGTTAATTAACAAAAAGCTTGGAAGAGAATTTGTTTCCTCTGATGTTTTGAAAAAGAGAGGAGTAGTAATGTATATAAAAGAGAAGCTTGAACCAAAATTGATTTTTAAGGACGAGGAAGGAAGGATTTTAATTGTACAAATCACACTGCAAGGTGAAAAATTATTGGTAATTGGAGTATACGCACCTAATGACAGCAAGGCAGAATTTTTTAAGAATTTGGAAGAGAAAATGTCTGACTTCATGGATCAGAAATTGATAATGATGGGCGATTTCAATGGAGTAGTGATGCCGACATTAGATAAATCGTTTTCAAAGAAGACAGTAAAGGAAGGCAAACTACCAAAATCTTTTTTTGATTTGACGGAAAATTTTGGACTTGTGGACATCTGGAGGTTGAAACATCCAACTACAAAAGATTTCACGTTTTATTCAGAACCAAACCAAAGCTTTGGAAGAATTGATCATATTTGGATAACAAAAGAATTGATTGGTAGAGTGAGTAGATGTGAGATAACACCAAGGACATTGTCAGATCACAATTCGATTGACTTAGAATTGAAGAATAAAGAGAAAAGTCCCATCAGATGGAGAATGAATGAAAGTTTATTTGAGGATCCAGAAGTTGTGAACAAAGCAAAGCAGGAAATAACTGATTACTTTAATCTGAACTTAGGAAAAGGAACTGGGCTCGATGTGGTTTGGGACGCGAGCAAAGCCGTGATGCGAGGATTCTTGATTCAAAAGAATAGTCAACAGAGAAAGAAAAAAGAAAAAAAGAAACAAGAAATTTTGAGTCAATTAATGATTTGTGAGAAGAAATTGATATTGAAACCTATGGATAATCAAGTAAAACAAAATATAAAAATATTACAGACCCAGTTCTCCATGCTGGTGAATCAAGAGATAGAATGGAAAATCAAGCAGATGAAACAAAAAAGTTTTGAATCAGCAAATAAGATTGGAAAGTTACTGGCTTGGCAATTAAGGAAGAGGCAAAATCAAAATATTATCAACAAATTGGAAATTGGAGATGGCATAACAGAAGATCCAAAGGAGATTAAAAAAGCCTTCCAAAGATATTATAAAAATTTATACCAGCAGGAGAAGGAGAATGGAAGGAAAATAGATCTATATTTGGAAAAATACAAATTGGATAAAATCTCGAAAGAGAAGGTAGATTATTTAAATACTCAAATTACGGCGATAGAAATACAAGAAGCAATTAAAAGAATGAAATTGGGGAAATCTCCAGGACCAGATGGACTGTCGGCAAGATATTACAAGACTCTCAGCGAGCAACTGATTCCAGTGCTGAAAGATGTAATGGATAACATTTTGAAAGGTGAAAAGATCCCTAGTACATGGAAAGAAGCATATGTAACTTTAATACCTAAGCAAGAGACAGATCGACTAAGTGTCAAAAATTACCGACCAATCTCATTACTTAATAATGATTATAAGCTTTTTGCAGATATTATGGCCACAAGATTGAAAGTAATCTTAAATGAAATAATTCACAAAGATCAAACAGGTTTTCTTCCTGGCAGACAGTTAAAAGAAAACGTTAGACATATTGTTGATGTAATAGAGTATCTGGAAACCAGGAATGATAAACCAGCAGTATTAATGTTTGTTGATGCGGAAAAAGCTTTTGATAATATTTCTTGGCAGTTTATGAAGAAGAGCATGGCCGGAATGGGAATAGAGGGGTCTTTTTTGAAAGGAATTGAATCAATATATTCAGACCAAAGAGCAAAATTAATAGTTAATAATGAAATAACAGAGAGTTTTGATATAACGAAAGGCACTAGACAAGGCTGCCCGCTGTCACCTTTATTATTTATAATGGTCCTGGAGATTTTAGCGAAAAGATTGAGAAATTGCCCGGAAGTAAGAGGAATTAAAGTTGGTGCAAAAGAATTCAAGTTAAAAGCCTTTGCGGATGATTTGGTGGTAACGGTAGGAAGAACCCCAGAGCAGTGTCCCGAAATTATTAGAAGAGATGGAGAAATTTGGTCAACTTGCAGGATTTAAATTAAACAAAACCAAAACAAAGATGATGGTGAAGAATATGGAGAAAGAGAGAGTAGAAGAATTAGAGCAAAAAACTGGTATAGCGGTATCAAAGAAGGTGAAGTATCTGGGAATCTGGTTAACGCCTAAAAACATTAACCTATTTGAAGATAATTACAAACCAGCTTGGAAAGAGATTAAGAAAGACTTAGAAGTTTGGACTAGATTTAAACTATCCTTTTAGTGGAAGAATCGCTGCAATTAAAATGAATGTTTTACCGAGGATGTTGTTTCTATTTCAAACGATTCCGATAATTAAAGGGACAGGACAATTCAAAGAATGGCAAAAAGATTTGTCAAGATTTATCTGGCAAGGGCAGAAGCCAAGAATAAAACTTAAATTGCTGATAGATAAGAAGGAAAGAGGGGGCTTTGCCCTGCCGGACTTGAAGCTGTACTATGAAGCGTCCTGCCTGTGCTGGTTAAAAGAATGGATGACATTACAGAATACTGATCTCTTAGATCTAGAAGGATATGATAACAGATTTGGATGGCACTCCTATCTTTGGTATGATAAAGTAAAAGTACATAAAGGTTTTATGCATCATGTGATAAGGAGGGCCATCTATGAAGTTTGGGATAGGAATAAGAATCTTCTGGAGAGAAAAACCCCATGGTGGATCTCACCAATTGATGTACTTTAAGATATAAACAATAAGACACAGATACGACTATGTGGGATGTTAAATTTTATTCAGTAATATTACATAATAGCAGTTGTAATATTTTGTTACTTTTTTTCCCTTTTTTGTTAAACAAAATGAATTAATAAAAATTAAATTTAAAAAAATGAGGTTTAAAGACTGTCTCAAGGCAATTTTTTTTTTTTTTAAAAAAATGTAGTTTAAACACCAGCAATTGAGAAACACTTGCCTGCGAGCTCTCCTATTGGAGAACAGCCTTTACCAAAGGTGTCATGGGCTTTGAAGACGCTCGAACTCAGGACAAAAGGGAGAAAAGGGCAATTTTCTCAAGGCAATTTTTTTTTAAAAAAATGTAGTTTAAACACCAGCAATTGAGAAACACTTGCCTGCGAGCTCTCCTATTGGAGAACAGCCTTTACCAAAGGTGTCATGGGCTTTGAAGACGCTCGAACTCAGGACAAAAGGGAGAAAAGCACTAAGAGGAAGGCATGCTTGGCAAACCCTCACCGTGATCAACTCCCGCCTGGAAACCAATGTCCCCATGTGTGGGTCCAGAATTGGTCTCCACAGTCACTTACAGACTCATTGTTAAGATTGTGTTTATGGAAAGCAATCTTACTCGGCTACGAGTGATTGCCAAAGAAGAAGAAAGAGAACCTACCCCAATGGCGCTGACATAAAAACCTCACACATATACCAAGTTGGAAAAATGAAAAAAATAGTTTATCACTCACCCTCCCCCCTCTACTCTCCCCCCGCTACCTCAGGATACCATATTGTCTTAATTTGAACATACCCAAAATACTTTACAATCTGAACAATGATAAATGAGAGATTTCACATTCTTTTGTAATTCATGCAAATCTTTAATAAAAATATATTTTTAAAAATAAATAAATAAACACACACACACATTTATTTTTTTATATGTATGTGAACAGAAAGCAAAGAATACCCCAAAGTAATGCTCAAGTAAATGACACTACGGTTGTTCACACATCACAATGGTATCACCCATCTCTACGCATGTGTAAAGGTTTATGTGAAAGAGCATATGCACTTAGTAATTTGTATAGGTTGTGTCCTCCCTCAAAGAGGGCATGTGTTGCGGTGCGACCTGGCAACCAAACCCCGTGTTGTGGGTGGGAATATTTGGACAAGCCACAACACCCTATTGGTAGGTTCCTCGATGATGGGTGCAATTTGACCAATGGGTCGCTAGCATTGTTTATTGAGGGACCTACATAAGCCCATGCATGTGTCCCTGAGCCAGTGCATCGGAACACCCACCCACCTCTCCCTATATTTAGGGCTTGTGCTTGACCTTGCTATGCCATTGTGTGTCACCTGTTGTTGGGACAGGGGCACGGCAGGGATTTTCCCCACTTGGCTGATTGGCTGTTGCCATTTGGGTTTCGCCTGCCACGTAGCAAATCGTCACAACTTGTAAGGTTGCGGATAGGCTCTGGTTCAGGTGATAGGGGTGGCAGAACGCTCTAGCCACCCATATGCGAAGGGTATTCTGTTAGAGGAATCCAGTGAATCCTTGGTTTGGTTAACCCTGAGAGGGGTTGTGCCCATGCCCAAGTCCAGGGGAGATCTGGGTGGTGGACTCGGCGGAATCCGCTTTCCACTGTCCCAGGTGTTCTCCCTTGGCTGACCTATGATAGAGCTCTGGGTCAGTGTTACCTGCAAGGGTTCAGGGAGCTAGTCGAACCAGAGCCTATGCAACCACTCACTTTTCTGTAATCAATAAAGTTGTGGCCTAAATTCTGCCAAAAACAAATCCAAAAATCTGCATCATGTGTGAATTTATTTAGGGGGTGGTTAAAAGGTCTAAACACACAATTCATCTTCTGTGCACAGAAGGTGGTATTCAACCAAGCACACCCACATAAATTAATGGATCTAACTTAGTCATGTTCCTTCATTTAAGTTGGTCTATCCTGAGTAAGACTTAGCTGAGTACCACCCACAGGATGGGCCAGATTCAACTAAACAGTTGTGCTAGTGAGAGTCAGCACACTGCGTCCCACTAGTGCAACAGGCCTTTCCCCTGCTCTCTTCCAACCAAATCAGCTCAGGGGAGGTGCAAAAGTTTCCCAGAACGGCACACAAGGAAAGGAAAGGGGAGATCTTTCTGTCTGGCAATCACGGAATGATCATAATAGTGCAATGTTGAATTCTTCCCTCTGCACACTAACTGAACTTTATATGTGAATATTTATGAGTGTGTAGGATAATAGGTAATTTAAATGATTTTCAAATTTAACAATGGACATATGGTATGTTGATAAACAATGGAACCAAGGAAGGGACTAGGAGGAAGTCCATTTGTTTTGTTTTGATTTGATTTTGTACTGTTGTTGTTGTTGTTGTTGTTGTTGTTTTGAAAATTAATAAAATGTTATATATAAAAAGAGTGCGTAGCTCACTTGTCAAATGCAATGTGTGAAAACACCTAGGGGATTTTTTTAACATCTAGCTGTGCCCAAAGATCCTTGAACTAGGGTGTCAGACCTATTGGGACAAACTTTAAAACGAACGAAAGAAGAGTTGTAGACATGCCTCCGATTTATAGCATTCAGGAAGAGAACGAGCTTTCTAATTTCCCCTGGATCTATAGGAGTTTGAGTTAATTAGGAGTCAATGAGCCACAAAAATCAGTTGAGTCCTAACGCCAGATCAGTTGTGTCCTCAGCCTTTCAATGCATCTCTAAGCAGCAGGACTTGTGCTGGCAAACCCATTGTAATGTGTCTATGGGTTCCTATCGATTCCTGGTAACACGTTATTTCATGTAAGGTTTTTTTTTTAATTTGTTTGTTTGTTTTAGGTAAACATTTCTGAACCTTGTGGATTGGCATCTAATGTCACAGAACAAAATATTGGAGTGACTTAAGGTAGGGATGGGAAAGAAATTTGCATTTTAATTCTAACCTACGTAATTTGCGGCTCCCAAACAAATAAGCAAAGTGGGGGGAAATGTACCCGTCTTTCAAAAGTTATAGTTCTCTGAATTTTGCAACTCAGTGCTCAAGCAGAAAATGGAAGGAAGGAAGGAGTTGTACCAAATTTTGCAAATTTGAGAAACATTGATTCAAAAAGGTAAATGCACAATATATGTATTTGTGGAAACAGTGAATTCAGTGGATAATGCTAATTAAAATCAAGTTAAAAAAAGGTAAAGGACCCCTGGACAGTTAAGTCCAGTCAAAGGAGACTATGGGTTTGCGGTGCTCATCTCGCTTCTAGGCCGAGGGAGCCGGCGTTTGTCCACAGACAGCTTTCCGGGTAATATGGCCAGCATGACTAAGCCGCTTCTGGCACAAAGGGAGAACATGAAGGAAACCAGAGCGCAGGGAAATGCTGTTTACCTTCCTGCCACAGCGGTACCTATTTATCTACTTGCACTGGCAAGCTTTTGAACAGCTAAGTTGGCACCAAAACAATATTTTGGGGGGTGGTACTGAGAAATGAAGCCTTTTAAATTTCCATTGGTTTCAGCTGGAGATATCTGAACACACATTGTATTATTGCACTTAAATAACGGGAATTAAAAATGCTTAACTGTACAAATGATCCTTCTTAGTGTCTACTTGCTCAGGACAATTATCTTTGCAATAGCCAGAGCCGTTGCGATAGTCAGTGAACTTTCTATTTATTTATTTTTAAAGAAAAATGAAGTTCAAAAATATGCAACCTTTAATGTTGCTGGAGCATGGGGCAAAGAAATATAAGAGAAGAAGAAGAAGAAGAAGAAGAAGAAGAAGAAGAAGAAGAAGAAGAAGAAGAAGAAGAAGAGAAGAGAAGAAGAAAAAAAGAAGGAGGAGGAGGAGGAGTTTGGATTTGATATCCCGCTTTTCACTACCTAAGGAGTCTCAAAGCGGCTAACATTCTCCTTTCCCTTCCTCCCCCACAACAAACACTCTGTGAGGTGAGTGGGGCTGAGAGACTTCAGAGAAGTGTGACTAGCCCAAGGTCACCCAGCAGCTGCATGTGGAGGAGCGGAGACACGAACCCGGTTCCCCAGATTACGAGTCTACCTCTCTTAATCACTACACCACACTGGCTCTCATAACTTCCCTATTGCAATTTTAGAGTAAGTGTTTGTGTGTGTGTGTGTGTGTGTGTGTGTGTTTGTTTGAGTGAGTTGGGTTGGTTTGATTTCTGCATGATTTAAAAACAAACAAAAAACAACACAATATGTATCCAAATTAAAATGATGTAAATAGAAGTTAATGAACACTATTGCCCAAGTTATTAGAACTTTCTGCATGAAAACATTTAATCCAATTTACCCATATTTAGCACTGCCGGCAGTACTGGTGCATGCAGTTCAATAGTTCAGATTTTCCTGTTTTCTAATTGCTTGCAGCAGACCTTAAAAAAGCATTTATGTTTCAGGATACAGCTAAATGGAATAAATTACCTGCAGTCACTTCAAATGCAAACAGAAAAGTGATTATTGTATGCTAGGGCAGAGGGCGTTTCTCCCCCTTTGAGGAGCATGAGGAAGAATTAAAAAGTGTAGTTAACGAAGAAGTGAAACAAACCTCTGTGATCTAAGCATTAGGAAACCCAGGCATATTCAGCTTAACTTAATTGTTAAATTTAAGGGGGGGAAATGTCAGACTGACATTTCTATTCATTTATATTGACAGCAACTAATTCACTGAACGGTGGCAGTCTAAATAATTCATAAATAATAAAGTGTGTTCATAATTCTGTTTTGTATAGTAACACAGAGTATTTGTACACCTGCAGAGAATGACAGAAGGATGCTTCCTATGTTAAGTTCTCAACCAAGTGTTTAACTAGGTTGAAACATGCATATGCTGAATTTTAGAATTCTGGTTGTGTTGAAACCTGAGAAACTGGTAAATTAAAACTAAAAAGAAAAAAAAAACATATAATGATATAGAATTTTGTACAAATCTCCACATTAATCCATATCCCTTTCGAAACCCACCTCCAGGAATGGAGATTCTTAGAAGTCCCTGGGCGGATGAAGATCTCTCTAGCTATACTAAACATCAGAAACATCAGCTAGGTCACTGTAAGTTACATGATTCAGGAAGAAGAAGAAGAAGAAAAGGAAGAAGAAGAAGAAGAAGAAGAAAAGAAGAAGAAGAAGAAGAAGAAGAAAAGAAGAAGAAGAAGAGGAGGAGGAGGAGGAGTTTGGATTTGATATCCCGCTTTATCTAGAAGAGGAGGAGGAAGAGGAGTTTGGATTTGATATCCCGCTTTACCCCCTAAGGAGTCTCAAAGCGGCTAACATTCTCCTTTCCCTTCCTCCCCCACAACAAACACTCTGTGAGGTGAGTGGGGCTGAGAGACTTCAAAGAAGTGTGACTAGCCCAAGGTCACCCAGCAGCTGCATGTGGAGGAGCGGAGATGCGAACTAACTAAACTTGCCATGCCACTTACCGTCCAGACACCAAAATATCAGCAGCTCTTGAAAAGAGAGCAGTCAAAGGGATTTTTTTCACTTAGCAAACAAGTGGCAAATGAGTCCAAGGAGATGAGAGAAGTTACGTTAGAACCTGAATGGTCAAGCAGGCATATGGGAGGCAAAAGACGCAGAGGGAAATCTCAAGTGTGATTGAAATGCACTGGGACTGTTTTCACACACATCTGCCAAGAGGATCATTGGCAGTGTTCCCCCCTCCCTCCATCTCCTAGGAAGCGTTCTGCAACAAGCAATCACAGTTCAAGAAGCCATAATGGCTTCAACAAACTGATGTTATGAACTTGGACTCCAGACACAGCGGGAATTTTCAGTAGTGTTCTTTTGCTTGCTCACCCTTCAGTATGACACACGCACACACACACACACACGGTTTTCCTCCTTACTGTTGAAAAGTCACAGGAAAGGAGGAGATGTGTGTTGAAGACACTTTTCTGCAGCCCCCAAAGTCCTGAAAACCCAAGGCATGATCTCTATCCACATGTTTTGTGCATCTAGTTCAAGTTCACAGCTTTAACCTCCATTGCAAATGTTTTCCTAGATGACCATTGGTTCTTGTTCAGAACTCGGACTCTGTGTTTCTAAAGCCCACTTTGCGTTTCTAGGTACATAATTTACAGCCTTCCCGAGATTGTGCCATTGCAGAATGCATGTGGGGGACTGATTCCATGTTTGAATACTTACTGTATCAAAAATTCCAGTGTTACCAATGGGTAGTTATACCAATGGATAGTTATAAAGTTGGAAGGGAAACTGATCGCCTAGCTATCATTTTGATAGGCAGGATTTCTTTGTGACCTGGGAAAGTATCCAATTGCATTCAGTGGCGGTGGGAGCCTCTTCGCCACCGGGGCGGCGGAGTGGAGGAACCCCCTGGGGGTGGGCATCACGGCGCATGCGTCATGGCTGCGTATGCCTGGAATTTCCAGGCATGCGTAGTGCATACCGGCCGGTGCTGCTGCTCTCGCGGTGGGTAGACGATCAAGCGGCGGGCCTTGGGGCTGCCCCATCCGCCCGTAAAGAAGCACGGATGGGGTGCCGGGTGGCAGGGGAGTGGCGGGAGGGGCCGGGGAGTGTCACCCCCTCCCCTGGAACATGGGGCACCCCGCCCCCTACACCACGCCCTTCCTACACCACTGATTGCATTTCCTTAAGCTTCATTCAGAAATGAAACAGCCCCAGAAGGCCACCTGGGTAGCTCAGTTGGTTAGAGCGTGGTTCTGATAATGCCAAGATTGCAGGTTTGATCCCCCTAAGGGACAGCTCAGGGTCCCTTCCAAATCTATGAGTCTATGATTCTATGACTATTGAAAATACTTACATGGCCTGACCAATGAGCTGTTCCTGAACTTGTTCAAAGAGATTGTGTGCTAGTGGCATTACAGAGTTTAATCACATGGTATATCGTAGTTGTATCTATGACTTAAAGGTAGGTAAAGGACCCCTGGACGGTTAAGTCCAGTCAAAGTCAACTATGGGGTGCGGTGCTCATCTTGCTTTCAGGACGAGGGAACCGGCATTTGTCCACAGACAGCTTTCCGGCCAGCATAACTAAACCACTTCTGGTGCAAAGGAACACCATGACAGAAGCCAGAGCTCACAGAAACGCCATTGGGACTTGGGTTGCACTGTGGTCTAAACCACCGAGCCTCTTGGGCTTGCTGATCAGAAGGATGGCAGATCGAATCCCTGCAACAGGGTGAGCTCCCGTTGCTCTGTCCCAGCCTCTGCCAACCTAACATTTTGAAAGTACACCAGTGCAAGTAGATAAACAGGTACAGCTGTGGCAGGAAGGTAAGCAGCATTTCCGTGCACTCTGGTTTCCTTCATGGTGTCCCTTTGTGCCAGAAGCGGTTTAGTCATGCTGGCTACACGACCCAGAAAGCTGTCTGTGGACGAACACTGGCTCCCTTGGCCTGAAAGCGAGATGAGTGCCGCAACCCCATAGTCTCCTTTGACTGGACTTAACCGTCCAGGGGTCATTTACCATTACTTTTTTTTATCTAGTACTTAGTTGTATCTAGGTAGAGTCAGCCAGTTTCCTTTTGGTGTTCTGGTCCTGTTGCAGATAGACAGTCAAGCATATCTTCCTGACTGGTGTGTCATCTAAAGCTTTCATGACAGGAGGACTGTCTTATCTCCATGGGCACTTTTATTTCAGACAGTTTTATGACACAAGGAGTCTCAATTATTCAAAGATACTGATTTTTTATGACACCCTCTCCAATATAAAGTTCATTATTCCTCCTGATACAAGTATATGAACACCGTGAACATTGTATCTGTTTTTTGTCATCCACGAGCCGCTATGTAACAATGTGACATCTCTGATAGCACTGGACATGTCGAATCATTATAATGATGCCCCAAAGTGAACAGCTCACAATTCACGGTGGAAATATATCCTCTGCAAAATGGATTGGAATAATGATCTCGTTTCTAAAGAGAAGTGCAACATGTTTCCAAGCAGGTTACTCTCTGGGCAAAATGTTACTGGTGTGTGTAAAATTATTCTCAACATTTGTGACAGAGTTGTCCAGAAGTTAAAACAATATGGTGATCACTGGTGATAGGTTTGGGTCTCATGCAGAGAGGCCTTTCTCAGCCCTCTTATATTCACAGACTATGCAGCTCAGTGGCAAAGTACAAGCCTTGTGTGTATACCAGGGATGGAGAACTTGCAGCCTCCCACTGTCAGGGACTGGGCAGAGGAGCAATGGTGGAGACCACCTCCCCATCCTGACCCTTTCAGAGAGGAGGAAGAGGAAGACAGGGGGTTGAGGGAGGTCACAGGTCAGAGGCAGATGAGGAGGAAAGTTGGGAACTCATGGGAGAGCCAGAGCAACACCTGGCTGACACAGTGTCTTTAGAAAGCATTCCAGACCCACCATCTCCCAGAACCCAGTGAGTCTTAGAAGTAGGAGAGCAAAAAGCTCCAAGTCAGAGGGCACTTGGTGGTACCCACAGAGGAGATGATGAGGATGAGGATGATGAATGAGGAAGTGGGAGAAATGGGGGGGGGTGGAAATTCACTCGGGACAATGCCATTATTCAAGAGGCTGGGTTCTATAGCCTGCCTCTGTAAAGATTGAAATAATAAAAAACTGTAAGAAACTTTTCCTTGTCTTTATAATTTCCTAGGCAACCAGCCAGGAGTCGCTGACAGCATCCTGACACCCCCATGTTATTAGACTCCAGTTGCCATCACCCCTACTCATTGGACACAGGTGATGGGACCAAGTTATCAGATACGTCACATGTATGTGAGAGTATATCCCATTGATTTGAGTTAATGGAATTATAAGTAGTAGAAGAAGAAGAGTTTGGATTTGATATTCCACTTTATCACTACCCAAAGGAGTGTCAAAGCGACTAACATTCTCCTTTCCCTTCCTCCCCCACCACAAACACTCTGTGAGGTGAGTGGGGCTGAGAGACTTCAAAGAAGTGTGACTAGCCCAAGGTCACCCAGCAGCTGCATGTGGAGGAGCGGGGACGCGAACCCGGTTCACCAGATTATGAGTCTACAGCTCTTAACCACCACACCACACTAGACCACACTTGATATGTATAGGATTCCCTATGAGATGTTTGGAACTTGGGATTTTATACACCTACCACCAAACTATGGTTCTTCCCCCCCCAAAAAAAAGATGGGCAAGAATCACAGGTCCCAGTGGGGTCACAAAATCCAGCAAAAGTTATGCACACTCAAATTATATTGCTTTCAGTAGAAGAGGCTTATTTCACTCATCTGCTGAAATCAATAGGAATTAAATGTGCTTAACTTTGTGCCTGGCTCATCCCATAGCTTCCAACAAGCCCGTGGAAAAGGAGAGTTTTTTTTGCACACAAAATATGCAGAACCCGAACTGAAGCTCAGTGTTTCTGTGTAGATAACAAAAGTTTTGATAACGGAGTGTGTGAAAGACAGCAAGAACAGCTGCGCCAAATTAATTAGCCTTCAGAAACCCAGCTATTCCCATGACTGCTGGTTCAGCTTCTCTTGCATCAACCGGGCACCTTTGCAGCGATGGAAACAGAAAGTTGTGTTGAGGAGAGAATCATCTCAATTATTGTTATTCATTTGCAGTGCAGCTCAATATATGGGCCCAATTCCAACTTTGCTTGCAAGGAAATGAGTAGAGGAGGACAACTTGCAGCCTTGTGATACAACCATGAGCTCACAGCTTCCAGAGAGCCACATCAGTCCTAGTGCCTACATGAAATGAAGGACATCCTGGACACTGCATTGAATAGGGTTGTGAGGCTCAAATCCCCTACGACTACTGCTAAAGGTCATTAGGGAGAGGCCTGGTGGTTGTTCCAGAGAGAAGGGCCAACCCAAAAAGACCCTGCTCCTTTTTACCTTTGCTCTTACTTCAGAAGGTGGGACAGTGCCTCTGAGGGTGATCTTTATTTTATTTTATTTTATTTTATTTTTTCTGTTGCTCGTAGTTCAAATCCTGCTCATGTATTCATGATATAATAAAATTTCCTTAAATAGTCCGAAAAAGGCTTCAATTCTTCCACAAACCTTCACCATTAGGTTCTTTTATTTGGGTTCTTTACTTTGCCAGTCCATCACTTACCCATTCTTCTTTGTAGGGAACTTCTGGTTTATTCCATTTTTGTGCGTAAACAATCCTTGCAACCTCGATTCTCCTTAAAGAATACCTGCAAAACTGTAAACCTGAACCTCACAGATCTAACAGATTATGTGACCCTGTACTCATGTCTACTCAGACGTAAGTCTCGTTGAATTCAGTGGGACTGACTCCCAGATAAATGAGTCTAGGTTTGCAAACAGGACATTTCTAAGGTAAAGGTAAAGGGACTCCTGACCATTAGGTCCAGTCGTGTCCGACTCTGGGGTTGCGGCGCTCATCTCACGTTACTGGCCGAGGAGCCGGCGTACAGCTTCCGGGTCATGTGGCCAGCATGACTAAGCCGCTTCTGGCGAACCAGAGCAGCGCACGGAAATGCCTTTACCTTCCTGCTGGAGTGGTACCTATTTATCTACTTGCACTTTGACGTGCTTTTGAACTGCTAGGTGGGCAGGAGCAGGGACCGAGCAACGGGAGCTCACCCTGTTGTGGGGATTCGAACCACCGACCTTCTGATCAGCAAGCCCCGGGCTCTGTGGTTTAACCCACAGCACCACCCGCGTTTCTAAGGGACACAATAATAAGGGGTGAATACACAATCCCTCAAAATATGCTCATGAAACCCCTATCCCAAAGCTCAGAACTGAGACACAATCAAAAAGAGCCACACAAAATTCTACATATAGCTTCCTCTTTCAATGACTCTCCTCATGTGAAAAGCTGACCAGGTACTCTTATAATGGAATCATGGCTTCAGCTAAGAAGGCGCCTACACTTTTGTCGTATAGAAGACAGAATTTCAGCAGAGAAATCTTTTTATATATATACTGTTGCATTTATAAGACAAGCTGCAGCTGGTGACATTCTGCCTTCTGTGCAACCCTTTCAAGCACATTAACCATCTTAGATTTTCCAGCAGGGCACTTTGCAATTTTTTATATTTAGGCACCAGCATTCCTTGCTTTTTCTTCTTTTTCTTTTCTTTTCTTTTCTTTTCTTTTCTTTTCTTTTCTTTTCTTTTCTTTTCTTTTCTTGCTGTTGTTGTTTCTTGTTTACACAGGGAAGAATGTTATTGCTCAGTGTTTCCGGGAAGAAGGATAACCCTTGCATTTTTAGACCGGGATGCTCATTCAAACAAAACTGCTCAGCGAGAAGGAGAAGAAACAGCAGATGAATATGTCAAGCAGAACGCAGGCTGCATATATCTGGTATGGCTGAACAGTGATAGTACCAGCAAGGGACCGTCTACAGATGAACAAAAAGGTCACAAATCTACCCAAAATGTCAAAAGAAATTGGGAGTGTGAAGATAGTCGAGATATACTGGCACTTTGGAGATGGAAAGCAGATTCATTGTGAATATCATAAATTACAGTTAGATTAAGTACTAGTCTTTTATCAGAAAGAAACACAAAATTGCTCTTTTTTCTTATTGTTCCATGCCGTAAGAAATAGTTGAATGGTTGCCTTATAGCAGATTTTGATCTGTGTGTGGATGCAAGGGAGAATTACAATGAAGACCCGCCCTGCAACTGTCTCTTGGGCCCTACCAAACTGGCTGGTTGCATCTTTCAATGAGAGGGATATGCATCTCCATTAGGGGCTATCAGTTCTGATGCACAGCTAGAGTTGCATGCAGGTCTCTGTCCAACCATTTTGGGAATAGGAATGATAGATGAAAGCCAACGTGGGAAATCAATTCATGTACGCAGCTTCGCAGTGCATTGCTCACTTCAAGCTCATTTTACCAGGGTACATGGCCCTGGGTAACAGGCTGGTTAGGCTGCCTTGCTCATTGTCACAGCTGGCATGTACCATGTCAGGAATGAGCCACCTCCAAGCAAAGATTTGTAGCCATCTGCAGAAATCAGCCAGGAACAGAGAGGCTTAGACGTTAGTCAGGCAGGGGAGAGCCGGAGCTGCAGACTTTGGCTCTTTCTGACCTTGACAGGCAGGCTGATAAGGCAGTAGCTGAGAATGGGCTGGAACACAGCCAAAGCTCGCAGGAAGCACAAATAGGCACAAATAGACTCAGCCTCTCAGAACAGGAAGAGGTGGGAGCTGACCCACTAAGTCCGAAGAGTTGGCGAATGGGAGGGCTGCTAGATAGGAAGCAAAACAAGAGATGTAAGAGTTGTACGTTCAATATCTTCTGTCACGGTCGGAAGGGATCTTCAGCAGGGTCATCTTGAGTAATGATGCCGGAGGCTTCGTCAGAGCCGTCTGGAGCTACCTGTTTGTTTTTGCAATAAATCCTCCTTTTTAATTACCTACGCTTACTGTGTTAACAAGCTGGGAACCTGGACTCCTGACACACCATGTGGGTTGAAAGGGGGAAAGGGGGAGTACTTTGGCTATCATGGGTAAGACAGTAAGTTTAGGGATCGGATCTTGGACCTTTGCATGCACAACTGATGTTCTGCCACTGAGCCCGTCCAAAACAGAAGTCAGCCAGACGCTATGGGAAAGCAGCATGTTTCCCACTTATGAATCATGTGATGGAGGCTTCCTCAAGCCAATCCTGCCAGGTTGGTTGGTGGGAGAAGCACCTGGCTGGCTCACCATCACCCGAGCCTGAGCAGTGACAAAGCCAGCCTCTCCCCCACATAATGTTAAGCATGTGTGAGCAAGGATGAGACAGTAAGGGTTGCTCATGCCAGTACAAGTAGATAAATAGATACCACTATGGCGGGAAGGTAAATGGTGTTTCCGCACACTCTGGCAACTCGTCACGTTGTCCCATTGTGCCAGAAGCAGTTTAGTCATGCTGGCCCATATGACCTGGAAAAGCTGTCTGTGGACAAATGCCAGCTCCCTCAGCCTGAAAGCGAGATGAGCGCCGCAACCCCATAGTCACCTTTGACTGGACTTAAGCATCCAGGGGCCCTTTACCTTTACCTTGCCTTAGTTCCAGAGGTGTAAATCAGATAGCTTCATATATGAATTTAGATGCATCCAAATTATAAATGGTGTTGCTGTGGATGTAATTTGGGACTTCCTTTATGCAGATCATTTCCCTCTTCTAGAAAGCTAATAGCTTAGCATGCGGCCTGAATTGGGGAACCAAGAGCAGGAAATTACTTCCTAAACTGGAACTATGGTATTGTGGAGGGTTGGGCTGTTGTTTTGCATTGGCAAGACCTGTAGCTCAGGCTGTCCTGATCTCAGCAATTTGACTTTTTAAAGTTTCTCAGGACTGGAACATTCCAGTTATAGATTTTCATAATCCATTCAGACCTTTGCAAAAGTCAACTGTATGCATCTAAATATTTTCAAGCACCGCTCAGTACCTTTATCACACTCTCAGTGAAGGTCTGAATGCCTCCCACCCAGGTTGTGTTAAGCGCCAGGGATTTGACAATTCAAAAAACCTCCAGGAAATCTTTTTCATTTGCATCCAGCTTGCCCATGAACATCAGCATTGCTGGTCTTATTCAGGTTAGTCCCACTGGCTGAAAAAATAAAATCTCATTTCATTTCTTTTCCTTTCTAATTTTTATCCTACAAGTTTTGACAGATGGCAAGCAATCTTATCTACTTGCTTTCCCTTATTTCCATTTCTGCGAGTCTCTAAATCCTCAGGGTCTGATTCCATATCGGCTTGACATGTAGCTCTTCCATTAAAATCTTCTACTGGCTGATAAAACATTGCAGGCTAATGATTTCTTTCAGTTTGCGATGCACCCATCTGCGTACAAGGCAAAACAAGAATCTCATGTCACCTCATCTGGGAGCAACTTTTTTCCTTTTCATACCACAAACAAATGTTCAATAGTAGTTTCCAAAATTAATCCTCAGTGCTGAGGGGTTGTAGTTTCAGATGAACCTGGGTGAAAAGTAGTGGCTGTTTTCAGAAAAGCAGGGGTGGCCTGTCCCATTTTGCTACCTGATACCCCCACTCCAAACACCTGCTTATCTATCAAATCTTTCTATTGCTAGCCACCATTTCGCTTTTATTAAAGCACTAGGGCATGTCATTTAAGGACGCAAAATTTTATTTTGTGAATTTGCTCAATGAGGGGATCTAAAAATATGTTATTGCACATGAGGAATCCAAATCTGCAATTATTTTTATGATTGGTTGATGATTAGCTTGGTAAATTGAGATTTGTTTGAAATACACTTAAAAAAAGCCAAAAACTCGCATTTTGAAGTTTTTAATCATTTTATACAAGCGAAAATATAAAGAAATTTTATTTCCAGCTGTAACAACATATCATCACTTTATCTTATAACGTCCTATTATAGTAAAAAAAAAAAGAATAACATTAATTGGAATTAATAACAAGTTTCATCAAGTCCTGTTTTGATTCATTTCTTGACAAAAGCCGACGACCTGCTTCTTGGCCTCTCTGCAGCCTCTGTGACTTGTTTCACACATCTTTCAATCCCTTGACCATGACAAGGCCACTGAGGAACTTGCATAGGCTTGTCAATAAATTCCTTTATTTCTGTCAAGGTCATTTTGCATGTTAATGGAGGTTCATAAACTCCATCAAACCAGTCTATCAACTCCAATAAGTTTGAAGCAGAGGTGTTTATAGAAGGTATCTTCCTTGGACGTACTGAAAGGTCTCCAAATATATCATCATTGCCACCTCTCAAATTGATGATCTTTTGAATTCCAGCTCTCCTTTCTTCCTTATTATTTGAGCACAGCAGTGTCTGAATTAACATTTCACTAAATGCATACCACGCTGAATGCTTAACAGTCGGCAAAACAGCATTTACTACAGCCTTGTTTTGCAGTCTAAGCTGTTGCAATTGAAACAACAAATGATGTGGGCCTTCTATCCACAAATGTTTTACTTTGATATTGAACCAACACGGATAGTACACACCAACGATGTATTCTACAATCAGCCTTAAATTCTTGAGGTTTTTGCCTTTTAGGCCATGTTTGGAAACCCACAAGCGACAAAGTCTGTTTGCTGTTGTAAGCCACCTTGAATGGCTCACTGGTCCAATTTCAAGAAGTGCCAGATTATTGGGAAGTTTACCTGCTCTTATGGCCTGTGTAATTCTATATCCATACGCTTGATCGGTTGACAGATCCTTCACAATACTGTCACTGAGTTCAATAACAGGTACTCCAATTGAAATTTTTGGAAATTTAGGATTAATATCAAGCTCTGTAGCTGCATCTAACATTTTACCAATGTCACCTGTCCACTTGTTGTTTGACAAAGTCTTCCCATCAAGGGCTGTGATTAAATGGCGAAGAGGTAACTCGTTGGTGTGAAGAGCACAAACTAGCCAGTTAAGTTTGCAGCCTAGTTTGACTTCTACCCAGTGCATGATGCCACCTTCCCAGCCAGTATTAATATTTGTTGAATCACCTCCAATTGCTTGTATTTTTTTATCAATACCTTTCTCTTTCATGAAATTCAGTAAATTGTCAGCAATTATTTCAGCTGGTTTTTCATTCTTTGAGCTTTTCTCTGGTGTAAAGTGATAAAGGTATCTCCCACCTGGCTCACTACAAACTGAATAATGTTGTTCTTTCATAGTACTGGGAAACTGCTGCTCTAAATTTTCAGCCTTCAGCATAACTTTAGTTGAATCTTCACGACCATCGAAAAATACGCAATCAATTTGACCCTTCTTACAAATTTCTTCAAATTCATTGTCTAATGATGACATCAATTTCTCCTGCGCTCTCTTTACTTTATTGTGGTCAACAACAAGTTTCGTATTTTCTTCAGTGATCAAGCCAGTATCAATAAATGCAGCGGTGGTAATTGCAGCTGTGGCACGAAGACCAACACCGTATCTGATGCTCTGCATAGTAACATTAGGTATATCTAATGTATTGTACTGTTTCTCTCCATTAGAAGTTGAAGGAGCTGCTAAATCATAATTTGATTCACTTCCATCTTCTGTATCAGATTCTTTTTCCTCATTTCCAACCCTGGAGGAACTTTCTTCATGTGATGGAAGTGAAGAAGTCTGCAAGCATTCCTTTTTATATTCAGCATCAGCAAGTCTTGTTCTCTCAACTTCTCCTCGCTTTTGCTTCTTTATCAGTCTGTTATGTTCTGGAAAATCTGGCAAACCAATTTGGTGTGGTCCAATAGAACCAATCTTGTTTCTCTGGCCTTTAATGAAAGCAAGTTCTTTCACTGGGATCTTCTTGTCTTTAGAGCATGTACAATTAATATGAGCTTCTTTTGTGCAATGTGTAGCACAGCCAAATTCAGAGCACATAATGATTTCACATTTGCAATTGAGAATGTCAAAGAGCTTGTCAAGTTTTGAAGCAAAGGCTTCTTTAATATCTAACTTGCCCCTTCCAAGAGATATGTTTTTTGCTTGCTCTCAACTTTCTTGAATCTTTGCTAATACTGTAACTCTTGAATTCACAACAGGGAAAACAAAAGAACAGTTTGCTCGTTCCCATTTTTCAAGTACTTTAGGATATATGTCTTTTGCAACACTGGCAGCTGGATAGTTTCTCATATCCTCACTACTTTGTTCTCTCAGCAACAGTCCATATCTTAACATGTCTCGCAAAGTTGGTAATTCAGAAGGCAACATGTCTCTTCCACTTCCAATAAGGTTGCTCACATGTGTGAATGTTCCCTGCCTTGTTCTCTTCTTTGTAGTCATAGTGAAGCAGTTATCACTGGTTGTAGAAAGCAAAAAAGAAATCACATACCATTGTATAATCATAGAATCATAGAGTTGGAAGAGACCACAAGGGCCATCCAGTCCAACCCCCTGCCAAGCAGGAAACACCATCAAAGCATTCCTGACAGATGGCTGTCAAGCCTCCGCTTAAAGACCTCCAAAGAAGGAGACTCCACCACACTCCTTGGCAGCAAATTCCACTGTCGAACAGCTCTTACTGTCAGGAAGTTCTTCCTAATGTTTAGGTGGAATCTTCTTTCTTGTAGTTTGAATCCATTGCCCCGTGTCCGCTTCTCTGGAGCAGCAGAAAACAACCTTTCTCCCTCCTCTATATGACATCCTTTTATATATTTGAACATGGCTATCATATCACCCCTTAACCTTCTCTTCTCCAGGCTAAACATACCCAATATTAATAATACAGATAACTACATATTAATAATTAATAATATTAATATTAATATTAATAATACAGATAACTACAATACATATATAACAGAACTACAATATCTTGTAATCAATTTTAGGCACTTATCAACATCTGTTTTCATGAAAATTTGGGAATAACATATACGTTTAAATGACAGAAAAATTTAAAAAATTAAAAAGTAGGAACTTTTCACATAGATATTTACCAAGCAAGACCTAAATATTTACAAGTAACCAAAATATATTTCAAATTACCTAATCATACCACAACTTTTTAACACCCCTCAAATCAGGATTTTTAAAGATGAAAAATTCAACACGCCCTATTAAAGCACGGTTTAATGTCTTCCCTTCAAACGTTCTTTTTCACAGATTTTCTGGGGGCCAATTTTAAGTCTTATGTGCCTGTGAAATCCGCTCTGTTGAATCCTTGCACCATATAGTGGTTGTCTGCCCCTTGTATTCTGATGCCCGAAATACTTTACTACTTCCATTAATTCAAAAATTACCGGGGTATTTGGAAGAGAGACTTACCTTGCTCTTCTGTTGCAAGATACAGACCCGATTGTAACTTTACATATGGCAAAATTTCTGACCTCAGTCCAAACACTTAAGAAATGCAATTGTTTGCTATATACAGTTTGAAATTTTAATTTATCTTTTATCATATTCTACTCAGCTGAGTATTTTTTCTGGGTTAGCGGAGTCTGTAACCTGAAGTGTCTGTAACCCAAGGTACCACTGTACTGCTTCCTGCCCCCTCCACCGCCATACCACTCTCAATTGCCATGTTCCAGTTTCTGATGGGAGCTGGGGCACTGCTGCAAGTGTTGGCAATCAGCTTCTCTCAGGGGTGAGGGGAGAGCCGATTGGCAACCTGGCACATGGGAACACCTTGGCTTTCATCAAACTCGGTAGGAGCCAAGGTGCTCCTCCAGAACGATGATTTTAAAAAGAACGATGATTTTAAAAAGAACGATGATTTTATAAAGAACGATGATTTTATAAAGAACGATGATTTTATAAAGAACAATGATTTTATAAAGAACAATGATTTTATAAAGAACAATGATTTTTACAATGTTATGAAATTACTAAAGAAGATTAGTAATGAATGCAGAAAGAGAGGATGTGAGGAGGTCCCCAAACAATGTTAGGAATATTATAAGGATAGTTAAATAAGTGTTTGTTAAGATTTTTGTATTTTTGTGTTTGTATTTTTGTTATTTTTGTAGTTTTTTCTTTTGTAGTGTTTTGTTGTATTTTGTGTTTGTGGTATTATTAAAAATTTTAATTTTTTTTTTTTTTTAAGGAGCCAAGGTGTTCTTCCAAGTGTTGTTGCTTGGCTTCTCCCTGGGGATGAAGAAGTTAAGCGGCAACGCACCAGAACACCTCCTTCTCACAGGTGGTGGAAGTGGTGGAGTGGGCACAACATCACTTTTTGCAATTCTGCCACTGAGATGGGCACTGCACTCTGCCTTGTGGGCGAGGCTGCTCTGCAAAAAATCACTGGACGTTGGTTGCTGTCCCAGAATAGGTGTATGGTGGGGGGGGGGAGGTGTTACACGTATGGCCAGAGCTTATATTTCTACAATGTGTAACTTCAAAGTTCATTGAATGGTCACAGAAACCGGACAGCGAGAAATATTCAAACATACAGTCGGCATCGGAAACCCACAAAATGCTCAGAATTGTTTAAGGAGATGAAGCTGTAACTCGAAAGACAGTGTATGAGAGGTTTAACTGTTTCCCTGAGGGGCGGCAAACCTTCGAATATGACCCTCAGTCTGGCAGACCTACGATGAGCAGAATGGCGGCAAATGTCGACAGAGTTTGTGAGTTATTGATGCGGGATCGGCGTTTGTCCGTCTGAATGACGGCGGAAGAATTTCATATTCCGGGTGAAATTGTTACACCTAGTAACAATCCGATCCAATACACAAAGTCATAATTAAAACATAACTTTAAAATAAGCAGCTTATATCAAATAAAGCAATGTTCCACAATCCATTAGAATATGATAGTAAAAAGTAAATTAAATACCAGCAAATAATAATTAAACAGTTGACACTTAACAATTACAATACAGAATGACTAAACCACAATCAATATAAATGAGAGCCAGCCACAATGCATAGAATATGGCAAAACATATGGGAAACCATGTAAAAGGATCAAACTGAAAAACAGAACACACAACACACACATACAATCCCTGAACTCCTCTTCTCTCTCTTCCCAGCTGCCACTGCTGTTCTTAATGTCAGGGGTGGAATCTAGACATTTTATCTCAATCTAGTGACCCATTTGTATAATGCACTTAAACGTTATATTTGCAGCTGTGTAGCTAAGTCCTTGCCGACAAAGGTCCGTATAGTTAAAGCTATGGTTTTCCCAGTAGTAATGTATGGAAGTGAGAGCTGGACCATAAAGAAGGCTGATCGCCGAAGAATTGATGCTTTTGAATTATGGTGCTGGAGGAGACTCTTGAGAGTCCCATGGACTGCAAAAAGATCAAACTTATCCATCCTTAAAGAAATCAGCCCTGAGTGCTCACTGGAAGGGCAGATCCTGAAGTTGAGGCTCCAATACTTTGGCCACCTCATGAGAAGAGAAGACTCCCTGGAAAAGACCCTGATGTTGGGAAAGATGGAGGGCACAAGGAGAAGGGGACGACAGAGGATGAGATGGTTGGACAGTGTTCTCGAAGCGACTGGCATGAGTTTGGCCAAACTGCGGGAGGCAGTGGAAGATAGGGGTGCCTGGCATGCTCTGGTCCACGGGGTCACAAAGAGTCGGACATGACTGATCGACTGAACAACAACAGCTAAGTCCATGTTCTGAGAAAGGTTCCAAGGGCTGGAGGGTGGGGGCAAGGCAGGTGGAAAAAGCAGTAGGAACAATGACTTCCGTTATTAAAGTTTGGAAAAAGCATTCTAAAAGTTTTGATCACTTCCATCTAGGATAACGTATATCTGAAAGATGTTGCTTGGAATACACACACACACACACACACACACACACACACACATATATATATATATATATATATATATATATATATATATATATATTAGATCATAGTAAAGGTAAAGGGACCCCTGACCGTTAGGTCCAGTCGCAGACGACTCTGGGGTTGCAGCGCTCATCTTGCTTTACTGGCCGAGGGAGCCGGCGTACAGCTTCTGGGTCATGTGGCCAGCATGACTAAGCCGCTTCTGGCGAGCCAGAGCAGCGCACGGAAATGCCGTTTACCTTCCCGCCAGAGCGGTACCTTTTTTATCTACTTGCACTTTGATGTGCTTTCAAACTGCAAGGTTGGCAGGAACAGGGACCAAGCAACGGGAGCTCACCCCGTCGCTGGGACTCGAACCGCCAACCTTCTGATCGGCAATCCCCATAATACTGCATATTAGATCATATGCAGTAACAAACGGGACCTATTAAAAGTCATTTCCTTTTTTTACTGTAGTGAAGCCTGTATTTTGTTTTGGTGTTAACATCACCCGGAGTTGGCAATTACTGCCTCCGAGAATGTTACCTACATTGGCAAATTGTCTTAAACATGGTGATGGATGACAAAGGGAGAGGAAAAAATTGGAAGTGTCATATTCCCACAATCATGTGTCGGGTAAATCATTTTCAATGTAACTGCAAATCTGTCATGAGTGATCACAGGAGCAACTGATGAGACTTTCTGTATCAGTAGCAGCAATGACTAAGAGGGCCAGGTTGCCATATAAATAACCAGCTATGACAATGAGCTTTCACCTCTGACAACTGGCACTAAACTTTAAGTGGGAACTATAATGAGGCATTCCTTTTGAGGATTTAGAAAGCAGAGGGGTGGGGGTGGGGAGTGACAGTCTCAGAGACTTGTCAGCTGCAGGGAATAAGCTACTTGGCGGAGGAGAAACTCTACGCAGCTTAACTCCCCATACTGCTACATCAGTCAGATGATGCTTCAAAACTCAGTATCAAAAAAAAGGGAGAGAAAGGGTTTAGAGTAAATTAACTTGCTTCCAAATGCTCTCTTCTCTTACAAGGGTATCAGCTGCATAGGATAACAAAGCTGTCTGGCAATTGGGTTTACTGTTCTTTTTGGGATAAAACCGGTATTGTCAATGACTGGAATTTCCAGTGTTTTAATTTGTCTGGGGGGCGGGGAATTCTTTTCCTCGTGTTCCATTGTACTTTTACATAATAGCTGTGTGTGTGTGTGTGTGTGTGTGTGTGTGTGTGTGTGTGTGTGTGTTTTAATAAAAAAGGGTATCTTCTGGGTATTTTTCTCAAAAAAGACATGCTGGAAATCACTTTGTTTGCTTACAATGGCCATGGTGCCCACCTGAGAGGTGCCGGAACTGAGTTCTGGCTGAAAAAGTTCCCGCTTCTGTACATTTCCATAGTAATCTCTGTGAAGTGATTTATTTGTCTTTGTACTTTATAATTCTGCCATAACGTGCAGGGGGAAGGAATCAATAAAGTTTTTAATCAGAATATCATATTTCCAAAGGGATGGTGGACTTGAATGTGTGCATACACACACATATACACAAAAGCAGTTAGTGTGCAGGTTCTCCTAAGCCTACTAACAACAATGAAGAGAGAGAGAGAGAGAGAACAGACAGACAGACAGACTGAGGGAATTTCAAAGATTAAACATTGGAACGAATAAACCTCTGAGCAGTAGAAATGCACCAGTCTGCCATCTTTTATTGTTGTGTCAGGGAGCAATTGTAACTGGCAGGGCCGGATTTAGGTCTGATGAGGCCCTAAACTACTGGAATTAATGGGGCTCTTTATATGTCCAGCTGTCCTTTGTCAACAACAAATTGTTGCTGGTTTTTTGTGTTGAATATATGCCATATTGTAATTTATGGACCTAACCGGTATCTAAAGCCATTTGCACGTGTGGAATGTAGACACCCTATATATAGAAATGAGCAAACCAGCAGTGGCGTAGGAAGGGCGGGGCATAGGGGGCGGGGTGCCCTGTATTCCAGGGGAGGGGGGGTGACACTCGGTGGCCCCTCCCCAAACCGAGCCCCGCCACCCGGCACCCATCCGTACTGCTTTACAGACAGACGGGGAAGCCCCACGACCCGCCGCTTGATCGGTGGCTTGCCCAGTCATCACAGGAGCAGCAGCGCCGGCCCAGATGGACTGGGCATGTGCTGCATTTCCGCGCATGTACAGTCCACCCGGCGTTGTGCCGTAACAACGCTCCTGCCCCCAAGGGGGTGCCTCCACGCTGTCACCCTGGGTAGCCAAAAGGCTTCCTCCGCCGCTGCAAACCAGTGATATTTTAGGGAGCAGGCTAGCAGGCGGGGCCCATGACTTACATCATAGGAGCCTACACAACACAAAACACTGTTGCTGTATGTAGGTTTTATTTTATTTGTTTTTTTTAATCTTATATTTTGGAAATGTACATCTGGTTTTTTCCCCTTTAAATTTTTTTGGGCCCCCAAGAGAGTGGGGCCCTAAACTATATCTTGTTTAGCTTATACGTAGATCCGGCACTGGTAACTGGTAGGGAGGGGAATGGAGAGGTATGGAGGGGAATTGAGTGATGGTTTCCTCAGCGCATCCACTTTTTGTGGAAAAGAGAATTTCAAAAACCAGAATGGGGGGGGGAGGGATTGCTTCCCCTCAACTCGAAATTCTGCCCTGCTGCTGGTGCAGCCAACAAGGCTTTAAAAGTTTTGGGTCTTCTGCCTCTGGTTCCTCCCCACTCCAATAACATTGCTTTGTAAAAGTGCAAATAAGGACATAAGCATGGGAAAGTGGAATCCAAGGAATCATTGAATTAAGAAGTCCAGGCACAAGACAAATGGCTGGGACATTTCAGCTGTGGAAGACTGATTAAATAAATCCATCTGCATCTTTGTTCCAGTGGACTTTGATTTGTCCTGCTTAAGTTTTTCAAATGGTCTCTGACTGCTCTGTTCTCATTGGTGGGCCGTAATTGCCTTCCCAGCTTTGAACACGACTGCTGTGTGCCAAGAGACAGAGTATCCGTAACTGGTTTATAAAAAGCATTACCAGTGACAATTCTGTAAAATGGCAGGGTTGCCCCAACGCTGCTTGCAAAGGGCAAGCCAACGAGATGCTGAATGGCACATAGGAATTTTGCAGGATGCTTTTGAAGTGAGCGTTATCATCCATTACTACCGATATCCTGGGTGGTGGGTGGAGAGTCACCTTTAATTGCCTGAGGAGCAATTGAACGGAAAAGTAATATCTGAAGAGGCCAGAGATTGCATGTGTAGTTCATTGGAAATATTTGACAAGTGAGCAGAATGATAAGGTAGGAAAGAACCACACCAGGAATGATTTCCTTTGAAACTGCAGGCTTTCCACTTTGAGACAAAGCAGCTCATTGTGCGAAGAAGAAGAAGAAGAAGAAGAAGAAGAAGAAGAAGAAGAAGAAGAAGAAGAGTTTGGATTTGATATCCCGCTTTATCACTACCTGAAGGAGTCTCAAAGCAGCTAACATTCTCCTTTCCCTTCCTCCCCCACAACAAACACTCTGTGAGGTGAGTGGGGCTGAGAGACTTCAGAGAAGTGTGACTAGCCCAAGGTCACCCAGCAGCTGCATTGTGGAGGAGCAGAGATGCAAACCCGGTTCCCCAGATTACAAGTCTACCGCTTTTAACCACTACACCACACTGGCTCTCCTGAATTGCGCATTTGAATACTGCCCCCAAAAGGGAGTGGAAATTCCTAGGTATAGAATATTAGCATGCTAAGGAGAAGACCAGGATAGAACTATTATGCATTACATTTTAATTCTGCTCTTCTGCCAATAAACTTGAGTCAGGGAGCTTCCAGATGACCAGTTCATTGAGCATTCATCCTGATTTGTTTGCAGGGTGATACAGACAATGCTGATTATTTAAGTGCAATCATTCTGAGTTGTTTGCAGGGAAGTTAGATGACGTTTCATCAAAGCAAGCATTATCCCACCCTTTCCAGTGATTTTTGCTCTCTTTTTGTCTCATCACAAAAAGTCTGATCTTTTGAAAAAGGAGGTTTGTTGTCCAAGACACCCCAATGTGCTCTAATTGCACAGGCTGAATTTGCTAGTATGTAACTCAATCCCACCTGAAAATAAAGTCTGTAGGCCACAGAGTAGATGTTTCTGTATCCTACCTCTAGAGATATGAGGTCACAGCAATATCAGTTCCACCCTCAGTTCATCACAACCAGCACTGTGTCCATTCTGCTACAGTTCGGCTTCCCCTAAAACCTGCACGATTTACCTTGCTATCTGCTATGGCGGGACCAAAGATAATTAGCTATGCACATAATTTCAATGCCATTCAAAGAAAGAAAGAGAGAGAGAGAGAGAAATTTTGAAAACAATGAAAAAAATATAATTTGCAGGCTGAAAAAAAAACACAATAGCGAGACTTCCGGCGGCAACGCCATTGCGGGTGGTCGTGGGCTGCTTCAGCTGCGAAGCGCCCAGTCCATCCCGGGGGTTTGGAGCCCCGCTACCGCAAAGCGGGGCTCCGGTGGGGTGCGGGAAGAGCGTCCCGCACCCTGGGCTCCCCGGCTGTGCCCGTTGTGGCTCCGAACCCTTCCCTCGCCCCCCCTGTAAAGGGGGAGTGGGGGTGAAGGGACGACGGAGCCGGGCTATAGGGGACATGCCCCAACCGGGATGTAAATGCGGCGACAAAGCCTGTGATGAGCGTCTAAGTTCTACCTGTACTTAGTGATCTGAAAGAACCCGGTGGTCGTGAGTATTTGGCTGACTTTTCTATCTTTGGAACGATCCGGGGGGAAGAGGAAAGGGAGCCTGCCTCCCTCCCTTCGGGAGAGAAAGAAAGTAACCAGTTTAAGTGACTGCTGCTACAATAATGGATACAAAGTGTTCGGAATTTGAAAACTGAGACTGCTGAGTTTTCCCTTCGGGGATTAAGTGGGGAGAAAATATCTCCATCTAAAGTTTTGGTCTTTACACTCTGGCTTCAGAAAAAATGGCGATGGAAAATTTGGACTGACGTGGGAAACAATTGAAACAAAGGAAGGAAGAGACAGGAACTGAAATTCGATACCCACCCTCCCTTTCAAAATGCTGGACTTTGTGTTGGAACTTGTTTTGAACTCTGGTCTAAAGGACGAAGAATTGTTGGATGTCTTGAAGCTGGAACTGCTTAATCGCAAATTGCAAGTTTTGAGTGGGATTATAAATAAAAAGAATCAACTTCCCACAGAGGAGGCTTTTCAAAAATTTTATACAATGGAAGCAAACCTTGGCAAAGAGCTGGAAGGGGTGCTTGAAGGATGTTATGAAATGGCTGGGCGACTCCGGGAAAAGGAACCGGTTTCTGGGGGTGGCAGCCCTGGAACCGGAAAATTTATAATATCCAGACCCCGAGGTGGGAGCTCGGGGGCAAGGGACATGGAACTAAGATATTTACAAGAAGTAGAAGCATGGTACAAAGAAGCGGAGGAGCCCAGGAAGGACGTGATGTGTACCCTGAAGCTCGATGCAAGGTCTGTTGTGAATGTTGCCTGGATCTGTGGACATTTGGGAAAAGAAGACAACTCGAGGATTGGTTCTGGCGAAAGACAGAGAAAGACAATGGACAGAGGGGGTGTGGGGTGAAGCATTAATTGTAAAATCTAAATGGTCTGTTATGGTATCTGAAATCGGAGGGTGAAGGTTGTTAATTATAAGTTTATTGTGAATAAGTAAGGAGATATTGAGATTTTATGTTAATAGCAGCATGATAAAGGAAAGAAGAAATAAGTTTAGATTTTTTGAGAATATTTTGTTAAGATTTATGATAAAGTAAGATGATTAAGATGATTGTTTTAATTTTAACTAAAGTTAATTTTTAGAGAAAAGTTGTTATAAAAAAAGAAGAAGATTGATTTAAAACCGAAGGTGAATAGGCAGGGGAAGTCATGTGTCAAGATTCGAAACAAGAATTTTTTTTTTTTATGGATATAAGTAAGAAGAAAAATCCTGGCTATGTTTGTATTTGTGTTATATATGTTGGTGTGGGTGGGGTTTATGTTGTGTTATGAAAAATGCCAATAAATTCTTATAAAAAAAAAACACAATAGCAAATACCACTTGAATAGGCATGTTTGATTTCCATTCATAACTTTAGACGAACATGTGAATTGTGGGGAATTTCCTGTCCAATTGCTACTTGAATTCTCTGACATCCCTACCCACCTCTAGGCAAACATTATACCTTAACACCAATCCTGTGGGACAGTTTTTGACCATGATGATGCCATGGACTTCATAGCTGAATGCCATAATTTGGACAGATGTTCTATTCAACAAACTACCTTTCTCTCCGATATCTCCTGTAGAGCGAATAATTATTGGCTCCACATGCCAATGGGAGCTTTCCTCCCAATGCTCCTTGGATAAGCAATTTTCTTCAGGACTACAGAAGGTAAGGGTTGAATCTCCTCATCCCTGCCAACTTGATATCATTGATTACCACCCCTCAGAACAGAAAGGACATACAGTTCATTTAACATCACATCTAAGGTTGGTCTATAGCAGGCTTCCTCAACTTCGGCCCTCCAGATCTGAAGCGAAGATCTGCAACCAGCTAGCATTAGCAATATCTTCATGTCAGTGTAAAAGCAGCCATGATTGCAGCTGGCAAGGTAAAGGTAAGGCGAATTCAGATTGGTTCATGTTGGTGGATTGTATGGAGAGCCAGCCTGCGCATGACGTGAGGGAAGCGCCCTTCCGTCTCGGGCAGGGGAAGTGCAAGAGGCAGCACTTCGACTGCGCCGCTACTTCCATCACTGGGAGGGAGGCATCTCAGCGCATGGCATTGCCACACATCTTCTCCACCCCCAGGTGAATAAGCTGAGCAAACAGCAACACTTTGAGGAGCACCCCAGCTCCTGCCAAGTTCTGCGAGAGCCTGGTGGCAGAGGCTTAAGTGGGGTTTGGCCGGCCAGGGGGTGGCAATTCCCATTTTGCCTCTGGTGGTGGAGAGATGGGATGGGCTGCCCCTAATTGCTTGTGATGGTGTGGTGGAACTCATGGCTTTTACAAGGCAGATAACTACACATTCAGAGCTCCACACAGCTGCTTGCTACTGGTATGTGTTGGGCCTCAGAATTATGCCTAAGAAAGCTTTGGACATGCCAGTGCTTGTCTTAATTAACAGCTTTTCCTGCGCAACTGCGTATTTGTTTCTGGCTGTCATTTTATATTTGGAACATCATTCACCACCAAACTTCCCTTCCTCTCTCTTATCTGCTACAGATCACATCTTTCAACATATGTAATGTGCCGTAACATAACGTCAAGTAGTAACAGTCGTAAGATGTACACTGATGGGAGCTTCTCTTCCTCTGTACAGAAGCACCTCTTAAATACCAATTAAAAGCTCTTTATGTCCCAGTTAATGTAGCGTTCCAGTAAAGACAAGTATAATTTTGTTATAGTTTACAATACTGTAATAGAACTTTGAAATTATGAAGAACTGGGAAGGTGCCTTTTCATAACTGAATGGGTATTATGCTGCTTTTTTAGAACTCTCACTGCTTATTTATGAAGTTCTCCCATTTATTTTGCAAAGTTATCATGATTAAAAGTGATGAGAGAGAGAGAGAGAGAGAGAGAGAGAGAGAGAGAGAGACCAAGTTTACGTGAAATATAGGATATCCAGATGATCTTAGGCATCTTCTTGAGGAAGAAGTACCTGTTCAAGAGAAAAGAAACAGCTCCCTCCTCCATCCCCCAAGGAGGGGAACTTCATCACAAGTTAGAAGCGTAGTTAGATATCCATTACATACAATACCCGGCTACTTCCCATTCAATCCAGGGCCATTATTAGAAAAATACAGCTTAACATCCAGGGAATGTAGACTGACAAAAATTGTTCAATGGGAGGAACCCCCCCCCCCAAAAAAAGCAGCAAACGATTGTCCTGAGGTAATCCTGAGGCATAATACTTCCAATCTCGGCAGGCCAGAGGCCTATTTGGGTAGACTCCTGAAAAAAAAATGGGTTCCTTCATCTGAGGTAAAAGGACATCCATTAATTACATAATGTTGTCCTAAGTAGGGTTATAAACTCAGAAGATGGTGCTCGCTCTCTAAATGTTAGGCGGCAGAGGAACCAACCCCCATGGCAGGTTGCCAGGAATGGATGAGAAAAGGAAAAGTCCTTACCACCTGCTTTTATTCAAAAAATGGGAGTGCAGAATAATGGTGTTGTCCCGAGTAAATCTCCATTCCCTTTCTCTCTCACTTCCTCATTCGCCATCTCTTCTACAGGTGGCACTGAGGGCCCTTTGCTTCTGAGCCCTTTGCTGTCTTACTTTTAAGGCTGGCCGGGTTCTGGGAGATGGTGGGTCTGGAATACTTTCTAGTGATAAAATGTCAGCCAGCTTCTGTGGCTCTGCCTCCGCCTCCTCCTCTCCCATTATTTCCCAACGTTCCCCCTCATCTTCCTCTGAGATGTGACCTCCCTCAAACCCCTGTTGTAATTCTGAACTGTCTTCTTCTTCTCTGGAAGGGTCAGGCTGGGGAGGCGGTCTCCACCATCCCTCCTCTGCCAAGTCCCTGACAGCAGGAGGCTGCAGGTTCTCCATCTCTGGTCTACACACAAGGCCACTAAGCTGTATAGTCTGTGAATATAAGAGGGCTGAGAAAGGCCTGATCCTGGCTTAAAGGCCGCCCGTAGGAAGCCTGTGGTTGGTGGCCGGTGGAAGTGAGAGATGGTTTGTGCCCAGCCTGTGGAGACGACAGAGCAGGATACTTCTGTGTCGGCCAGCCTTTGATCCAGCATCCCAACCCATGTTGCCCAGAGGAATGCACCAACTCTCCCAGATTATTCAGACCAAGACACCTTCCAATGGCTTCACTCTGTAGAACGACTGTAGGTGTGTGTGCAGCACTGTCACGGCACAGAACAAACACACTGCTGTGTGAAAAAATGACTGCGTCACCAAAGTTAAGCATACTGTGTCTGTCAATAAAGCAAATCATGCAGCAAGAAAAGAAAAGAAAAGAAAAGAAAAGAAAAGAAAAGAAAAGAAAAGAAAAGAAAAGAAAAGAAAAGCCTGATCCTTAGTGGTGATGTCCTTGTTCAAAATCCTGCATGGAAATCTCTGGGCTGAGTGGAAATGTCAGTGAGCCATAGCCAGCAGGTCCCAGAAGAGAATTAAGGGACAGAGCGAGTTGTAGGATCTGATTTGAAGTCAGTCCAATCCCTCTTGCATGGAAAGAAGCTGGGACAGGAAAGACTGGAGAAGGGCTGAGAACTTGCCAAGGGCTCCTGTAGAGCGAATAATTATTGGCTCCACATGCCAATGGGAGCTTTCCTCCCAATGCTCCTTGGATAAGCAATTTTCTTCAGGACTACAGAAGGTAAGGGTTGAATCTCCTCATCCCTGCCAACTTGATATCATTGATTACCACCCCTCAGAACAGAAAGAACATACAGTTCATTTAACATCACATCTAAGGTTGGTCTATAGCAGGCTTCCTCAACTTTGGCCCTCCAGATGTTTTTGGCCTCCCACGATCCCTAGCTAGCAGGACCAGTGGTCAGGGATGATGGGAATTGTAGTCTCAAAACATCTGGAGGGCCGAGGTTGAGGAAGCCTGGTCTATAACAAAAATGATACCTCGTGTGAATTGATTTGGGAAGCTTTGACATTGATGGAGGTGAAGCAGGAAGGGCGAGTAATGTGTATGAGAGGCTACAGTATGTGGTGGCAATGCAAAATTATTTTTAAAAGTCTGGGAAGGGATACATAAAGATTTGAAGAAAATGTTGAAAATGACTTTTGTTCAAAAAATTGAAGCTATGATCCTGGAAGGCACACGGTTTAATAGATTTGCCATGCAAAAGACTTTGTTTCTGCATCTGAGAATGGACGCCAGGCCAAGACCAGCACATCCCTACAGAAGGAAGAAGCCACTGCCAAAGAAGATGAAGGAGTTTGACAAAACAAACTAATGAACTAATGTCCAGACATACCAGACAATTCTCCCCCCGCCCATGGTCTAAACCACTGAGCCTAGGGCTTGCTGATCAGAAGGTCGGCGGTTCGAATCCCCGCGATGGGGTGAGCTCCCGTTGCTCAGTCCCAGCTCCTGCCACCTAGCAGTTCGAAAGCACGTCAAAGTGCAAGTAGATAAATAGGTACCGCTCCAGCGGGAAGGTAAATGGCATTTCCATGTGCTGCTCTGGTTTCACCAGAAGTGGCTTAGTCATGCTGGCCACATGACCCAGAAAAACTGTCTGCGGACAAATGTCGGCTCCCTCAGCCAGTAAAGCGAGATGAATGCCGCAATCCCAGAGTTGTTCGCGATTGGACTTAACTGTCATGGGTCCCTTTACCTTTACCTTTATCATATTTTTAAAAGGGAGAAATATTCAGGCATAATCAGTAAGCTTTGTGTATTGATTTCTACATTAGCTGAACTTTTAAAGGCCACTTGTAATAATATGTATAAGGTTTTAAAATTGGATAGTTAAGAGTATAAGATTCTGTGGACATGTACAAATAAGTAAAAAAATGGAACTAGGAGGGGGAGTTGGAGGGAAGTCAATTAAGATGTATGATTTTGATTGTGATGGTTTTTTTAAATTGGTTTTTTATCATAAAATTAATAAATTGTTTTTTTAAAAAAAATAGTTGGGCCCTTACTTCTAAGTAAATTACCTAAGAACGAGCTATAAAAGAGAAAAAGGAATGGCTATAAGAGCATTGGAACGCAGGTGGTGCTGTGGGTTAAACCACAGAGCCTAGGGCTTGCTGATCAGAAGTTCGGTGGTTCGAATCCCAATGACGGGGTGAGCTCCCGTTGCTCGGTCCCTGCTCCTGCCAACCTAGCAGTTCGAAAGCACATCAAAGTGCAAGTAGATAAATAGGTACCGCTCTGGTTGGAAGGTAAACAGTGTTTCCGTGCGCTGCTCTGGTTTGCCAGAAGCGGCTTAGTCATGCTGGCCACATGACCCAGAAGCTGCATGCCGGCTTTCTCAGCCAATAAAGCAAGATGAGTGCCACAACCCCAGAGTCGTCTGTTACTGGACCTAATGGTCAGGGGTCCCTTTACCTTTATAAGAGCACAAGAATTTTCTTTGGCTAGAAAACATAAGCGTTGGGAGCAGTGAGTGACAGCAGCACCATCAGTAGCAGATTCATTAAAAACAACAAAAAGCTCGTGAGCTAACAACTCCCACAGTTCACATGTTAAAGACATTAACCCAGGCGGCACACTATAAACTCAGTAATCACTTTCACATGTTATGTTACAATAAGTTTAAAAGTCAACAACTTCCATTGACTTCTTAAATGCTTCACAGGCTGTACAGAAACAAAAATATAGCTCAGGGAAAGCAACCTTCCCTTTTTCTCTGCATTCCACCCTACCTACAACATAACAATTTAACATGTGTCAACGTCCCTATGAATGAGCCACACATTCTCAGGTTCCCTCCATCACACGAATAAAACAATAGCCACTTCCCGTCAGTTTGTGCGAAAATTCGAGGAAGGATTTGCTGCACTGAAACGGGTTGAACTTCCTGCTGTGGGGACTGATTCAGTGCTGGTGGCCAAAAGATCTCCCACAATGTAAGGCCTAACTTAGCTCAACTTGAATGAGGCTTGAAGAACAAACAATCGCTGGTGAGTAGGGGTTCTAAAACCAACAGAGCATTTAATCGCTTATCCCAAAGGGATCTGAAGGCAAACAAAAGGTTAACAGATGGAAAAATTCTGAACTTAATCTCACATTGGATAAACTTGGAGCACAGCGTTAGAAAGCAATGTCTTGCTTCACCAGATTCTTCATCAATGTTCTAAAATCCACTGTTAAGAGCAAAATATTGAATTACTAGAAACACTAAAGTTTATTTTTTTAAAAAAAAAAAATATTTATACTTTTCAAATTTATACATTTTACAATTATTTTTTAACATTTCAAGGTTGGACTTCCTCCCCCCTCTTTCTGCAGTTCCTTAAATTTATTTTTTTAACATCTTCTGCATATCCAAATTCATTTAATTTGCTCATTTAATTATCTACTTTAAATATATGCTCTTATGAAACTGCAGGTGATTACCATCATTCTGACATTGTTTTTATCTGTTTGCAATTTAGCTGCAAAAATCGTTTCCATTCTTTTATCAAAAGTTCGTCATCTTGATTTCTTATTCTTCCGGTAAGTTTCGCCATTTCTGCATATTCCATTAGTTTTTGTATCCGTTCTTCCTTTACAGGGACTTTTGCTTCTTTCCAGTTTGGGGCGAGTAACATTCTTGCTGCTGTAGTCGCCTACATAGATAAATTTCTATACACTTTAGGTAGTTCTGTCCCTATAATTCCAAAAAAAAACCCCACACTTTTTTAACATACCGTCATCACAGGGTTCTTTCTGTTGGGGATAATTCAGACGGAAATTCCCAGGTGTCAAAAAAGGTTATTTATGTATGTCACTACTGCAGCCCTACTGCGGCCCGTGTTTTATTAGCCCCAAATTGGAAAATGAGTGAGGTCCCAACCAAAAAAGAATGGCAACTGAAATTGAAAGAATATGTGCAGCTTGCAGACTTACATATAGAATAAGAGAACAAGAAGAACATACATTTAGAGAAGATTGGAAAACGTTTATTGAATATATGGGAAATAATTGTGTACAGCTGAAAACGCTGGCAGCATTAAGATAAATTCAACAGTGTAAATAAGTTTTGATGGATGCAATAATGGAATACTGAATGGTATAGTTTTTGTAAAATATGCAGGGATTTATGATATGTAAAATGAACCATGGAAAGAGAAGAAGGGAAGTCATTGATACCTTAAGGATGTAACATGAGTATCTTAAATTGTAAAACAGATTTTTTTTTTACAAAAATTATATACAAATAATAAAAAAGGAAGGGACACCTGATAATAACAAATAACAATAATGAAACCAGAGCAGGCATGGGCAAACTCGGCCCTTCAGCTGTTTGGGACTACAACTCCCATGATCCCTAGCTAACAGGACCAGTGGTCAGGGATCATGGGAATTGTAGTCCCAAAACAGCTGGAGGGCCGAGTTTGCCTATGCCTGGACTAGAGAGTCAACAGCAGGTTTGCCACCTCCAAGGGGTGGAGGTGTCTTCACCCCCTTCAACATCAACTGGCAGGAGATGGGGTCCCAGGAATGTTGAGGGGCCGAAGGAGGCAGAGCATGGCGCCAAGTGTGCTGCGGTTCAGTGGCTGGCTCTTCCTGAGCGTGAGAGAGGAAGTTGTGCCGCTCTGGGCTCTGGGCTTGGCCTGCTTCCGATGATGTAACATAGTCTGCACATTAAGCGCATGACATCACACATTTGTGACATGCACCAGCCCCCTGAATCTTAGGCACAAGATGGCGCCTCTGGTCATTATCCCAGCATAACCAAAACCACACCTGGACAAAGAAGCAACATTTTGTTGGTTTTTAAAAAAAGTATTTTAAGAAGTGTGCATGCACACGAAAGCTCATACCAAGAACAAACTTAGTTGGTCTCTAAGGTGCTACTGGAAGGAATTTTTTTATTCGATTTACAAAGGTAGTGCAATGTCTCTCTCGTATTTTTCCCATGTAAAGTATTTACAAATCAGTTTTGTCTGTTGAGACATTAGGAAGAAAAGGGGGGAAGAGGTGGGTGGGGTGGGGTGGCGATTTTTCTATTTGAATTCTGGTTTGGCATTGTTGGCCATGTAAGCGGCTATAATGACAACCCCAAAGAAGCCACTAATATTGTGTATGGTTTTCATCCAATGTGAGCATAAAAATTTGCCATGCCCTGCTCTTCGGCCCCACTGCCACAAAATGCAACCTGCACTGAAATTAGAGCTTTAATCTTCTTTTACGATTAAGGAAACAGGATGACACCCGCTGGTTGCTATACTGCGACCAGTTGCACAAGCACAAATTAAGCTTTTTCAGCGGGGACCTGAATATACAAGCTGAGCATATAATTACATTTTAAAACAGCACGTTTCCCCAGACTGCTTCTAAGCTTGGGACTGTCTTGAAAAACCCAACCTTTTATTTTCTTTGCGTATGTTAAATTGAGCATCGCTAGGACCATCTCATCTTTTGCTAGCAGATATGTTAATCATAAGATAATCTACTGGAGGTTTATATATTGAGGCCGATGCAATCCATAGCATTAAGACAAAGCTCTACCGTCACTGATTTCTATTTATTCCTTTCTAATCGTACAAGATTAATAAAGAATTGGGAGACTGAATTAGCTACTTGGTGCACATAGCCAGTTTTGCAGGCCAGAAAAGAAATGTTGGTGAAAAAATACAAAATGCTTTCTTTTATACTTAAGGAATCATGTTTTTCCTTTACCCTGTCTTAACACTGGGTCAGATTCAAGTCCTGCTAGAATAACAGGACTGTTGAAGTCAGAGTAGCAAAAAGACACCTAAGAAGCTCATATCATATACAGTCATACTCTGGAAGTTGAACGGAATCCGTTCTGGAAGTCATTTCGACTTCCAAAGCATTTGAAAACCAAAGCACAGCTTCTGTTTGGCTGCTGGAAGCTCCTGCAGCCAATCTGAAGCTGTGGAAACCCCGTCGGATGATCGGCTTCCAAAAGAATGTTTGAAAACCAGAACAGTCACTTCCGGGTTTTGATTGTTTGGGAGCCAAAACATTCGAGAACTAGGCTGTTAGAAAACCAAGGTACGGCTCTTCTTTGGAAATTAAACCAATGTCTAGACTTTAACATTCAAAGACTTTACTTGCAGAAATTTATAAATGAATAAAAGCATACTATTTGTAATCAAATGCTTCTCCAAGCATGGGTTTACAATCTCTTCTTCTAACTTCCAGACAGCTGTGCTTTTCTCTCTTTCCAGAGCTTAGCACCTTTAGCCTTCTGTATCTCAATTAGGCCATGTCTTGCAGCTCCGAAGAGAGCTTTCCACTTTTACCTTCTCCTGCAGCTTTGCTCTATTTTTTTCAAGCTGAGAAGAAGCACTCCAATGCTTTATTCAACTTAGCAGTGTTCACAGTGGATTCTAAAACACAGTCATCTTGCTTCACATAAAATGGAGTCACTCTTTCACTCCCATGTGACCAAAGTTCGGCAGTCACATGAGAACTACTAGAGACTCTAGAATTCAGTTACCAACCAATCAAATTTAAACTTAGGAGGAATATATATATATATATATATATAATATATAATATATATATATATATATATTTGTGAAAATGCTTTAAAAAATATATTGAATTTAATTACTAAATTAAATTGCTATACTTAACGAGGACCTCCTCCTCTGCTTCCCCTTGGTGTTATGGACCCACAAATTAAGACACCTTTGCAGGAGAAGGTTGGGGATATATTTTATTCACCAAATTCTCCAGGAAACCAGATGCCAGTCCTGACGTTTTTACTAACTTGTGGATCATTTAATAAGATTCTGCTTTATAGATGTTGGGAGCTGCCCAAAGTGGCTGGGGAGGCCTAGCCAGATGGGCGGGGTATAAATAATAAATTATTGTTTATTATTTTGTGAAAATCTGGACACAAAAGTTGTTGACCTTTCTGTGGCAAAGTTGTTGAGATGGTGGTTTGTTTGATTTTTGGCCAACGTTGTTGAGCCTTTTGTTGTTGTTGTTGTTGTTGTTGTTGTTTGCAACCCTTCCCATGAGTCAGATACTATTGGGAACAAGTACACTCCTAAAATGAGCCTGTACAGTTGCTAAGTCTGCACTAGACATTCAAATAGAGCAACCACAGTCCAAAGAAAATGTCAGTTTTAGTTAAAGCTGCCTAAACATCTCACCTCTTTCTGCCTCTGATGCAAAATTCAATAGCACCCTTTTTCATCCTCTCTCCACAACAAGCTGAAATGTGTTATGTTTTAAAAGTAGGGAAGGAGAGAAAGATAGTCAAGTGAGGCTCAGTAGATCATTCCCAGCTATTAGCAAGCCATCCGTTTAATGAAGGATTGTCACCCAGAAATCCTAATACAGTGGTACCTCAACTTACAAATTACTTGACATACGAATTTTTCAACTTATGAATGAAAAAAGTGCCCGCACGCCTATGAAATTTTCAACACCCAAAGGACATCCGTTGGCGGTTTTAGATGGGTTTACTCGACTTATGAATTTTTCCGAATTTTTCATTTCCAATGCATTCCTATGGGGAAATCGCTTTTTTAGACGTACGAATTTTTCGACCAACGAATGTGCATTCAGAACGGATGAAATTCGTAAGTCGAGGTACCACTGTAATATTTATGCATGTTGCAGCCTCATATGTTACTTTTCAGATTGCTATGAGGCAGGTTCAACAATTGGGTTGTTGAGCGTGCAAGTATCACTTACATGAAAACTGCCTCCAGCATGGGAAGATGTTGTCAAAAGACCCCAAAAGATGAGACCCGATTCCTTTTAAATGGGAATGCAGATGCAGCCTGGCAAACGCTGACCTCTGATCAATTGTGGGTATAGCTTTTTTCCACCTCTGGCTCTTTATATCTGTTTCATTTGTAAGCTTCCTTTTTCTGGTGTACTGCATGGTCCTATCTGATGGCATGATATATATTGATTTACTTTTAAGCCTGAATAGCCTTTTCCACTGTGAATGGTGCCTGGAGGTAAACAGAAAATATCCACCGGTTGTCTGGTTAAGAAAACAGGAAAGACATGTAATGAGATTTAGGAGAAGAAATAAAAACGGTGTGCATTGCTTTTGAAAATGTTTTCTTTTTTAAAAATGCTAATCCATATCCCTTTCTTTTATAACTTAATATATTTTCCTTTTTATCTATCAGGTCTAGCTCTTACCTCATTTGAACATTTTACAATTATGAATACTCATGAGTAAGACTGTGATAAATGGGCTTAGGTTTTCTTGTTCTTATTTCAGGTGCCAGTGCAAAGGCATAGTTCTCACTGAGGAGGTAAAACTATGTTTCTAGACTGTACTACTTCAGATATCCTTCATACAAAATATTTTTATGGAAGCTTTTTTCATAATACCAGGCATAATCCCACCCTGTGGAACGCCCTCCCATCAGATGTCAAGGAAATAAACATCTGAGTTTTATGAAGACATATGAAGGCAGGAAGTTTTTAATGTTTGATGTTTTATTGTGTTTTTAATACAGTCGTACCTCTGCTTACCTATCACTCTGGATTCATAAACTTTGGGATGTGAACGCAGCAAACCCGGAAGTATTTTTCTGGGTTTCACCGCATTCACATGCGCAGAAGTGGTCCCCCAGTTGTGAATTCCTTGGGATGCAGCTGGACCTCTGGAACAGATCCCGTTCGCAACTAGAGGTACCACTGTATTCTGTTGGGAGCCGCCCAGAGTGGCTGGGAAAACCCAGCCAGATGAGTGGGGTATAAATAATAAGTTGTTGTTGTTGTTGTTTGTTGTTATACAATACAATAAAAAACAGACTAATCTAAATGAAAACGGAAATGAAATGAAAGGAAAGGAAATGCAAAGTCCTCTCTCAAAGGTTGCCCTTAACTCTTGTCTCACACAGAAAGATGTGGACCCTCCAAGCTCTCACCTGGGAGCATCCCTTTCAAATTCCAGCCTCCCACCTTGAGTGCATTTCCCTTCTCCGCCCCTCACACAGGGTCCTTCATCAACCATCCATCACCTTCATGTGTGTATACTCCAAATAGTGACCCTAATCCTAATAGTGATCTTAACTTTTGCCATTGCTTCCATGCTCAACAAGGCCAGGCGAACAGCAGGTAGAACTGCCTCCACCCCCATCGTTTTGCCTGGACACTGAGGTCCAGCTCCGAGGGCCTTCTGGTGGTTCCCTCATTGCAAGATGTGAGATTACAGGGAACCAGGTCAAGGGCCTTCTCGGTGGTGGCGCCTGCCCTGTGGAACGCCCTCCCATCAGGAAATAAACAACTATCTGACTTTTAGAAGAAATGTGAAGGCAGCCCTGTTTAGGGAAGTTTTTAATGCTTGATGTTTTATTAGGAACAAGACAGAGGAATCTTCCTATCTGTCCCAGAGGATTCCTACCACTGAGTTTGCACAATTGGACAGCACCTCTTCTTCCCAGTATGTTTCCGAGCACAATTCAAAGTGTTGGTGCTGACCTTTAAAGCCCTAAACGGCCTCGGCCCAGTATACCTGAAGGAACGTCTCCACCCCCATCATCCAGCCCGGACACTGAGGTCCAGCTCTGCGGCCCTTCTGGCAGTTCCCTCCCTGCAAGAAGTAAAGATACAGGGAACCAGGCAGAGGGCCTTCTCGGTAGTGGCACCCGCCCTGTGGAACACCCTCCCATCAGATGTCAAGGAAATAAACAACTATCTGACTTTTAGAAGACATCTGAAGGCAATACTTTTTAGGGAAGTTTTTAATGTTTGGTGTTTTGTTGTGTTTTTAATATTCTGTTGGGAGCCACCAGCTGGGAGCCAGATGGGTGGAGTATAAATAAAAAATTATTATCATTATTATTAGAAGCAAGGAAGGGGAGGAGCAGAGCCAGGAGGATGCAAAAGTCCACAACAGCGCCCCCTGCGTGTGTGCTGTCTCAGCAAGGTTCTTGACACCACCACAACCTGAAACATAGTTAACATTTTCTGTGTAAATAAAGTATCTGAAAATGAAATAAAAGGGGGGGGGGTAATGATTCATCTGGGACCAGAAAAGAGGAATTATATTTGGTAAATGGGGAGAGTTAGAAGTGTTCCGTACCTATTGATGGCCCTATGTAAATAAGGGTATTCCATAATGCAGAGGCAGAGGGCCTTCTTGGTAGTGGCACCCTTCCTGTGGAGATAAAGAATTACACAACTTTGAGAAGACATCTTAAGACAGCCCTGTGCTGGGAGGTTTTTAACGCTTGATGTTTTTATTATGTCTTTAGATATGTTGTAAGCTGCCCAGAGTGGCTGGGGAAACCCAGCCAGATTTTTTTTGGGGTGTGTGTGTAATTATTATTATTATTATTATTAAATAATAAAAATGAAAGGCAGAGTGAGGCCCAGCCATGAACTCTGAACAATACAAGAATCCAATATGAATCACTGACCATCTGCATTGAAACATTTTGCAGAAAGTCAAATAATTCTCTGTTTTACAACCACCTGCAAAAGTCTTCCTCACTTTTGTTCTCCCTTGGTGGGGGCTAGATGGCTCTCTCAGTACTGTATTCTTTATGTGCGATTCCATTGTAGAGGTTTGCAAGACTGAATAGCTTGCGGGCTCGTGGCCCGCTTTCAAGCAATAAGGAATCCAATACTTTCAAAAGGAAACTCCGCTATAACTGGAGCAAGCCATTGTGTTTTTCCTCTCCATCATTTTTTTATGGGAAAAAATGTATTTTCTACACAATGGGCAATTTATAGATTCAGTGAGCACATTCTGGATTTGAGTCTGGGGTCCGTTAACTAAAAAAAAAAAAAAAGCACTAGCAGAAGAAAGATCGAGAGTGCTATAAAAAGGAGGAGGGGGAATGTCTGAGGGATATATATATGGATCCGAGCCGAAAAACAAGTATGGGGAACAAATCAGTCTTCAGAAAGTGGGGGCAGGGAAATTTTGTGTGTGTGTGTGTGTGTGTGTAATTGCTCCAACTGAGAAGCAGCTATGAAGCTTGCAGCTGGAGATGTTATGTCCTATTAATTATATCTTTCGCAAGAGCAGCTGTAAAGGGGGGGCATCTTTTAATTTCTGCAGATATTGCTGATATTAACACAAAAAATCCTTAGGGCTATATTTACAAGTTATTAATAATTGAAACGATGTTTTCAGCCGTTTTGAAATTTGTACGGATGAAGCGAAAAATTGCTGGTGATTTTTTTCTCCATCGTTTATAATACTAACGTGTAGCACGCACGCCCTTCCCTGTTTAGCCCCTCCCCCCCAAAAAATCTATTTGGTCTTTTTTTTTTTTCAAAAGCAATAGTAACAACAGCAATAACAATTATTATTTTTATTTTTAATGAAATTTAAATCCCACCCCTCTGGGGTCTATGCACCAGTTAGGGTAGCCAAGTATCAAACACTACCATAAAATGCAATAACATTCCAAAATCACCCCGAAGGTGAATATATATAATGGAAACAAGTGAGACAAGTTGCATCATCCTAACCAAGGGTCCATGTTGCGCACAGCCCCGGGACTCCCCCCAACCTGCCTGGAGGCGGGGCTCTTAGCCAATTGGCATGGTGGGGTGATCCGGGGCTTTATTATTTAAACGGCAGCGTGACTTGGGGAACCCCTCTTGCTTTGCGCTGCTGAAAACCCACCCACTTGTTAATAGGTCGGCGTTTGGCCCTGCTTTGGCCTTCGGTTGGTCGCCTGTTTTGGAACGGGGGCCGTGTAGGAATTTTCCCCAATGTGGCAGATTGGCAGTGGCCACTTGCTTTTTGCCTACCTCTTAGCAATCGTCACGACTTTGTAAGGTTTGGTGGTTAGGCATTGGTTTAGGGGAATGTGGGGAGGGGAGGTGCGGCCATCACCTGTCCCTCCATTTGATAGGGTATTGTGTTAAAGGAATCCGGGGGTCTGGATCTCGTCTGAAGCCCAGGGAGGGTCTAAGGCCATGCCAGGACCCCCCGGGAACCCCAGGGGTGAGCACCAGTCAATAGCCATTGTTGGAGCGCCCTCTGCTGGTAGTTTACCCTTTGCAGGCTCCCTGCTGGGTGGGCAGGTGCCAGATATAGACATTAGGTGCCAATACCAGTCACACTTGTGTATTCAATAAAGTGGCCTTAATGTGCCCATTAACCTTTAAAACTAAATTGTGTGTCCATTGTGTCTTTATTCCATGGGGGCAGGTTTCGGGGCTAGACGCTCAGGGGCCACATATAAAAAACAAAGGCACTGTATGACAACTTTTCTGTTAGCCTGAGCAGAATTTGTTTTGCCATACAGTGAACCACCATAAGAGAAAAAAGCAATTTAGGTCACAGAAAAGACCTGCTTTTCTTCTTTTAGCATAGCAGGGGCATAGCTTGGGGGCCTGGGGGGCTGCGGCCCCAAATGCACAATTTTCAGGGGACACGAACCCAGGGATCCCTGTCCCGCCCTGCCTGGCACTGGGGGTCTCTGGGCCCCGGAGACAAGCTGCACAGCCAACAAATGAGACAAAGGTTTACTTCCTCCCCAAACCATGGCTTAACAGAACTGAAGTGGAACCACAATTTTCTACATATGGATAATTCACTGCACATTTTAGGGTGTTGGCACGACAGGGCACGAGCTGTAAGAATTTCAGTGGCTTCATTTCAAACATTCGTATATAGGATTTAAAATGCAAGCACGAAGCATATTATGAACTCAAGGTATTTGTTCTTTTAAGCTGTTCTAATGGCACGTGCTTAAAAAGGCAATAAAATATTGCAATAAGCGCATCTAATGACATTGCTGAGTGAAGATTTAAAACCAAGTAATAATGTCCTTCGTTCTCCAGTAAATTGAACTGGCTGAAATATTGCCAATATATTCCTTTTTCTAATCCATTTAAAGCGAAATGATTCTGCAATTATCAAATTGCTTAGAAATTGACCAATTTAGTACTTAAGTGTGATTTTCATTTGTAAACGTCTCTTCTTTCCTAAGGCAATTTTAGAAAGATAACATAACTCTTGGCATTTAAAATGGCACAGGACCCGTTGTAAGTTAAAGCATACAATAAAAGGGAAACATCCTTCTAAGCAAAACAGTCTTGGAGGCATGGATCATTGGATCAGGTATCTCTGGCCATCCAGATGTTGTCAAATGCCAATACTCATCAGACCAAGCCAACATGGCTGATGGCCAAGGATGATTAGAGCTAGAGTTAGGGGTCCACAGGTTCCCCATCCCAGTTTTATGATGGTGGTTGTATATCAAATTGCAGCCATTTAAAATAGTTCGTGATGACCTGGCTACTATAATGTTAAACATTCCACTTGTGACATCCCATTGATTGTAAATCGGGTTCAGGGAGAAGACAAGTTTGCAAAGAACACAGCCTATCCCATGGGAAGCGTGGGAACGATTGTGGAATATGGATATAAAATTTACTATATGTTATGGCGCTGTGGGTTAAACCACAGAGCCTAGGGCTTGCTGATCAGAAGGTCGGCGGTTCGAATCCCTGTGACGGGGTGAGCTCCCATTGCTTGGTCCCAGCTCCTGCCACCTAGCAGTTTGAAAGCATGTCAAAGTGCAAGTAGATAAATAGGTACCGCTCTGGCGGGAAGGTAAATGGCATTTCCGTGCGCTGCTCTGGTTCGCCAGAAGTGGCTTAGTCATGCTGGCCACATGACCCAGAAGCTGTACGCCGGCTCCCTCAGCCATAAAGCGAGATGAGCGCTGCAACCCCAGAGTCAGTCATGACTGGACCTAATGGTCAAGGGTCCCTTTACCTTTACCTTATGGCTTAAGAGAAAATTCTATGAAAATGATATATTGATGGTATCTAAAACTGAGTAAACTGGCAAAAATGTATAAATCTAAATCAAATGAGTGTTAGAAATGTAAAGAGAAAGAAGGTTCTTTTTATCACATGTGGTAGTCTTGTAGTAAGGTTAAGGCTTACTGGGAAATGATATATAATGAAATGAAAAGGATGTTTAAAATAACATTCATAAAAAATACCAGAAGCTTTTCTCTTGGGGATTATAGGGACAGAACTACCTAAACTACATAGAAACTTAGGCATGAATGCGGCTACAGCGACAAGAATGTTACTTTCCCAGCAAAGGAAAAATGGATACAAAAACTTATGGAATATGCAGAAATGGAGAAACTTACCGGAAGAATAAGATATCAAGATAACAAACTTTTTATTAAAAAAATGGAAATGGTTTATTGAATGTCTACAGATAAATTGTAAACAGATAAAAACAGTGGCAGGGTTATGGAAATAACCTGCAGTTTCATATGAGTATGTATTTAAGTAAGATGAATAAATGAGCAAAGTAAGTTAATTGGGATATGCAGAAGATATTAAAAATAAAGTTAAGGAACTGCAGAAAGAGGGAAAAGGAAGTCAAGTTTTGAAAATGATTGTAAAATCAGGGAAATGTATAAACCTGAAAAGTATAAATAAAAATTCAAAGAACACAGCCTATAACAACACACATACATCAATAAGAAGAGAGCTTATCAGACATCTCAGAAGCTAGAAGTGACATTTGATACCTCCACTCCCATTCACTCAGTTTTCAAAATTGTTACATACGGGGGTTTTTTCCAGCTGGAACTCGACAGAACTCTGTTCTGGCACCACTCAGGTGGACACCACTTCCATTATAAGAGAACAGGGAAGAGGTTCATGGTGAGGTCCAGCACCTCTTTCCCTAGAAAAATAGCACTGGTTATATATGTGCTGCAGGAAGTTACTAATTGGCATCTGTGGGTACTGTTTGGTTGCCATTAAGCAATAGCAAAGAACTGGGGTGAGGATGGATTGAAAGTTCCTGATCTTCACTTCCTTCTATGCACCAGCAACAGGGGAAGAGGTTGTGTCAGTGAAAGCACTGTGCAAGGACTTCTGCTTGTGCAACAAACATTCCCCCTCATGCATCCCAAAATTGGCTGGGAGAGTTAGGAGAACCCAGTGCCAGATTTACTTATAAATTAAACAAGCTATAGCTTAGGGCCCCACTCTCATGGGGGCCTAAAAAAAATTAAAAGGGAAAAAACCTGGATGTACATTTCCAAAATATGAGATAAAAAACAAACAAAATAAAACCTACACACAGCAACAGTGTTTTGTGTTGTGTAGGCTCCTATGATGTAAGTCATGGGCCCCGCCTGCTAGCCTGCTCCCTAAAATATCACTGGTTTGCTCATTTCTATATATAGGGTGCCTACATTCTGCATGTGCAAATGGCTTTAGATACCTGTTAGGTCCATAAATTACCAGATAGCATATATTCAGCACAAAAAGGGCGACAATTTGTTGTTGACAAAGGGCAGCTGGATATATAAAGGGCCCCATTGCCTTCAGTAGCTTAGGGCCTCATCAAGCCCAAATCCGGCCCTGGGAGAACCCAACAGAATAAACAAACAGAGGAAGGGAGGGGTTGTTCCACCTGGCCAGGTTGAAATGCTTGCACAGACAGAAGAACTGGGAGAGTATGGTTTTGAATTCCACCCTAGAATTTTTAATAGTTCTGTGCCTACTATTAAGGACCAAATTAGGAAAAAGGAGGGTGGGGACAATTTAGATGTGGGGGGGGGGATCTCTGGAGGGTTAAGCAACACTCCCCCTCTCAATTTCTCTGCTCAAACTGGCAACCTCCCATGGCTGTTTTTCATTAACAAAACACATCTCAAGTTTTGCCCTTTGAGGCAGAATGAAATGAAAGTATACCAGACCAAGTCACTGCATGTCATTTCAAACCTTGGCACAATACACCCAAAACAATCAGATCGTTCGTTCCTGCAATGCTCAGGCTAATCACAAAATCTGGCATTGTACAATGGTACGTTGGAATCTATCTCAGCCTTTTCCTCCCTTCATGATAAAGAAATCAAGGTTTTGTCTCGCTGGAGCTAAAGAAAGGAGGTCTGCTTTTTGTTTGCCTTGGTTTCACATGCTATTTTCTGTTTGCTCTGCTGTGCTGTCCCTATCTTCAGAGAGCTACCAGTTGGAGATCTGGAATTCACAGTATTAGCAGGAGATTGAAATGGTTCATTCTATTCTCTCTAGTGGACTCGATAGCTTCAATTGATACACGGCGATAGCCCATCTTTCATACAAAAACAATATAGGTGCTACACATATGAAAAAGAAAAACACATTGACAAGGCGAATGAACTCCGAAGGCACACTGCAGCTCTCGAGATCTGATTTTCTGCAAGCCTAATCATGGACTTGCTGTGTCAATATATAAAACCCATTGAATTTCATGCCGCAGCAGTTGTGGCCTGTCTCAAACTGTACACAAGCACTGGGAAGTCAGTTGGGATACCATGACAGCCTTCCAGAGAAAGTCCCACTAAGTCTCTGAAGGCAAAGAATGGGCAGAAGGCTTGCCTCAATATCCATTGAAATGCAAATAGACTAGTTTCCCAATGCCTTGTTCCTGGGGAAATGTATTCCTAGCTGACACGACTACTACAAACGATGTACTGTACTTTTTCATATAATTCTTCCCAAGTCAGTGAATTTTTCACACATACACACACACACACACAGAGAGAGAGAGAGAGAGAGAGAGAGAGCTCACTTTCACACTATCTAGCTCACCCTTAAGCGATCAAGAAGTTGTAATGCACCCAATCTTTGTAAAACTTGTTTAACTTTTCTGGTTGCGGCTGTGACACCCTCAAGCTCTGTAATGCACCCAATCTTTGTAAAACATGTTTAACTTTTCTGGTTGCGGTTGTGACACCCTAATATTTTATCTCTTAGGAACACAGGAAAGACTACTGGATTGGACCAAAGTTCATGTCACAGAGTCAACAGGCAGAGCAGGTCATTCACTGGTGTGAGAGAGAGAAAGACGCGAGGCTATCTAGCAGTTAGTTTATTTATTAAGGGGGGGGGAATTAAAAAAGTTTATTTATTAAGGAAAGTGGAAAAAATACAAGGAGGCTCATAAAGGCAAACCCCTCTAATGATGCAGTTGTTTGAACTGGTGTGCAGCTCTCTAACCTTCTAAGTCTGGGCCCCTCTCTCTGTGTTCATCTGCTAAGGTGTGACCAATGTCCCACCCATCTAAGTCACCTTCTTCTGTGCCTTCCCTGGGGAGCTCTTTCTCGTCTGACAGTCCATCTTGTTCCCGCAGTGGTGAATCAGATGCCACCTGAAGACACCAGCCAACTTCTGCGGCTGTTGCACACTGATCACATCAGCAACAGAGTCATTCCAAACCCCCACAGCCCGGGAACAATCTCATGGGAGGACAGAGGTCATCACAATATGTCAAAGGAAGAAGTAAGCTTCTCTGGACCCCTCCTGAGGCCATCCAAGCTCCCTATTGGAAACCGGTAGATTACAGCTGCTTCAATTAATTCCATGCATCTCGACTCTACATATCACAGATCATTCCATGGTTTGGATTTTGCCACCTGGCCTCAACACCACCCTATACTTGGATGTCTTCAGTGACCTCCAAAACCTTGCTCATCCACGTGGTGAGCCATCACACCAGACCCTCCAAGTGTCCCAATATTCTAGGGACAATCCCAGTTTTACAGAAGCTGTCCTGGTTTCTGATATGATCCCACTTTTCTTTAGGACCTCCCTATTTCCATCGGAGAAATGTTGGAGCGGATGGAGTTATGCAACTCCCAACCCCAGGAGATAAGCAACTATACGACTTTTAGAAGACATCTGAAGGCAGCCCTGTAACTAACCCATTAACCAGAGGCCTTGGAAAAAGGTGAGAAAGTGGTGATGGAGAGTGGAATGGTCCTGATGGTCCTAACAACCAGAGGCCTTGGAGAAGACACCGTCTACGCACTAACTCTTACAATTCTACTAGGCCTCTACTTCACAGTACTTCAAGCTACTGAATACAAGGAAGCCTCATTCACCATCTCAGACAGTGTCTATGGGTAGCAACCTTTTTTTTGTGGCCACGGGATTCCATGGCAATTATGTTTTTATATAGGTTGGAAGCAACCCAGTTGCTGGGGCAACCCAGTCAGATGGCATAGCGGTGGTAATAATAATAATAATAATAATAATAATAATAATAATAATAATAGAAGAAGAAGAAGAAGAAGAAGAAGAAGAAGAAGAAGAAGAAGAAATGATTGACTGGTCTAAGGATTTAGGGCACAATATTATGTTAGATGACTGGGAGAAATTATGGAAAAAAGTTGGAATTTTACAGCATGTACTACATTAAAAGAAAACTTGATGAAATTGATGTGTAGATGGCACTTAACTCGGGTTAAGTTAGCAAACATGTATCATATTACAGATAATAAGTGCTGGAAATGTAAAGGAAAAGAAGGAACCTGTTTTTCTATATGTGGTGGACATACCCCAAACTAAAGGCTTTCTGGGGGAAAATTATAATGAAATGAAAAAGGTGTTTAAATACACTTATCTGAAAAAAACAACGCAGGCCTTTCTTTTGGGCATTATCAGTGACGATATTCCCAATAAGGACAAGAATTTCTTTTTGTATGCCACAGCAGTAGCTAGAATTTTAGTTGCAAAGGACTGGAAGACTCAAGAAATACCAATGATACAGGATTGGCAGATGAAGATGATTGACTTTATGGAACTTGCCGAGCTGACAGCGAGACTGCAGGACCGGAAGGAAGAAGCGGTGCAGGAAGAGTGGAACAAGTTTAAATTTTATTTAAAGAAATATTGTAATATATGAATTTTGAAATTCTAAGGAAGTATTAGGGGTTCCTGGGAAAATTGGGGAGTAAAGAAAATAATGAAATTTAGACAATAATGATATATGAAAGTAAGGATAGTAAGGATATAGGATAAAGTTATTAGAGGTAAAATTTAGAGGTTTAAGTAATTGAAATAGAGAGTAAAAAGAAAGATGAAATTGTGTAAAAGAAAGATTTATATGGGAAACCAGAAGGAAGTGGTTGGAGGAAGTCCAACAAAGATGTGAGAGAGAAACTGAGATAAATCTTAGATTAGTGTAGTGTTCTGTTTTTTTTGCATTGTATTATTGTTGTGATGTGTTGTTTTCTTGTTGTTATGTATGTCTAGTTTTTTAAAAAATCAATAAATATAATTGTCAGGGTACACCACGGTGTTGCTCATGAGTAACGACAGAGTCCTCTTACACTAAAGACTACTTTATTGTGCATAACTATTTACAGTGCAGAGCTAGCTAAAAACATGACTGCTCAGTCACTTGCAGAATCTGGAAGTGCCCCTCTCCTGTTTCCCACCCAGCACCAAAGCTTCGGCACCCTGAAATGACATCTTCTGTGTCCTCTGATCCCGTGATGCTGCGCTGGCGCCGGAAGCTGCAACTCCCCCTCTGATTGCCTCTGGCTGGCCTTGCTGGGTCTCTGCCCAGCATCCCTGACCCTCGATTCCTCCTCCTCTTCCGCGGGAGAGAGCTCTGGCGATGGGCTTTGAGAGGAGTCAGATGACAGCAATGGGCGCTCCTCACAAGGAGAAGGCAGATCCCTGACAATAATAGAAGAAGAAGAAGAAGAAGAAGAAGAAGAAGAAGAAGAAGAAGAAGAAGAAGAAGAAGACGCCCCTATTTTCATTAGATAAATGTTGGAGGGTATGTCACAAACAAATATCCTGTTGCAGGGAGAGCGCCACCCTGTGGTTGAACCTTTTCTTACTCTCTTTAAAATTCAGCCTCATCTCATGCACCTGCCTTTCCTCTGGCCCGTCCTGTTAACTAGCAGCTAGCAAAGAGACCCACATGCACATAAACTGGATCTCGCTACTTGTCAGCACTCTGCAAGTACTAGGGCACAAATGCAGCGCAGCTGCCAAGGTTTCCCTTTCCTCTGTTTCAGTCATCTGCAGCTGGCACGGATGTGGCTGTCCTCATGTGCTGCGGAGAGCAGATGGAACGAATTACATATTTCAACATAGCATCAAACACCTTGGCTTTTAGCTCGAGCAGAGAAGCTCCTGGGACGCCAGGCTTTTATTCTCCCCACCTCTCCGCTGCTCCTTCAGCTCCGGCTTCCGCTTCCAAATAAAAGTCATATGCCATTATTTCCCTTCTTTATAGGCCAACAGAGCAGAGCCATATGCTGTACAGTTGCAAGCCTTGCATAACAAAAGAGTACAACAGCCGCAAAGGGAAGGAAGGCCCTGCGCTAGACTCTCAGTTCATCGCAGTGCATTGTACTCTGTGCACAACTCTACAGACACGGCTGTGTGGCATTTCTGGGTGTCCTGAACCCTTGTTTTCACTGGTGCTGGTGGGGTTCTAAATGCAAAATGTAGCTACGCCGAATAAAAACACTCTGTTTCTATTCCAAAGCTGGTCCTTGAATTTTGCTCATGTTAATTTCTAATATGAAAGAAAAGGAGGGTAGGGAGGAATCCAAACAAAACTGGAGCTCAGCAAAAGGTTTGCATTGGTGAAGACGAGAGAGAGAGAGAGAGAGAGAGAGAGAGAGAGAGAGAGAGAGAGAGAGAGACTGCACCACTCACTCACCCCATGCCCTCTGCATAACGTTGCCGTCTTTTGTTTCCTGCTCGTTTTTGTGGCCTTTTCAGGATGCACAGAGATTATAAAAATATAATTATGGATATTACTCAGTGTCTCCAAATCAAATATCCTCCTGACACCCCACAGCTGAGAGACAAAAGGCTTTTCATAAAAGATTCTCCCAGCGCTTCCTGCCAGATGCTCATTTCTTCTGCATCCCAAAGGTCTCAAAGAACAAACAGTCACAAAGCATCGCTCAGGAGCCAAGGGAAAGAAAAGTCTTTCAGGGAAGAGGAACAGAGGAAGCTGCCTTCTTTCAGGCCAGACTATTTGTCCCGCTAGCACAGTCTTGTCTGCTCTGATTGGCAGCAGCTCCCCAGAGCCCCGGGCAGAGAGGCTTGCCACCTGATCTTTTTACCTGGAGATGCCAGGGATCGAACCTGAGACCTTCTGCATGAGACTGACAGTGGCAAGGAAATTCAGATGACAAACCCAACACCAACACCCCAATCCACCCGAAGCCTTGCTGCTATTTTCTCACGGCCTCCATTTTCTATAAAGCTATCAGCGGTTACAAAAATGGTTTTATGTTATTTCATATTTTCTTACAAAGGAATAATAACAAGTAATAATAATAATAAACTTTTTATTTATATCCCACCCTCCCCGGCCGAAGTCGGGCTCAGGGTGGCTAACATCAGATACATAACATTGGTATAAAATCAAACAATAATTAAATTACCTCCTAAAAACATCTCAAAATCAAATTAAAGTCTAATTAGATGGCTTTCCACAGGGTTAGGGTTGGGAACAGTAAGTGCTCCACTGAACTGAAATTTCAGCCTTCACGACATAGGAAAACAGCCAAGTAAACAGCTATTTTGGTGGAGGAGGGTCAAGATATTAACCGATATGCATGAAATTTCATATATAGCTATATAATCCCTAGTATAGTAAGATAAGACCTTTGGAGCAGGCATTTTAAAAAAAAGTTTTTTATGAACTGCCCTAGTAGGGCAGTAATTGTTCCTTGATAATTTGTCACCCCCTCCATTATGGAACATGGGGTGGACCGCCCCCTACGCCCCCCCTTGCTAGGCCCCTGGAGCCTCCCCCTCCCCCTGACCAAGATCCTGAAGCTGCCCAGGAGCAGTGGAGCAGCATAGATTTGGAGCAATGGTTTGCAGAGGGACATAGTTCGGAAGACAAAAGCTGGGCAGAGTTGAGTGGGGAACAGCTAGGAGACGAACACACACACAGAGAGAGGGTTAACAGACTCCAGTTCACTGAAAAGTGTCCAGTCGCTCAGTCCAAGGTCAAGGAGATTAGATAAGGTAGCTACACAGAAGGCACAGTGGTTGGAAGATGAGGTTGCAAGACGAGGAAGTGATGCAGGTGACTCAGGGCGAAGTAGGTGGAAACCTTAATTGGGAGCATCTTTACTCTGAGAATGGACTCTTTGTTCTTTTGCTGTGCTCATTAAAATCTCTTTAAATGGCAAGAGACTCTTTCTGCTTTGTTCTGCTTGTTTGCCATTGATCAGCAAAGACTACAGCACAGACGTGGGTGGCACTGTGGTCTAAACCACTGAGCCTTTTCAGCTTGCTGATCAGAAGGTCGGCGGTTCGAATCCCCGTGACGGAGTGAGCTCCCGTTGCTCTGTCCCAGCTCCTGCCAACCTAGCAGTTTGAAAGCACGCCAGTGCAAGTAGATAAATAGGTACCACTGTGGTGGGAAGGTAAACGGTGTTTCTGTGCACTCTGGTTTCCGTCACGGTGTCCCCTTGTGCCAGAAGCGGTTTGCTGGCCACATGACCCGGAAAGCTGTCTGTGGACAAACGCTGGCTCCCTTGGCGTGAAAGAAAGATGAGCGCCACAACCCCATAGTCGCCTTTGACTGGACTTAATCCATCCAGGGGTCCTTTACCTTTTTACAGTTAATAGTACAGAATACTGTTAACCTTGAGCATTATATATATATATATCCTTTTCAAAAACCCAAACAGAATAGGAATCACTCATTTATTTATCTAAAGCACAAATGCTAACAGTGTGTCTATGTGCCTTTGTGCTTAGCGCTCCCGAAACTTGCTGAGAGTTCAGTACACATTCATTATGCACAATGCTCTGCAGTTCCTGTCAGGAGTCAAGGAGAAATTTTGCCCGGCTAATGACTAAAGGATCAAGCTCTGCGAGTAAAGTGGAGCTTAGCTTTGAAATCCTGCTAAATGCTGAAACAAACAAGCCACGACTTTTACTTCACTCCTGGCAAGTTTCACAGTCATCTTGGCCCAGGGGGCCCAGAGGGCTGATGAAATGGGCATAGGTCCACACAAGCGAATGGAGGCGCTCCAGCTTGTTGGAATGTCATTCCCAGTCAGCTGTGAGATTTATTTGGGACAGCATGCTCCCCCACAAAAAAACCCCAAAAGTTTGAAACTTCTCCAGATCAGCCCCACTGTTCATTCTGGCCTCTTTTAACTTACCCAGATACGCTACAGTACTTTTAGGCAAGGGTGCCAACTTGAATAAAACGGGGGGGGGGGAAGTAAGTCCTGCCCCACATAATTGATCACAAGATGTGACACATGCCCAGCATTTGAATGGCAATCCCCATCAATTTTTGGGGTGGCCCTCTCAAATATTTTATTGGGCGAAGGGAAGGGACCTTGGGCCCTAGGGGTTGGCTTCCATGCTTTGAGGACTTCTTCCTAGGGATGAGAAGACCTCCCCCTTTCTGTCCCTTTTATTGTTCCATGGGTTCTCTCTGTCCATGCATCCTTCTCCTCAGGTAAACTCAGGGAATTTCAGAAAATAATTCTGGAATTGAAGCATGCCCACTTCGGCTGGCTCATTTGAGTCTTCTGCATTACCAGCATCAACTATACAATGATAAATTGCTGCATCGTATAGTTAAAAAAAAAAGAAGAAGTAAAGGTAAAGGACCCCTGGATGGTTAAGTCCAGTCAAAGGCAACTATGGGGTTGCAGTGCTCATCTCGTTTTCAGGCCGAGGGACCGGTGTTTGTCCACAGACAGCTTTCTGCGTCATGTGACCAGCACAACTAAACTGCTTCTGGTACAACAGAACACTGTGACAGATGCCATTTACCTTCCCGCTGCAGCAGTACCTATTTATCTACTTTGTGCTGGTGTGCTTTCAAACTGCTAGGTTGGCAGGAGCTGGGACAGAGCAATGGGAGCTCACTCCATATGGATGATTGTGACAAAACTATATTATGGGTTTTTTGTGTTTGTATATTACAAACACATCCTGAAGCTGAGGCTCCAATACTTTGGCCACCTCCTGAGAAGAGGAGACTCCCTGGAAAAGACTCTGATGTTGGGAAAGATTGAGGGCACAAGGAGAAGGGGACGACAGAGGACGAGATGGTTGGACAGTGTTCTTGAAGCTACCAACATGAGTCTGACCAAACTGCGGGAGGCAGTGGAAGACAGGAGTCCATGGGGTCACGAAGAGTCGGACACGACTAAATGACTAAACAACAACAAAATTACAAACTGCCCTGTGATCCTCAAATGAAGGGCAGTATTGAAATTAAATGAATAAATAAACAAGGAAGTAAAAAACTAATTTACCCTGTTTCACTTATCAGTTCCGACCCGACAATAAAACACCACACAGAAATAATCATGAAATGGACGGTTGTGTCTTGCTTTGCCCACCTTTGGTTCAAGGTGTCATTTTTTGAAGGAATAACCCATAGCTCTAAGAAGGAGCAGGTGCTTTAGATGGAAAAAGTCGCAGTCTCTGGCATCACCATATTAGGGGAAAGATCCCTGCATAAATCCTTGGAGACTTACTGGTATTTAAAGGATGAAGAAGCAGGCTAGATAGACCAGAGATGGTCTGCCTTCATATTAGGCAGCTTTGTATGTTCATGATTTGCAGTTATGCAGCGGTGACACAGAACAGCTGGAAGCTGTTAACTGTCAAACAAGCTAATTGGTGATAAACACCAAATGATGGAGCAAAGCTGTTTAACAATACCTGTCAGTATTGCTACCAATCACAATCACAGCTACAGCCATACACAATATGAGTAGGAATGGTGAGCAGTGATGCTTCTGCAATTTCCCTCTTCCCAATGTTTCCCTGGGTTGTGGAATTCCTAAATTATCTGATGGAATTGGTGCAACAGGAATTCTCCCTTCATTGATATTTTCTTTGGTCTAAATTTTGTGCTGTGCATGCCCCATGGATTTTTTTTGATTATTTCAGTAAATGTGCACATTTCTAACTCTTTACACAAACAATCTGCATGCACATTTCTTCACCATCACCTATAGTGCCTATAGTTGTATCTGTTTCACCCTTTAACAATATGTTCATTTTGGTGGGAACTATTCCTTCTGGAAGGGACGCGGGTGGTGCTAGGGACACAGGTGGCGCTCTGGGTTAAACCACAGAGCCTAGGGCTTGCTGATCAGAAGGTCGGCGGTTCGAATCCCCGCAACGGGGTGAGCTCCCGTTGCTCGGTCCCAGCTCCTGCCCACCTAGCAGTTCGAAAGCACGTCAAAGTGCAAGTAGATAAATAGGTACCGCTCCAGCGGGAAGGTAAACGGCATTTCTGTGTGCTGCTCTGGTTCACCAGAAGCGGCTTAGTCATGCTGGCCACATGACCGGAAGCTGTACGCCGGCTCCCTCGGCCAGTAAAGCAAGATGAGCGCCGCAACCCCAGAGTCGGACACGACTGGACCTGATGGTCAGGGGTCCCTTTACCCTTTACCTTTATTCCTTCTGGAATTCCCTTTAGCATTTCAGTTGGGCAGCAAAGTACCAAACTGGATGCAGATAGAAGCTAATGTATAGATGTGCTCCATATTTTGGGTTTGTTAGCCGCTACAATGTATAATCCTGGGGCTAAAGTGCAAAGAGCATTATCCAGCGACTTAAGTACATTTACAGTTCGATCCTGACCACAATTATTCTGCAAACAGAGAGCCCATCTTTTCTAACACTGAACACGTTGCACACCACATTAGTGTGGGATGCATTTCTGCTCCCCACCCCCAAATAATGTTTCTCAAACTTGGGTCCCCGACTGCTGTTGGACTATAACTCTCATCATCCTAGATCACTGGCCCTGATCGCTAGGGATGATGGGAGTTGTAGTCCGACAACAGCTGGGGACCCATGTTTGAGAAACACTGCCCCAATACACCAACTGAATATGAGGGGGCAGGTTTCCCAGCTCCTCTAGTGAGTGTACAGGCCCCAATAAAGTAAAATTCAGGAGTGGCTAGCCAATCGGGACAGAGCCACAGTAATAGCCTCCCAGCAGCAGCCTTACTACTACTTACTGGGACGGTGAGGGGCTGCTGGGATTGAGATCAAAACTGCATGGTGCAATGATAGAGCCGGCCTAATGAGGAGCCCTGGCCTCACTGCTGCCACAACTCTCCTCACCCCAGTGAGTAGCAGTAACACCACTGTTGGGATGGAATGATGATGATGATGATTTATCACCATGTGTTAGCATTTTCTGTACTGTTTGATGGACCTACCCTAGACATATAACATAATGTGCTGCCTTTCAATAAGAAGAAACTGTCAGAGCAAAAAAAAGATGTAAGTTGAAAATCAGAATTTGTGCTCACATTGGGGTTGTGTATGAGGATAAAGTTTCATGGCAAGATACAGTGAGTGTGTGACTCAGGTGAGCTCAGGTGACCTCACCAACGTTCAAGGGCACAGCGTGAAACTGACCCCACCACAATTGCCGATAGCCAGAGGTGGAACATTCTGCAATTTATACCTTGAACTGGTTTAGTCAGGAGTTGAACCTCCACCTCGTTTGTGAAAACGAAACAGTGGTAGTGAGGGGAGGCATATTCTCTGCTTTGATAAAGGGCACAAAGGGTTTCCTCAGATTAAAAATACATGAAAACATCAGAAATTAAAAACTTCCCTAAACACGGCTGCCTTCAGATGTCTTCTAAACATCAGATAGTTGTTTATTTCCTTGACATCTGATGGGAGGGCGTTCCACAGGGCAGGCGCCACTACCGAGAAGGCCCTCTGCTTGGTTCCCTGTAACTTTGCTTCTCGCAGTGAGGGAACCGCCAGAAGGCCCTCGGAGCTGGACCTCAGTGTCTGGGTTGAACGATGGGGGTGGAGACGCTCCTTCAGGTATACCGGTCCGAGGCTGTATCATGGTAGCTCCACCCCAACCAGGTGCTACAGCTGGAGAAATGATTGAAAATGCTCAGCTATACTCTGAAGTCAATGCTAAGGTGTGCCCATATTTAAGGTTTCCATTAATATGGCATTCGTCTTTTTCCTCTCTAAAGTTTGATGAGCATATTAGGTTTTGCCAAATCCGTTCACCTTGAAAAATGTCCACAGCCTTGTTTCCCCCCCCCCCTTTCGTCCCGATGATTAGCAGTTTTGGAAGTTGGGCATCTAGGGAGACAACACAGACCTTCTAACATCTGTCACAGAAATGCTTCTGCGTCTTTGACATTTTCATTATGACGGTTGCCGCAGCCAAGGGTTACTGTAAATTGATGATTTAGCCGGATTAGTTGCTAATATGCGGTTTGATATATATTATTCATGAGAGTGAGTCACAGGCCTAATTAGAGGCATGACATGAAAAGCCTCCCAGCCCACAATCTGGATTCCTCCCCAACATGAAAGATTTGACATGCAAATAAATTTTCACTTACTGCGAATGACCTTTTACATCCAGATCTGGAGTGCTAAGTTAGACATTCCTGGGCTGTTCGTTTCTGGAAGCTGAGGGCGAGAGGGACACAGCACAGGCACTAAATTTGATTTAACCCTAATAGAAGTCCTTCAGAATTGTAAAGTGTTCCTCTCCCTTCACCCCCCCCCCCCGCCGCCCACCAACAATCTATCTATTAAACCTAGTTCCTGTCGACTGGAAGGAAAGCATTTGACGGAACTGTCCAGGGCTGAGTGCTCTGTTCATCACCTTTCCAGCTTTAAAAATATATTAAGTTTCAGTAAGAGGGCATCTGGGATCAGTCAATAGAATTCAGCCGAGTGTCTAGTGAATGACCTTGCTCCCAGTAGATGTGAGTGACACCATAATATTATGGGCTTGTAAGAAAAGTGACAATTGGAACTATTCCTCAGTGGGCACAACCGATTTAGCCATTAGAAGATGAGGACAGCTGATGCATTATTTAGCAAAGTGTGCGTACAAACAGGCACACACACACACCCGACCAGAGTGACCCTCTTCCTGTGTTCAAAAGAACAAGCTGTTCACTCAAGTCCTATAATGCTTACATTTGTCCTTGTAAAACCCGGTTGTTGCTTTTTTTAAGGGGAAAAATGAAAAAAGTCTGGAGAATGTTTTCAATTTTCTCAGCTTAATTGATGATTAAACTAATCTTAGTGCTCCATTAGTTAACATTTGGCCAGGAGTACTGTATTAGCAGAATTAGCAACACTAAGTTCAAACAACAGCAGAAGGGAGACTCCATTCAATTAATGATAATGGCAAAATAATAGCAGTGGTCAATATATTTAACGGCGGAGGCATTAGCGAAGTCTCATGTAAGGGGACTGCTTCGTGCATTAGGTTAATGCACCAGACATTTATTTATTGAGGCGTAGGTCCAAAAGGCAATGCGGTATAGATTCAAAGCGAAACAAGTAGGATAAATATTTGGCTTTATCAAACATTGCTTTGAGCAAGTGGATGAAATGGAAAGCCAAAGGCAGAATCGTTCTCTGTGCAGAGACATTAAAATTGTGAGGATGAGGTAGATCATTGACTTTCCTAAGGTTTATTAGATGATGATAATAATAATAATAACAATAATAAGAATTTATGCTTTTGAATTGTGGTGCTGGAGGAGACTCTTGAGAGTCCCATGGACTGCAAAAAGATCAAACTTATCCATCCTTAAAGAAATCAGCCTGAGTGCTCACTGGAAGGGCAGATCCTGAAGTTGAGGCTCCAGTACTTTGGCCACCTCATGAGAAGAGAAGACTCCCTGGAAAAGACCCTGATGTTGGGAAAGATGGAGGGCACAAGGAGAAGGGGACGACAGAGGATGAGATGGTTGGACAGTGTTCTCGAAGCGACTGGCATGAGTTTGGCCAAACTGCGGGAGGCAGTGGAAGGATAGGCGTGCCTGGCATGCTCTGGTCCATGGGGTCACAAAGAGTCAACACAACTGAACAACTGAACAACAACAACAATTTATTTATACCCCGCCCATCTGGCTGAGTTTCCCCAGCCACTCTGGGCAGCTCCCAATCAAGTGTTAAAAACAATACAGCATTAAATATTAAAAACTTCCCTAAACAGGGCTGCCTTCAGATGTCTTTTAAAAATAGGATAGCTGCTTATTTCCTTGACATCTGATGGGAGGGCATTCCACAGGACGGGCGCCACTACCGAGAAGGCCCTCTGTCTGGTTCCCTGTAACCTCACTTCTCGCAGTGAGGGAACCGCCAGAAGGCCCTTGGCGCTGGACCTCAGTGTCTGGGTTGAACGATGGGGGTGGAGACGCTCCTTCAGGTATACAGGACCGAAGCTGTTTAGGGCTTTAAAGGTCAACGCCAACACTTTGAATTGTGCTTGGAAACATATTGGGAGCCAATGCAGATCTCTCAGGACCGGTATTATATGGTCCTGGTGGCCACTCCCAGTCACCAGTCCAGCTGCCGCATTCTTGCTCAATTGCAGTTTTCGGGTCACCTTCAAAGGTAGCCCCATGTAGAACACATTGCAGTAGTCCAAGCAGGAGATAACTAGAGCATGCACCACTCTGGTGAGACAGTCTACGGGCAGGTAGGGTCTCAGCCTGTGTACTAGATGGAGCTGGTAGACAGCCGCCCTGGACACAGAATTAACTTGCGCCTCCATGGACAGCTGTCAGTCCATAATGACTCCCAGGGGCACAGTTACCCCATTCAGGACCAGGAAGTCCCCCACACCCACCCGCCCCTTGTTCCTCAAAAACAGTACTTCTGTCTTGTCAGGATTCAACCTCCAGGCACTCACACAGGACATTCACTGCCTTCACTGGTTCTGATTTAAAAGAGAGGTAGAGCTGGGTGTCATCTGCATACTGATGAACACCCAGCCCAAACCCCCTGATGATCTCTCCCAACGGCTTCATATAGATATTAAAAAGCATGGAGGAGAGCATGTAACCCTGAGGCACCCCACAAGTGAGAGCACAGTTTTTAATACAGCCGTACCTTGGAAGTCGAATGGAATCCGTTCTGGAAGTCTCTTCGACTTCCAAAACACTTGGAAACCTAAGTGCAGCTTCTGATTGGCTGGAGGAAGCACCTGCAGCCAATCGGAAGCCCCATTAGACGTTCCAAAGAGCATTTGCAAACTGGAACACTCACTTCCAGGTTTGCAGTGTTTGGGATCCAAGGTACGACTGTAATAATAACTGTAACCATACCAGTGTTTTAAATAAGAAGAGTAAAATCAATAATGCTATTATTATTTTTCCTAATTTTATTTTTCAGATTTTAGAAGGATGGGGTCCACACTTAGCATGGTACATTGTGTTGTAAATGCATTCTTTGTTTTAGGAAAAACCCTTCCCCAGTGCAAAGGAATTAATCTACGTTTAGTTTACTGTATCATCAAAACAGCAACTTAGGTTTTTGAGCATCCTCACAGGTATTAGCCAAGTATTAATGTAAAACAATGTGACACATGGAAGCCTTAAAAGGGCACCTGAAGAGACAATAACAAAAGGTGGCATTAAAACATTTTGTAAAGGAGTAATGGATGTGGCCTCCCACGCAATGAAAACAATGCTAAACATTCCTTTTAAAATTCAGCTTACACACACACACACAGAGAGAGAGAGAGAGAGAGAGAGAGAGAGAGAGAGAGAGAGAGAGAAACCAGAATGCCACACTACAAAATTACAAGTACTTTCAGAGCATAAATAAGGAAGTGGGCAAATTGGGGATTTGAAATAAGGGTAAGATGGGCATGGGTGATGGAGATGTAAAAGGTAAAGGTAAAGGACCCCTGGACGGTTAAGTCCAGTCAAAGGCGACTATGGGGTTGTGTCGCTCATCCCACTTTCAGGCCAAAGGAGCCGGCGTTTGTCCACAGACAACTTTCCGGTTCATGTGGCAGGACATCGTGACAGAAACCAGAGCACATGGAAACACCATTTACCTTCCCACCGCAGTGGTACCTATTTATCTTCTCTCACTGGCATGCTTTCAAACTGCTAGGTCGGCAGGAGCTGGGACAGAGCAATGGGAGCTCACTCCGTCGCGGGGATCCGAACCGCCGACCTTCCGATCGGCAAGCCCAAGGGGCTCAGTGGTTTAGACCACAGCGCCAGCCGCGTCCCCACAAAAACACATTGTGGAAGGTTGGAGAACTAGTGACAATGCAGAAAAATCACAGCTTGAACTATCTCCCTGAACATCACGAGCAGTCAGGAATACTGTTAGGATCTGCCTGCATCTGCTGGCTGGGAGTCCTCCATTTCCCCTCAACTGCTGGGCCTGTGGCCTCTACCGGATCTCCAGACCAGGACCTGCCTCCAGCTCCAAATGAAAATGCTTAACATGAACTGTGTGTGTGGCATTGTACATAAGCGAAATTCTCCTTAGTGAAAATGAACAGAAAAAGACTGGGAAAGCATTTGTTTAATAAAAAGAAGATACAATTTCTCATTTTTTGGCATCTTTTTGTATGTGTATTATTTGTTTCCATGTTCTGTCGTGTGTGTGTGTGTGTGTGTGTGTGTGTTTATATATGTATATAATGGAGAGAAGGGACGCAGGTGGCACTGTGGTCTAAACCACAGAGTCTAGGGCTTGCTGATCAGAAGGTTGGTGGTTTGAATCCCCGCGACGGGGTGAGCTCCCGTTGCTCGGTCCCAGCTCCTGCCAACCTAGCAGTTTGAAAGCACGTCAAAGTGCAAGTAGATAAATAGGTACCGCTCCAGCGGGAAGGTAAACGGCATTTCCGTGCGCTGCTCTGGTTCACCAGAAGCGGCTTTGTCATGCTGGCCACATGACCCAGAAGCTGTACGCCGGCTCCCTCAGCCAGTAATGCGAGATGAGCGCCACAACCCCAGAGTCAGACACGACTGGACCTAATGGTCAGGGGTCCCTTTACCTTTTTATAATGGAGAGAGAGGAGAGACGCATAGCTCGGGTGTGCTGCAGGCCCCACATTGAGTGGTGCCTGGCATTTTGTCACCACCCCTCCCCCCAGTGGTGACACCCAGGGCAGACTGCACCCACAGCATTCCCCTTCCTCCGCCCCTCCTCACATTATTGACAATGGCTGGATGCATTGTCCTATACTTGGCACAGCAGCATCATTCCTAGGTGGATCACTGGGAGATGGATAGGTGATGCTTCTGTAGAATGAGAATTGACTGCAACAAAATGTCACAGCATGTTATGCCACCACTCTGTGTACCAGCAATGCCTTCTTTTAGGATACTGCATTCCATTCCTCTCCATTGGTTTCTCATCTTCTCCACCCCCCCAGCAACAGACACTCACGTGTTAAGACCACAGACAAGCTCTCTCAAAAGTCAAGAGGTACCGAGGCTGCTTCTAGCTTTTGAGCTAGAAGTCAAATTTTGAAATGTTAAATTGATTGGAAAACTGATGACATGTACTGTGTGTGTGTGCGTGTGTGTGTGTGTGTGTGTGTATAGGCCAGGTGCATTTCAGAAGACACAACACAGAGGGTGAGGAACAATGCGTGTGTGTGTGTGTGTGTGTGTGTGTGTGTGAAGAAAGGATTCCATGCATTGTCTAGACTAAAGAGATCCAGGTACACAGATTGCTTTCTCAGCATGGAAGTGAAGATGGTGGACTCATTTTCTGCTTCAGGATTCCCAAAACTTCAATGACCATCCTTAGCTGCCTGGACACATGGTGGTTTATAACAAATTCCAGTGATTTTTCAGGAACTGATGGACCCATAGAGGTCCATATATCCTGGGTTCTTTCACAACTTAGACTAACGCTGCCTTGGCACAATAGCAATTCACAAATAAAATTATGGACATATTTGTTTAGCATATTCTTATCCAGTGGTGCCCCCCCCCCCGGTGACAGCCTCAAAACAGCCTATTTGAGTTTCCCAAGCAGTACAAGCCTTAGCCAACTTAGCACCAGCAATGCAAGAGCAGCACAGTATACCCTCAATTCAATTTATGATCTTACTTCTGTGGTGCACGCACACTTTAAAAAAAATCACAAGCACCTCTTGCACCGGGGTGCTGAAGATATAATCAGAGAGCAATGCTGTTTTTCTTCCTTTAATTTCTGAGGCTTGACAACTCTACTTAAAAGACAGCAAGTGATGTCTCAGGCTATAAATCATTGTACGTGTCAAAAGTAGAGCTCAGTGCTTTGATGGGATGTAAATACAGATTAACATTTCTTTTCGGTAACTAACCTTCCAGGGTTTGTGTTTGTTTTTAACTGCCATATGAACAGGGCCGGATTTAGGTTTGACGAGGCCCTAAGCTACTGAAGGTAATGGGGCCCTTTATACGTCCAGCTGTCCTTCGTCAACAACAATTTGTCGCTGTTTTTGTGTGGAATACATGCTATATGGTAACTGATGGACCTATATGGTGATTGATGGACCTAATAGGTATCTAAAGCCATTTGCACATGTTGCCATGCAGAATGTAGGCACCCTATATATAGAAATGAGCAAACCAGTGATATTTTAGGGAGCAGGCTAGCAGGCGGGGCCCATGACTTACATCATAGGAGCCTACACAACACAAAACACTGTTGCTGTATGTAGGTTTTATTTTATTTGTTTTTTATCTTATATTTTGGAAATGTACATCCAGTTTTTTTGGGGGGGACCCCAAGAGAGTGGGCTGGAGAAGGAACTGGCAAGCCACTCCAGTATTTTGCCCCCCAAAAAACTCCATGGACATAAAAAGCTTTGAGAAGAAAGTGAGAGTTTCCAAGGCATGCTCTGGTTCATGGGGTCATGGAGAGTCAAACACGACTAAGACGACTAAATGACAAAGAGAGTGGGGCCTTAGCTATAGCTTGTTTAGCTTATACGTAAATCCAGCACTGCATATAGATGGTGTGATGTAGTGCTTAGAGTGTCAGACTCAAACCCGTGACAGCAGGGTTCAAATCCCCACTCAGCCATGAAGCTCACTGGGTGAGATTGGGCCGGTCACTGCCTCTCAGCCCAACCTACCTCACAGGGTTGTTGTGAAGATGAAATGAGAAGTGGGAGAACCACTTACACCACCTTGAACTCCTAGGAGGAAAAAAATAATGCAATGCAATGCAATGCAATGCAATTATAATATAATATAATATAATATAATATAATATAATATAATAATACAAACCCAATTCCCTGCTAAATTGCAGGGAGACAAGTTTTTGCCACCCTGGGCTAAGTTACATGACATTAATTACACTGCTCATCATCCTATCAAATTTTAAACAAATGCATCCATTTTCTTGGCTTCACTACCTTTTTTATTATTTGAGAAAGAGAGAGAATATGGAGATATTTCATCTCCATCAGTGATTGTTGTAATGTAAAAAAGCCGTTCACTTCACTGTTCGTTTTAATTATCCGGTGTCGTTCAACTTCATTCACCGAAATGAAGACATAATTTGGGGGAGAGGCAGGGAAGCTAGCAAAGCCGAGACGAAGCTGAAATCACCTGTCTAACTTACAAAAAAGAAAAAAAGTATTAAAACTACTTTGGGTTGCAAATCATCTTTCTTCCCCTCCCCACCCCGCGGGGAAAGGGCAGGAATAACGTTGATGGATCTTCATTCATCATGCTGGAAGCTTTTCCTGTGCTCTACTCCCGGGGCTGCTGAGCAGTGATCAATATGGTTCTCAGTACTAATTCAGCTAATCGTTAGGAAGTGCCTGTCAGCTGTGAAAACAATCAGTGTCTAGATTTGCGTGGTTCAGCCAACTGTAACCTTTTATCGCCTCTAATAAGGAAAGTGAGTCCCATCTTATATAAAACTTAGACCTGCAGCACATTTAAGCGTTTTGTGGAGGCACAGGGAGAGGAGAGAGAGACACCTTTTTAAATCCCTGCATGACAGATTGTGAGCAAAGATTGTCCAAAGGCAATACTGATATTTGCAATTCACATTTATTTCGCAGAATTTATAAGCCGCTTAGTTGTAACGAAAACACAAACCTAACTGATACGAGCTAGATTATCCCAGGATAAAAGATACGGATAAGCATGTGAAGCAAAGAAGCAACCCTCTTGCTCCCAGAAGATTGGGTTGAATTAAACTTCTTCTTTTTAAAAATAAATTTATAAAGAGAAATATACAAAGACTATTGTCAACTATCTTTTGTTGTTGTCCAAACTGAAACATTAATCCAGTGGCAAAACAGGGAGAGGAGGGGGGAAAGGAAAAAGGAGAGAGAGAGAACACAGAATAAAAGATGAATTAAAAGAGACAAAGAGAGAGGGGGGAAGGTGTAGAGAGGGAGGAGAAGAAGATCTTCCAATTCTTTGTCTGTCTGCTACAGTATATATATACATTATTCCCTTCATCCAATTCAGAATAACACCTAATAAAGTCACTTTCTATAAACCATTATCTTCAATCCTCAAATCCAAATGCCGTTATTTCTTTTTCCTTTTCACGCAAAAAGTCTTTCAGAGGTTTCCAGTCTTTAGTAAATGTTAACAATGACTTTTCTCCGATTAAACGTGTCATTTTCACCAATTTCACCATCTCAGCTAAGCCCATTAATTTTAACAACCATTCCTCCATTGTTGGATTACATCAAAAGACGGCACAATCCTCTGTGTATCTACTGAGCAGTAAGACCAGAATGAGCACATTGAGGCTTACTCCCATGTAGGGATGGGAGACAAATGTGATTCAGTTCACATTTAAAGATGGACCTCCCTAATCAGCACTTCCCAGAACCATACAAGAACCGAAACGATTCTCTGAATTTTGCAATGTGCTTTTCCAACCGAACTACGTTTACCAAAGTGCATATATATGGGGATGGGGTGTATTAAAATGCATCTATTAGTGACAGTAATATACAGGGATGTGCTTATTTGTAGAATTCTGCACAAAAATGCTAATGAATTTCATGAGGAATTTTTTAAAAAATAAAATAAGAAATTGCTGCAGGGAGAACTGAATTTAAGATGGGGGGGGGGAGATGAGAAACTGAGAGTACCAGATCTGCCCATCCCTACCATCATGTTAAGTGTGTACAACATTGCAGTCCATTTCTGTTTTCGGGTCATTTAACTTAACACAATGGTTAGGTAATGGTAAAGGACCCCTGACAGTTTAAGTCCAGTCACGGACGACTCTGGGGTTGTGGTGCTCATCTCGCTTTACTGGCTGACGGAGCCGGAATACAGCTTCCGGGTCATGTGGCCAGCATGAATAAGCCACTTCTGACAAAGCCAGAGCAGCACACGGAAACGCCGTTTACCTTCCCACCGGAGCAGTACCTAATTTTTCTACTTGCACTGGCGTGCTTTCGAATTGCTAGGTTGGCAGAAGCTGGGACCGAACAATGGGAGCTAATCCCGTCGCGGGGATTCAAACCACCGACTTTCTGATCAGCAAGCCCAAGAGGCTCAGTGGTTTAGACCACAGTGCCAACATCTGCTCTGCACCACATTAAACAATTGACTGATGCACATCCATGATTCTTTGATATTTTAATACCAGTTCCTTGTAAGTCCTCCTGCGAAGACCCTGTCATGGTACACTTTGTCCCATAGTTTCATCCATATTTAAACAGCATTTAATTATTTCTGTTGCTAAATGGAGCAAAGACCCTCAAGTGCCGAATTTCATTTAAAAACATTTACTGAAAGTATTAATGAAGGCATCAGTACAGTATCTGTCCAAGGTTGTGCTGTGAGCATTTTCTGTAAAACATTTTGGTACTTCAGAGTGGGCAGAAATTATTTTACTTATCTGATCCCAGCCTTCTCCTAAGGAGCTCAAGGAAGCAGTTTGTTCTTTGGTGCAGGCAGAACCTCTATTGGGCAGAAAAGATGTAAAAAAGGTGAAAAGGTAAAGGATCCCTGGACGGTTAAGCCCAGTTAAAATTGACTATGGGTTTCAGCGCTCATCTGACTTTCAGGCCGAGGGAGCCGATGTTTGTCCTTTTCTGGGTCATGTGGCCAGCATGACTAAACCACTTCTGGCGCAATGGGACACAGTGATGGAAGCCAGAGTGCATGGAAAGACCATTTACCTTCCCTCTACAGCGGTACCTATTTATCTACTTGCACTGGTGTGCTTTCGAACTGCTAGGTTGGCAGGAGCTGGGACAGAGCAACGGGAGCTCACTCCATCACAGGGATTCGACCTTCTGATCGGCAAGCCCAAGAGGCTCAGTAGTTTAGACCACAGCGCCACTCACATCCCTAGAAAAGGTGTAACCTCAAGAGGGATCATGAGTTTGATTTGGGAAAGGTTAGGGCATAGTGTCTCCACCTCATCATCCGAGGATGAAGTTGACTCAAGATCTATATCGTCAAACGTTACATCTCCTTTGAAAGTCAGTGCCTGGATATCCATGAGACAAAACCCGCTTATTTGGGTAAGTGTCTTGATGCCCTGGCGTGCCCCCTGTGGGGACTTCAAACTATCCAAACCTGCTCCCTTTTTTTTCTCACAAGCTGCTGCTTGCTCTCAAGCTGAGAAACAGAGTCTTTGTGGCGAGTATAAAACTTTTGTCGCGGTTGCAACTAGCACAGTGGGAGGCTCGAGCAACTGTCTCCTTGGAGAGGCTCAATTTGCCAGCTTCGGAACCCCTACCAAAGAAGCAAAGAGTCTATGATCATCTTGATTATACCATGCCACATGCAGGGAACAGAACAGAAAGTTCCTAGAGCCTTTGCTTTCATCAAGACACTCCTAGGGAAAAATAAAGTCGCCATCGTTAACTTGATTTAAACCGTGCAGCTAACCAATCATGGCTTGAGATTGCCCCCTTTTCTTAAAGGGCATATACAACAATGAAATTCTATAGGGCTGTACCCAGAGCTGCAGAGTTATATTTGCACAAAGGGACTTTCCCTGCCTCTCTTCTCCTCTCACGTCTCCATACTTGCTCTGGAGCACACTTTGACACCTAGGGAGGGCAGCAGAGGTTAAAAAAAAAGAGGGGAGGGAAAAAGGAAGGAGTGAGGAGTTTCATTGTGCAATCCAAAGTCTGCAGTAATAATAATAATATTTATTATTTATGCCCAGCCACTCTGGGCGGTTTCCAACAAAATATTAAAAATACAGTAAATAATCAAACATTAAAAACTTCCCTAAACAGGGCTGCCTTCAGATGTCTTCTAAAAGTCAGATAGTTGTTTATTTCCTTGACATCTGATGGGAGGGCATTCTATGGGGCAGCACCGCTACCGAGAAGGCACTCTGTGTGGTTCCCTGTAACTTCACTTCCCGCAGTGAGGGAACTGCCAGAAGGCCCTCAGAGCTGATGGGGGTGGAGACGCTCCTTCAGCTACAGTATACTGGCAATGCACGCAGAACAGCCACGTTGTATACCCCAAGCCCCTTCATTTACTACTCACCAAACATCCACACCTCATCCATGCCATATACTTACTCAAACCACTAATGTCTCAACAAATGAAACTGACCTATAGAAAATGTAACCTGAAAAAGAGACATTGCACATACCTTTGTAAACCAAGAAACCTTTAATAAAATAATAATAATAATAATAATAATAATAATAATAATAATAATAAAATAAGATTGATTGTTCATTTAGCAGTAGAGGTGAAAGTGGGTATCTTCCCAATCGCATGCTGAAGATGAGTTGGTCCTCTAAAACAGGGAAGAGGAACTTGTGGCCTTCTTCCATGTTGAAGTAAGGGGAGTGAAAACACAGCTAAGAAGCTCAAATAATATATTTGACTGACACCCTTCTTTGGAAATTAAACCAATATCCAGACCTTAACATTAAAAAAAAAAATACTTGCAGAAACCCATAGCTATAGATGATTAAAACATAATACAGTATTTGCAGTCACGTGGGCTTACAGTCTCTTCTTCTAACTTCCAAACATCTGTATTTCCCTCTCTTTCCAGAACTCAGCACTTCTGTATCTCAATTAGGCCATGCCGTACAGCTCCTATGAGAGCTTTCCATTTTTACCTTCTCCTGCAGTTTTGCTCTCTTCCTTTCAAGCCAAGAAGAAGCACTCCAACGCTCTATTCAACTTAGCAGTGTTCACAGTGGATTCTAAAACACAGTCATCTAGCTTCACATAAAATGGTGCCACTCCTTCACTAGGTACCTCCCATGTGACCAAATTTAGCCAATCACATGAGAACTACTAGAGAAAGCTAGAATTCAGTCACCAACCAATCAAATTTAAACACATAGCTATGCATACAAGCATTTACAATTTCAGTGAATTAAATTACTGTACTTAACACTCCAGATGTTGTTGGACTCCAACTCACACCATCCCTGATTATTTGCCATACCAGCTTGGACTGAAAGAAGTTGGAGTCCAATGACATTGAGTGAACCACAGGTTCCCCATCCTTATTCTAAACTGAGGCAGGAGCGCATGTCCTTAGCAATCTTGTCCTTCTCTGTCCTAGAAGGCAGGGCTAACATCTAGTGTATGGAATGGATTAAGCTGCCTCAACAACTGAGGCAAGTAACTCCTGCATTTACATGTCCAGAGTTCTTGTTTGTGGAAGAGGGCTGACTTCCAGTGTATACCGAGAAAGAAATGCCTTCTGTTATACTTAATTATATGATTTAAATATTTTGGGAAGCATACATATTCCCTTGCGGATTCCCTTGCCATATTTCAATTTACATTTACTTTCATAATCATCATAATTTTATGTTGATATTTCTCTTCTGATTCAGTGGCAGACATTTATAACCCACCATATTCGTGGGTAATAGATCCTGGCAGGAACTTTTTGGTAAAGCAACACAATCTGTCAGTTCAACTGGCAGTAGGTAACATTCCACAGATAATGGGCCAACAACAGATTGATGGAGAAAGTCTATTATTTCCCTGCTTGTTGCTAACAAATGTGGTTTGTTTTAGAATCTTTTGCTAACTTCATATGTTCCTCCTTGGCTTCTGCAGTTGTCACAATGCTTCTAAAGTTGGGTGAGATTCTGGTCAAAGATTCTTTCGACCTCTGGCCAAACTGCTTTCAGACTCTTTGCCACGGCTGTAGCTTGATTCCGTTGAGGAAGCCTATTTATTTGGCAACTGCTGGGGTGAAACTTCAAGGGAGAACCCTCTCCTTTGGCATATGATGGAGATGAGAACACTCACCGGTGGTTTTGGATGGGCTCCTAGGTGAGAGGCTGGTGCAGCCCAAGAGGGATGTGGGGTTTACCTGTCCTCCCCATGATAGGTGGAATGCTGGAGAGCTAAATCTGTGCTGAGAGCATGAATGCAACTGTGCTGGTCCAAGGGTGATCCAAGAGGCGAGGTCTGGGTCTGGTCTGAAGTCTAAGGAGTCAACAAGAGGTCAGTCCAATGAAGCAGAGGCAGGGTGAAGGGCAGGCACAGGAACTCAGACAGGATCTGGAAAACAGCAATGTTGCTTCCACAACCTGGGGTGGGATCTGACTGACCTTTTATTTCTGCCGAGGTAATGGCTGGTCCCGATCCCGCAATGACTCACCACCCTGCTTTGCCAGAAGGTGAGCACTCCTCCAGCGAGTACTCAGGTCCCTTCTTCTCTCAGCCCTTAGTCTCTGCAGCTCAGGAGACGCCAGAGGGTTACTGGACCCAGGGGCCGCCTCAGCCTCTGATGACCCAGCTGATGGCAATGAAGTATCCTCAGTACCTGGAGCCAGGACAGGCTCAGGCCCCTGACTGGGCCCAACCAGTGCTTGTTGCAGGGGAACCCGAGCAGACTGAAGCTCTTCAGGATCAGGCCCCAGACTAGGTTCAACTGATGCCTGCGGCAGAGGATCCAATGCAGACTGAGCGCCCTCTGTTTCTGAGTCCGAGCCCAAGTCCCAGGCCATCACATCAACTCACAAATACTTATCCAGTATGAATGGCTGGTGTTTTGTGATTTTGCTATTTTAGGTGCCGAAGAAGTCAGACCACTGGTCTATCTGTTTCAGTGTTAGGGAAGTTTTTAATGTTTGATGTTTTATCGTGTTTTTAATATTCTGTTGTGAGCAGCCCAGAGTGGCTGGGGAAACCCAGCCAGATGGGTGGGGTATAAATAAAAATTATTATTATTATTATTATTATTATTATTATTATTATTATTATTATTACACTGAGTAGCAGCGGCTCTCTATGGTATAAAGCATAGTTCTCTTCCAGACCACCACTAGTAGATATTTGGGCTCCTGTAAGTCACAAGCTGACCAGGTTTATCTGATGTTTTATGCATCATGACTCATTCACACATGCGTGCCATCATTTCACAATGGTAATCGAGTCATTAACATGCATGTATGAACCCTCCCTAAGTAAAATGGTGAAAGTACAGGGTCCTGTTTTCTTCTCTTCCCACATCTCTACCCATTTTATGTATCCTTCACCACATTTTTTTTTTGTGTGTGTGTGTTTTGCAACACCCTCCTCTAGAGTTTCATATTTAGGGAAAAGTGGAGCCACCCAGTTCTGTTCCACCTAATTCTGAAGAACTGCGGAATGATAGCATTCCACAGGATTGCAGGAGACAAAGCAGTTTACTCAATTCACTGAAGCGATGTAATGGGGAATCAGTAAAACACCACCCCCTTGCTAGATCAGAGGTGCATTGATAGGTCCAGTGTAAAACTATGCTAGACCACCATTTTGAATTCCAATGCATTTCCAGAAAAGGAACTGTTGCTACATTGATTTGGAGACATTTGGGATGCTAGGCCCGTGATATAGCCTGAGGAGCTGTCCTACATTCCTAGCATACTTCAGGAATACTCTTGTTCTTGGCAGAAGTTGTAGCTCTGCCCCAGATCAAGGAGTCGGCAGAACTGTCCTTTCTGCTTCATCTTTAATCTTAGTGGATGAAATGTTGCCTATGTGCTTTTACCTGCCTTGAGTAAGAGGTTTACTTTTGAAAGAGTACAGGCTAACCCAGCAACTTCGCCTTTTTCCCTATGGCTTTAAGCCTGACCTGCAGTTGTAGAAGAATATGAATGCAGAGAGAGAGAGAGAGAGAGAGAGAACTTGAAAGGCTTTTTAGCAATTTGGCAATGGATCAACACGTAGCCAGCTTCAAAGGGAAGAGGAGAACCTTCAAACAATAATTTAAAAGCTGTTGAAAATGCCTCCCAAATGATAGCCTCACCTCAAACACATTACCGAAGTGCTACATCTGGTATCAGTCACTTGCCAAAAAGACTTTATGGCTGTGGATGGTCCACTAGGCATCTCACACAGCTGAGGCAGGTTAAAATAAAACCAATTCCCTTGTGACTGACACAAAACACTTCTCTGCCGAGGTTGCCCAATGCAGCATCTTGGATGGGCTGAGCAAGAGGTAGGGGAGAGAAAGAAAATAACTGGCTGTCCCTGTAAAAGTCTCTCTTTTCCCCTGGTTGTCAGTTTTTATTGCTGCTGGTGTTGGTAGCCAAGTACTGGCGAATGCTGTGAGAATATCTGCTGATCCATCGGCCTTGCAAATTGCATTCCATAGCATCTATGTGTGTGGGGGGGGAGAGAGGCAGAAAATGGAAACTCTTCAGGTTGGGCAAGTTGAATGAGTAAGTATTTGATTGCATTTCGTCTAGGGAAATGAAGAAAGAACCTGGGAATGTGTGAGATTACAGCGGTACCTCCGGTTGCGGGCGGGATCCGTTCCGGAGCTCCGATCAGATCCCGAGGTTTCCATAACCGGAGGGACCGATTCTGCGTATGCGTGTGCAATGGCAGACCGCTTCTGTGCATGCGCGTGTGGCGAAACACTTCCAGGTTTGCTGCTTTCGGAACCCGAAGTTTACGCTACCCGAGGGTAACGTAAGCCGAGATGCTACTGTATTTCTTTATTATTACATTTAAAAAAAACAACCAAACAAAAAAACATCATATTATGGAGAAAAGACTATGATTGCATTCCAGTCAGGGTTAGTGTCAGGCTTCATGAGGCCTGTGGGAAAATCCTGATGATGGGCCCCCTATCTGCCAAAACCCACCCCCAACCTGTGTGGGCATATTCTTACCTTAACCTATGAAAATAGGGGATCTTATAGATTACATCTTGGCTGATTTAAAATGGCAGGCAGCTACTGTAGATGGGATCTGAGCTTGGCTCCCATTCAAAAGTGACTCCACCTCGCACCATTGAATAGCATTCAGGGATTCAGCATGGAGGTTGGTGAATGAAAATGTGGCCAGTTCAGACTGGTAAGGTAAAGGTAAAGGGACCCCTGACCATTAGGTCCAATCGTGTACGACTCTGGGCTTGTGCCGCTCATCTCGCTTTACTGGCCGAGGGAGCCAGCGTACAGCTTCTGGGTCATGTGGCCAGCATGACTAAGCCGCTTCTGGCAAACCAGAGCAGTGCACGGAAACGCTGTTTACCTTCCCACCGGAGTGGTACCAGAAGCTGTACACAGGCTCCCTCAGCCAGTAAAGCGAGATGAGCGCCGCAACCCCAGAGTCGTCCGTGACTGGACTTAATGGTCAGGGGCCCCTTTACCTTTACCATTAGTATATATGTATGATACTGCTTGTAATAGTTGCCATTCTGCGAGTAAAGATTCATCTTCAAAATCTTGTGGGTGGAGTCTAGTTCATAGCTGTCAACTTTTCCCTTTTTTAAAGGGAAATTCCCTTATTCCAAATAGGATTCCTCGCAAGAAAAGGGAAAAGTTGACAGCTGTGGTCTAGTTCACCACTATGGCTTTGAAGGTGAAATGGCTGAATCACTCTGCTTGACTCAGACAAATAGCCAACAGGTTCTTCTGTTGGTGTCTTGCTATAGATCACATATCTGTGACATAACTTAGCCAACCAAAAACATACAGAAGAGAAGTGTTTTGAAACCTGCAAAGATGGAACCTAAATGCAATTTCAGAGTTTTGTTTTTAAACTTCTCACAATCCAGCTGCTCTCCCCCTCCAAAAAAGAAAAAAGAAGGAAGAGAAGAAGGAAGAAGAAGAAGAAGAAGAAGAAGAAGAAGAAGAAGAAGAAGAGGAAGAGGAGGAGGAGGAGGAGGAGTTTGGATTTGATATCCCGCTTTATCACTACCCGAAGGAGTCTCAAAGCAGCTAACATTCTCCTTTCCCTTCCTCCCCCACAACAAACACTCTGTGAGGTGAGTGGGGCTGAGAGACTTCAAAGAAGTGTGACTAGCCCAAGGTCACCCAGCAGCTGCATGTGGAGGAGCGGAGATGCGAACCCTGTTCACCAGATTACTAGTTTACCGCTCTAAACCACTACACCACATTGGCTCTCGGGAGATACTGGTATTCTTTTTTTTTTCCTAGAGAAGATAAAATCAATTGTGGGGTAGAAATTTTCATCAGGGAAATCTCCTGGGAGGCAGGGGGTAGGGAAGGCATAGGACTTGGGGCAATGTGGGAAAATACAGGGTTACAATGTGATTATAAATAGAGGGGAAATTGTCAGACAAAATAACCACAAACTACTGAACAAATACTTCTGTACAATATTTCCCTGCCCCCACCCCAGAACTGGAAAGCTGAGTAAGACAATTTTCATGAACTCCTTAGCTTTCCTTCAGATGGTTTCTGTCTACACAGCTTGAAGTAACTGGCTTGCTGGTTGCCTTAAGGCAATGCAGTGCTTCTCAATTTCCCCCTTAGCTTCCTATTTTATGTATTTTAAAAGGATTAACTATCAATGCACATTTGCAAAATCGTCTGAAATTTTACTGCAGAAAGGGGGTCCTGCAATGTTGTTGCTGTTTTTTAATCTGGGTTTGTTAATTTTTTTTGTCTTGGCACAAACTCATATAAAATGTCTCCAAAAGTACACTGATGCCCCAAAGCCCTTTTATTGTCGGTATCAAATTTCCTATTTTCTTTTTTCAGCTAATAAGCTAAGAAACAAATTAGCTTCCTCTTTCTTTCCCGTTTCCAATTTTCTGATTGTCTCAGATCTTCCTGAAAGACGGACGGGAGCAGAGCTGTTTTGAAAATGCTGCAAGGCGTAATCCTTTGACTTCACTCTCCTTTTGATCCAGGGGGGTTCTTGTGAAACTCTCAATTTATTACACGCTTCTGGCATCATATGATAAAGCAGAAGGCACATTGTTAATCCAGACAATTGAGCCTCCTACCTCGGACTTTATGAACAGGTGCAAAATTCATAGTGTAGCTATCATACCCATTTTCAGTTTTACTAACCAGAGTCAGGAGTTAAAATCTGGTCTCAGATGGCACAGTTATTGGGTTCACCTCATAAAGCAAACAGCTCTCTCCCTTTGACCCCGTCTGCACTACACAGTGCCACTTTAAACAGCTATGGCTTCCCCCCAAATAATCCTGGGAAATATGTTTATTAAGGATGCTGAGAGTTGTTATGAATCACAGAATCATAGAGCTGGAAGGGACCACGTGGGCCGTTTAGTTCAACCCCCTGCAATGCCCAGCTCTCTCGCTCCCCTTAACCCTTACATGGCCTCGCCGCTCGGGGATTCCTGCCCAAGAGGAAACTGTGCAAGGCACTGGGAAGGATCCAGATCCCACCGTGAGATCTCGCTAGATTCAGGACATGACTCGGCAATGCTCAGCTAGGCTCCCACACTGGGAAAGGGGCATATATAGGGGCCAGCTCCTAGGGGTGAATTCCTAAGGGCCCTTAGAGGGGTGATGACATATCGGAGGGGTGCTCGGTGGGATGGCTCAGTGGGACAAGAGCCGAAGCTAGCTGCTCCGGCACCCGTAGTGGCGCACATTTTGTGCACCTGTGGCGAGCGTCCCAGGGGGGCAGCATAGTGATGTCACCCACCCCTCAGGGATGACTCTTGGGGCGGAGAGCCCCTACCGCACACCCCTTCCTCCACCAGTGCATGAGATTAAGAGTCTCATGTTCTACCAACTGAGCTATCCTTCATGAGATCCCCACTATAACAAACGCCTCTTACTAGGGAACTCCAGGAATTGCAGCCGTGAGGGGAAGAAGGGTATCCTATCAACTCTTGGCACCCTTAATGAACTGCAATTCCCAAAATGCTTTGGTGGAAGCCATGGCAGTTTAAAGTAGCATACTGTTTTAAATATGTAGCACGGATGGGGTTTCTCTCCATGAAGTTTTCATGTTATCCTCGCTAATGGTATTTTCTTTCTACCTGTCATAACGATTTAAGATGCGAGACATTCTAGAACCATTCTGCCAGGAACAAGCCAGTTTCCCCCATTCCTGCCTAGCTTGATTGACTTATATTTACCAGTGGCTTCATCAAAGCATTTGTAAATCTTCTAAATGTGCAAAAATGTGCAACAGCCAGAGTTTTGTGTGGATACACAGAAACCAGAGGGCTGCATTAGTACGGCACCTCATACCCTCTACTCAGTAAATACGCAAGCACAAAGAGGAACACGCCTTTGCGTCTTGAACCAGATTCCAGGTGCACAACAGAGCCCTTTCTAGTATAGGGTTTGTTTGTTTGTTTGTTTGTTTGTTTATATCATTCAGAACCACTTAATATTGGGTGGGAGGGGAATCTCTAAGCAGCGTACGACATGGAAACAGCCACCCATGTCATTGAAACAAGAAGTAAGGCAGGACTATAAAAGCTTGCTGAGCGGAAGGTTGGCGGTTTGAATCCCTGTGACGGAGTGAGCTCCCGTTGCTCTGTCCCAGCTCCTGCCAACCTAGCAGTTTGAAAGCATGCCAGTGCAAGTAGATAAATAGGTACCGCTGTGGCGGGAAGGTAAATGGCGTTTCCGTGTGCTTGCCATGGTTTCCATTGTGCCAGAAGCGGTTTAGTCATGCTGGCCACATGACCTGGAAAGCTGTCTGTGGACAAACGCCGGCCTGAAAGCAAGATGAGTGCTGCACCCCATAGTTGCCTTTGACTGGACATAACCGTCCAGGGATCATTTACCTTTGACCTTTTTTAAAACAACAACAACTATAAAAGCATATGAAACCAGGACTTCAGGGAATTTATACCAATAAAAACAGGGTCCAATCTTATATGTCAGGGAAAACCAGGACAAAAATAAATAAATGATGCATTTACAATTCTTGTGAGGCAACTGCTAGTTTTGCTGCTCGATATGTGGCAGAGGGAAGGGCATTTTTGAATACATTTTGTTTTTGTTTTTTCTTTGACTGATAAGAGGATAGTCAGGGGGTGAGGGGGTGGGAGAATTTTTTTGGCACAGCAGCTACTTTCCACCTCTCTTTTATTTTAAGCAGCATCGACTTGAAAGTGCCAGAAATTGGCATGCAGTTTCGTCGTTTCCATTGACTGAACACGTGAGCGTATCATGAAGGGTGTTTGTGTGGGTTGTGGGGAGGAGGCATAACAAAACTACAGCCCGTGGCTCTGAATGAATGCAGCCAGATTACTGCTTGAATGTTTTGTGTTTAGGAAAGACTGAGTAACTAAATATTGAAGCCTAATTGACTTTTTGCAAGTCACTTCAGACTGGATTTTGCCTTGACAGTCGTCAATGCGACATGGCTGAATAGTTTATTGAGTCTGGAGAAAGCAAGTCACTCACATTCTGGGCAGAGATTACATTTTTCAAGTACTAGGGAAACAGCTGCATTAAAAAAAAAAATCCATCAAATGATGCCTGGCAGGGAAAGGATTTATATACATGACAGTAGAAATAGCCACTACTGCTCTCGTTTTATTTCTATTGCTAAGAGAGGGCGGGGAGTTCTGTTTTCATGAAACACAGAGATATTTGAGGATCTAGTTATTCATACTCAACATAGGTCAAGTGTAAAAATCAGGATGCTGGACTAGAAGGGCCTTTGGCCTGATTTGGCAGAAATCTTATATTCTTATGAATATAAAGCAGTGAGTGGCTTGCCTTACTGCCTTTATCACCTGGGACCAGCCGCACCCACAGACCCTCTGAGTGTCCCTAATTTCCAGTGACAGTCCCGGATTTACAGAAGCCCTCCTGATTTCTGACTCGATCTCAGAACGTCCTGCTTTTCCTTAGGACGTCCCTATTTTCATCGGAGAAAGGTTGAAGGGTACGGAATTATGCAACCCCCAAGCCAAGGAGATAAGTAACTATACAACCTATACAGAAGACATCTGAAGGCAGTCCAGTATAGGGAAATTGTTCCCCCCGCCAATGTTTAATGTTTTATTATGTTTTTACGTATTTGGAAACCACCAGAGTGGCTGGGGAAACCCAGTCAGATGGGCAGGGTATAAATATTAAAGTTGTTGTTGTTGTTGTTACTATGGATTAGGACATCCCTATTTTCATCAGAGAAATGTTGGGGGGTATGCAGCCACATTCTTTCAGCCATCTTGCTTTTTATCTATGGCACACATATGATTATGTCTTGCATTGCCCCCCCCACCATTGTCCACTGTTAGCCTATCAGAATCAGTCTCTAGCCCCACCCAAACTGTGGCCTGCCGGGTACTTGACGCGCCCTGTTTTGCCAAAAGTTTCATGCATGGAGTAAAACTAGGAAGGTGTTTGTTGAGTCCCTGGTGGGCTGAAATCCAAGGATTGCTAAACTGCCTTCAGCTTAGTGAGTCTCAAGTTCTGCCACGGTTAAAGGAAACTAACTGAAATGTCTCTTTGGTCCTCCCAATGCTCTATAATGATTAAAGTGATCTATTCTTTGCTCTAGAAAAGATACTGATGTTGGGAAAGATGGAGGGCACAAGGAGAAGGGGACGACAGAGGATGAGATGGTTGGACAGTGTTCTCGAAGCGACTAGCATGAGTTTGGCCAAACTGCGGGAGGCAGTGAAAGATAGGCGTGCCTGGCGTGCTCTGGTCCATGGGGTCATGAAGAGTCGGACACGACTGAACAACAACAACAAGACAAAGACGCAGCCAAAAGCTGAAGCAGGGGAAAGCAGCAGAAGTCCCCTTTTTGTCAAGACTCTCAATGCAAAAGGGGCATTGTCACAAAGTGGCTGTGTTGCCACTGGTCTTCCATCCCAAGGCTAGTAGAGAGAGCAGCAGCTACACTGCACAGAAAGTCCCCTTTTTGCCAAGACTTTTGGCTCCTGCAGAGCTGTTGCATTGTGGTTGTGTGAGGGCTCGGGGCAGTGTGTCTTGCCTCATGAGGCAAAAGGTCTTGGGTCAACCTTGCTAATAAGAAGCAGTATCATTTCAATCCATCGAAAGCTTGGGGGGGGGATATTAACCTGGCACTAAAGAGATGTCAACAGAGATTCCAGGTTGACCTCTGGCTTGTCACCACCCTCTGAGACTCCCTCAGAGAGGAGACATTGAGAAGGATTTCACAGGGCCCGGGCATGTTCCTCTGGTCCATGGGGTCACGAAGAGTCAGACACGACTGAACAACAACAATAATTCTTTGCTCTGGTTTGCTATACATTATTCCGGCCTTGCTTTAATCCACTTCGCGATATTCTGCTGTGTTTCTGTTTACCCCGCTTCAGATTGATGTGGTGTTTCTTTTTTAAGTTCACAAGGCTTTTCTGTTTTCTCTTTTGCTCCTTTGGTCAGGAAACTGTTTCCCTATATTTCATTCAAAAAAGCAGGCGCTGTTCCTCGCGCAAAGCGACATAAATCATGGCAGAGCCGGCTGGCGACATCGACCCTGGTTCACATCAGATACCCAGTTGGGTTGTTTCTTTTCAAACAAACTTTGCCTATGCTGTGTGTGCGGATTTGTGCCTCGTTTGCAACAGCTTAATTCCCCAGGCTTGGCAATCCTGCTGAAGGAGATGATACACATCAGAGAGCCCTTTATCTTTTCATGATATACATCTTTGATATGTATTATTAAGGCATATGACAGGCCTAACTGCAGTGTTGTCATGCATATAAAACACATGTCATCAGTCACTGAAAAATGGGCCTGAGGGTATTTAAGGCTGAGTGGGTGGGTAACTTATTTGTAACAGTAATGTGACAACTCCTTTAATCTCGGAAGCGGAAGCCAGTAAATGTTTCCCCACAGCTAATGAAGTCTTTCATTTGCCCCCCTCCCCCAAGGAAGAGCTTTTGACATATCTCTTGTCAGAATTATGCTGCATTTCTTCCTAACCTATATGAAAGGTTTCACAAGACACAATGGATTTAAAACACCTCTCTGTCTCTCTCTCTCTCTCTCTCTCTCTCTCTCTCTCTCTCTCTCTCTCTGTGTGTGTGTGTGTGTGTGTGTCTGCAATATCTTTCTTCAGTTTGGGATTGTGTTTTCACTGGGTATTAGTCAGTCTAGTAAACTAACTGTGCAGCTAGGTCAAGTAAATAATAAATAAATAAATTTTTATTTATACCCCGCCCTTCCCAGCTAGAACCGGGCTCAGGGCGGCTAACACCAATGAAAATTACAATAAGACGTAAAAGAAAGATCTTTATGTACGCTATGACAGCGGCAAGGATGCTACTTGCAAAAAAACTGGAAGACTGAAGTGATTCCGACAGTAGAAGAATGGCAGATGAAAATGATAGACTATATGGAGCTCGCAGAATTGACCGGGAAACTCCGAGACCAGAGGGATGATGCGGTGGAGAAAGAATGGAAGAAATTTAAAGAATATTTAAAAACTTATGCTAAGATTAATATGTAAGAAAAGAGCAGGCAGACTTGATAGGTTACACATTTAAAAGAAATATTAGGAAGAAAAGCAGATGGAAGATAAGATAAGGAAAATAGGTTTAAGATAGATAATGAATAGAAAGATAAGAAGATTGTTCAATGTTAAGAAATTACTAATGATGATATTCAGTGAACGCAGAAGGTGTGGATGTGAGGAAGTCACATAAAAGATATTAAGGATATTTGATGTTTATTACCTTATTTGCATTTTTGCATTTTTATTGTTGTTTGTAGTGTTTTACTGTTTGTAGTGTTTTTATGTTTATGTTTTTTATCTTTGTTTGATTTTTTTTAAAAAATAAAATAATAATAATAATAAAATTACAATAAGACGTAAAAGAAAGAAGAAACAGTTAATTAAAATACGGGCTAAAATACAATTTAAAATGCAGCCTCATTTTAGTAATAGCCCATAAATCAAAACCGTAAGGGAGGGAAGCATAAGGGTCAGACCGAGTCCAACCCAAAGGCCAGGAGGAACAGCTCCGTCTTGCAGGCCCTGCGGAAAGATGTCAAATCCCGCAGGGCCATGGTATTTATTTATTTGTTTGTTTAATTGGTCTAAATGGATGCAGGGCCCTGTAATGATACTGTTTTTGAGGAGGGTTTTTGAAATCATTTTTATTAGTTTTACAAATCCAAAGTTATAAACAGAGAAACCAAAAGTATATCCATACAAAGAGATTCCTCTGAATCTCAGGACTTCCCCCCCCCATCCCCTCCATGGGGTCCCATTATAAACATTTAATGCTGCATATTCTTCCATACTCCAATTTTTATATAAAACCATATTATCCATGGTAATTGTTAAACTACAAGTGAGATCAAAATCCCACTAATGTTTCCTTCTGCTTTCACAAATGTGAAAGTTTTTTTCCAATGTATTTATATAAAAACAATAAAAATGATATTTAAAAGGGGGGAAACAATCACATAAACGACGTTTCCCAGGAGAACTGAACCATATAGCTGGTTTTTCTATAGAAAGGCACGGCAACCTCTTTCTGCTAGTCCTGTTTTGTTTGATAGCACTTTACAAACTACAAGACTGGCTGCTCTTCCAAGCAGTTTTAAAATCCGGTTGGGGTGCCGATCAATGGCGGACGGGAGTTTTACTGCTCCGTCCTCCGTTAGGCTATAGGGACTACCGTGCCTGCGCCACGGGTCCCTTAGAGCCACGGGAAGAGCGTCCCGTGGACCACTGGCTTCGTGGGTCCCAGACGTGTCGTCTCCGCTCCTGATTGACCCTCGTAAGGGGGGAAACCAGGCGAGCGGAGCTCCGACACGGGACTGAAGGAGCGACTGCCTGCGGAGGATCAAAGCAGCGATCCCGCCAGATGCGAGCACCCGGCACTTCCGAAATAGAAAATTCAAAAGAAACTCTGTAAGTAAAAGTTTTGGACTTTTTGACAAGTTTGGAGAACACTGCTTGCAGAGGAACTTTAAAAGGAAGCCTGTTCCCTTTGAACTGTTTGTATGAGCTTGGTAGCGCTAAAGGATTAAAGCCGCGACTAACGGGAAAAGTTTTGCGAACTCTGCCAAACTTTTTAAAAGTCGCTTAAAAGTTATTTAAAGGACGTTTTGAGTTCTAAAAACTGTGGATATGGCAAAAGAAGACACCGCTCGCCCTCTGGACTAGGATTCCGGGCCGGTAGCGGGCTGCAATACATTGTTGCCATTTTTTCTTTGTTGGTGTTTCAGTGACTGTTTACCAGTGGAGACATTTTGACTTCTTTGTGGCCAGATACAAGTTACTATTTAGACTTGGTGGTAACACTGCAATTGGAAAATAACTACTGACTTGGGCTATTTAAAATAGACTCTTCTTGGCTTTAAGGAATTTATAATTTTGGGAATTTTAACTCTTTGCCTAAAAAGGCTGGACTTTTGGACTGGTGGGGACTTCTGGCTCAGCAGGCTCTTTGTTCTCAGAAGGGAGCTGCTGGCCACCTGGTGTTTACTTTTGGGACTGTTGGTCTTCGGCTGTGAATGTCTGAGATTGTTACCATAGCAACTGGAGTGACCTTGAGATTACAATTGCAGAGCTCAGCAGGAAATGGACACTAGATCTAAAACAACTGGTGCTAGCTCTGCACAAAAAAGAGGCTCTGTTTCCTTAACTCTGCAGGAGCAAATGGAGAAATTGGTTGCAAGTGTGGCAGAAGTTACAGCAGGACTGAAAAGTGTGACAGAGGGGCTGAAGCAAACACAAGATTCAGTCGCCTCTGCAATAGAAAAACTACAAGTGGATATAAAAGCTGATATTAAAAATTCTACCCAGACTCTGGAAAAATCAATCGGCCAAATTGAGGAGAACGTAAGGAAGAACAGAGACGAAATTAATAAAATTGGGAAGGAGGTGACTACATTGAAAAAGGACTCTGAGGAAATTAAAGTGGTCAGAGAAAAAATAAAAAAGGTGGAAGAAAAATTGGACAATTTAGACTTGGAGCAGCTAGAGAATATTGGAACACGACAGAGGTCTGTGGAAGAATCTCTTGCCTTTCTGCAATTACATCAGAGAGAAGGAAACATCCGTTTAAGGGGTCTTCCAGAATTGGAAGGAGAAGACCTAAAAGCCTATATTGCGCAGTTATTTTCAACATATTGGGAGTTAGAAGAGGTAAACGTCTCAGCACGCATAGTGAAGGCCTTCAGATTTGGACCTAGAGGTTCCAGAGGAAAGAAAAGCACCAAAACAGTCAGTGACTGTTTGTTGGTGCTCCACGATAGACACGACAGAGACTTTTTTCTGGACTTACACTACAGAAATAACCTGGTGGTTCAGCAGAATAAAGTAATTTTTTATAAGGATATCCCCAGATTTTTCCTAGACAAAAGAGCTCCTTATAACGACTTGGTTACTGAGCTAAGAAGAAGAAAGATCTCCTTCAGTTGGGAATTTCCTGAAGGCCTTGCATTTACGTTTGAAGGGGAAAAGATTAGAATAAGGTCCCTGGCGGAAAAGCAAAAGTTTTTGGACAAACATCTGGAGCAATTCAAAGGAACACCACTCGATCCAGCACAACTTTATAAGCTTCCAGAGTTATTCCCACTGCCGCCGAGACCAGCAGGGCCGAGTCAAGATCCAGAGGAAGGTAAGAAAGGAGAGGCATCTGGAGGAGCAGAATAAATAAGGGAAAATGACTCTTAAACTAACGACATGGAATGTCCGGGGATTAAATCAGAGACCAAAGAGACGCAGAGTGTTTTATAGCTTAGAAAAGAAGAATTTGGATATAATATGCTTTACAGGAGACCCACATAGTCCGACGTCACAGAAGATTACTACAGAACAAGAAATTAGGCCAAGAGTTTATATCATCGGATAAAGTCAAGAAGAGAGGAGTTGTAATATATGCAAAGGAGAAATATAGCCCAAGACAGCTATTCAAAGATGAAGAAGGAAGATACATTGCAATTGAAATTAACATACAAGGCGAAAAATTTTTGATTCTGGGACTTTATGCACCAAACGATGGAAAGTCGATTTTTTACAAAAAAATACATGACTTGCTGTTGAATTATCTGGATTATAAGGTAGTGTGCCTTGGAGACTTTAATGGGGCAGTTTCCACATTAATGGACAGATCGCAAAGAACTAAATTAACGAATGATGGGAAGCTCCCAAGGACTTTTTTGAAATGGTGGATAATTTGAATTTGGTGGACTCTTGGAGATTAAAAAACCCTACAGAAACAGAGGCAACGTATTATAGTGAATCTCAGCAGTCATGGTCGAGGATAGACTATATTTGGATCTCGAATGAATTGGCTCCAAAAATACAAAAGGCAGAAATCGGCCCCAGAATGCTTTCAGACCACAATCCGGTACAGTTAAATTTAAAAATGATTTCCAAGGACTCTTTCAGATGGAGAATGGATGATGCATTGATGAGAGATACTAAGCTAGTAGAAAAAGCGGTGAAAAAGATGAAAGAATATTTTCAAATTAATTGGAATTCCGAAGTGGAGAAAAGGATTGCTTGGGATGCAAGTAAAGCGGTAATGAGAGGATTCCTCATAAGTGAAAAGGCGAAAAAGAAGAAACAACAAAACATAGAAATGGAGAGACTGTTGAAATTAATTAAAGAAAAGGAAAAAGAATTAAGAGGGCATCCCAGATGTGTCAAAATTCAAAAAGAAATTAAATACTTGCAATCCCAATATGCAAACATTATGAATCAGGACATCGAATGGAAAGTGAAAATGATGAAACAAAGAACATTTGAATCTGCCAATAAATGCGGAAAACTACTAGCTTGGCAATTAAAGAAAAGACAAAAGGCCAATGTCATCACCAATTTGGTAGTAAATGGAAAAAATGTAGAGAAACCAGAGGAAATCAGATGGTGTTTTCAGAGATTTTATAAGCAACTGTACAAGGAGGAGAAGATAGATGAAGCAGAGATAGACCGATTTCTGGAAAAGAATGGATTGCAAAAAGTCCCAGAGGAAAAGTTAACAACTCTCAACCACCCAATATCGACACAAGAGATAGAAGATGCAATAAACAATATGCAATTGGGGAAGGCTCCAGGACCGGATGGATTAACAGCAAAATATTATAAGACATTAAAAGACTGGCTATTGCAGCCGTTAAGAGAAATTTGCAATAAGATACTAGAAGGAGATAGGGCACCAGAGACGTGGAAAGAAGCCTTTATCACACTGATTCCAAAACCAGATACAGATAAGACTCAAATGAAAAACTATCGTCCAATATCCCTTTTGAATGTGGATTATAAAATTTTTGCAAATGTTTTGGCTACAAGGTTGAAAAGAGTGTTGAAAGACTATATACATAGAGATCAAGCAGGTTTCTTACCAGGAAGACAAATAAGTAACAATACGAGAATTATTGTGGACATTTTAGAAAAACTGGAGAGAGACATAAACTTAGATGCGGCACTACTGTTTGTTGACGCAGAGAAAGCTTTTGATAAAGTATCTTGGACATTTATGAAAAAGAATTTGGAAAAGATGGGAGTTGGAGAAAAATTCTTAAATGGCATTAAGGCCATTTATACAGAACAAAGAGCAAAAGTAATAGTAAACAGTGTGATATCGGAGGAGATTGAAGTTGAGAAAGGAACAAGACAAGGGTGCCCTATCTCCCCTTTACTTTTTATTACGGTCCTGGAAGTCCTCCTAAATATGATTCGAAAAGATAAACAGACAAAAGGAATTAGAGTGGGAGAGAAAGAATACAAATTGCGCGCCTTCGCAGATGATTTGATGTTATCCCTTCAGGAACCGGAAAGCAGTGTCCCCAGAGCTTTGGAATTAATTGAACAATTTGGACTTGTAGCTGGCTTCAAATTAAATAAACAGAAAACCAAAGTTTTAGGTAAAAATTTGAGTGCAGAACAGATTCAAAGAATACAAGAAGCCACTGGCCTCAATTTTGTTAAAACTGTAAAATATCTAGGTATCAATCTCACAACCAAGAATTTGAACCTGTACAAGGACAACTATGAAAAACTGTGGATGGAGATAAAAAAAGATATGGAAATTTGGACAAGACTTAAACTGTCGTTAATGGGAAGAATAGCAGTGGTTAAAATGAATGTCCTACCAAGGATGCTGTTTTTATTCCAAGCCATACCGATTTTGGATAAACTGGACTGTTTTAAGAAATGGCAAAAGGATTTATCGAAGTTTATATGGCAGGGCAAAAAGCCAAGAATCAAGTTTAAGATCCTAACAGACTCTAAAGAGAGAGGAGGCTTTGCCCTGCCGGACTTAAAACTCTACTTTGAAGCAGCGGCCTTTTGCTGGTTAAAGGACTGGTTTAAATTAGAGAATGTTGATGTGTTGGACTTGGAAGGACACGATAATATGTTTGGCTGGCATGCATACCTTTGGTATGACAAGGCTAAAATTCACAGAACTTTTAAGACTCATATAGTTAGAAAATCCTTGTATCAGGTTTGGACTAGATATAAAGATTTGTTGGAGAGAAAGACTCCTAGATGGATTTCTCCAGTGGAGGCCAAGGCCTATAAGAGACCGAACATGTCTGCAAATTGGTAAGATACATGGACATATTGCAGCAGGAAGGGGACTCATTTAAGTTGAAAAGTTATGACCAAGTTAAAAGTCAGGTCCCCGACTGGCTGCAATATCAAAAGTTGGTTTTCAAGTAGAAAAATCAAAACTGGAAACAGAACTGATAGAATCGAACTTTAAGAACCTTTCCAAAATGTATAATCTTTTGCTAGAGTGGCATACGAAAGATGAACTGGTTAAATCGTCAATGATAGATTGGGCGAAAGATGTAGGACACAATATTATGATGGATGACTGGGAGAGATTGTGGCAGAAAGGTATCAAATTTACTGCTTGTCATAGTTTAAGAGAAAACATAATGAAAATGGTGTATAGATGGTATTTGACACCAGTTAAGATAGCTAAGATGAATACCAAAATGTCAGATGTATGTTGGAAATGCAAACATGCGAAAGGTACCTTTTTTCATATGTGGTGGTTGTGCCCAGTGGTAAATGCCTTCTGGGATAAGATTTATAATGAACTTAAGAAGGTAATGAAAGTTACCTTTTGTAAGAAACCAGAGGCATTCCTTCTGAGCATAACCAATGAAGAGATACCCAGTCAGGATAGAGTGTTTTTTATGTATGCCACGACAGCAGCTAGAATTTTATTGGCAAGAACATGGAAAGGAGAAGAGATACCAACGGTGGAAGAATGGCAGATGAAGATGATGGAATATATGGAACTTGCAGACCTGACCGCCAGAATCCGGGACCAGAGGGAGGAGAGGGTGTCACAGGATTGGAAAAAATTTAAAGACTATTTAGTTAAATCAGTTAAATTGAATATTTGAGCAGAATCAAATAGAATAGCGGCTTTAGTAGTTTTATGTTAGATAATTGTTAAGAAGATATTTCTTTTTCTTGCGTGAATGATTTATTTGTTAAAGAATATGTTAAGATTTTGGGTTTTAACTATGATTTATATTTGACAAAGTAAAGTTAAACGTATTAAGTAAGTAAGTAAAGTTAAGAGTATTAAGAAATAAGGTATATGATAATGGAATAAGAGATAAAGCTACCTATAACATATATATGATTGTGAAGACAGTGGAGGGAGCAGGGGAAGTCCCCTAAGTAAGAAGATAAGAACAAGAAAATTACAAAGATAGGTGTTGTTTTAAGGTTTGTATATGTTTTTCTTTATGTTTTTATATTGTTGTTGTTTATATTGTGTTTATGTATTGTGTTTCTTTATAGTGTGTATGTTGATTTGTATGCTTTTCTTTTTTTTGTAATATTGGAAAATAATAAATTCTTATTAAAAATAAAATAAAATCCAATTCTACGGCCCCCAAGGGCCATAATTGTATACATCCTCATCAGAAAGGTTTAGAATAAAATGTACTGTTAGAATGGTCACCTTATTCTTTGTTGTTTTGTTTTTGGCAGGCTTCAAACCCGAAATCTCAAAAGCCAGCAATTGTCAACTGGTTATTTAGATCTACCACATTTTCTACCACACTGTTATAAAATACTGTTGTAGAAATTGGAGTTCTTGGTGATATCCAGAAGTCAAAAATAAAAAAATTCAAGAACTCTGGCCAGGTGGGAAATCAGTTTTAAAGTCTTCAAAGTAGTTTTATTATTAAGGCATTGGGGGAAAAAACCCAGTTGAAATAAATTCCAGGACAAGGCCCTGTTTCAATAATTCTTCATTAGCTAGATTTTCATGGTCAAGGTGTACCAATTCTCTGTGTGCCTCAAAATATGAAATACTGGCAGACACAATACGTTCCTGGTTTTCAAGTTATCTTCCAGGGATCCCTAGATAACTTGGAAGGGGGGGGGTCATCTTTTTCAGTCCACACTAAGTGTGCCTCAGAATCCTTTGCAATGTGAAAAGGTCTTGTGGCGGGCAGATTGAGGTTCCTGAGCAGATGTCTATGTGGCAAGCAGTTCTTGGGGAAAAGTTTGGAAACCACTGCAATGTACCACTGAGTGCCAACTATCCATGCTGTCAATTGCTAAATACCACTTCATGTTAACTATAAAAAGCTGCAAAACATTAACTTTCAAGTATGGAATAATGGAATCAAATATAGCTGTGCATCAAGCAAAGACGTCAATCAGCCAGAGAACATTTGAAATATATTCTGGTTTTAAATAATCCTGTTAGAGGATATTTAAAGTCAAAAATTTGCAAAGGAGAATTTTGAAGATTTCTTTCTATAACAACAGCAACAACAACAACATATTTTATTTATTTATATCCCTTCTTTCCCCCAGAGATGGGACATGAGTTAAGCTGTCTTGCCAAAGTTTTTATTATTATTATTATTATTATTATTATTATTATTATTATTATTAAAGATTTTCTTGGTTTACAAAGTGTGTGTAATGTCTCTCATATTTTTCCATAAAACAGTTTTACAGATCAATTTTAGTTGTTGAGACATTAGGGAGAAGGCTTATCCCTGAAAAATATACACCCTACAACCTCAGGGGCAACCTCCCTCAAAAAATCCCCCCCCAACAACCAGGGACTCTTACAAACTACTGAAAATGCTTAAAAAAAAGGGTCTTTATGACATTTGGGGTGAGCTAAACCCAGGAGACACCAGCCACACATTCCAATCTGGACGGCATGGCACAGTATCCAGACTAGACAGCATTCTACTTACACAAGGCCTAATCCCCCTAGTGGAATCAACAAACATAGGCAACATCAAAATCACAGACCACGCCCCAGTAGAAGTCACGGTCAAAATAGGAGAAGAAACACAAACCACCCCATCATGGTCCTTCAGTCCCACCCTAACTACAAACAAACAAATTAGAGAGAACCTCACCAAAACTCTCCAAAACTACTTCAAGGAAAACGATGTAGACAACATAGAAACCCCCCTCCTATGGGACGCAATGAAAGCGGTTACCAGAGGAGTATGCATAAAAGAGAAAGCACTCCTTAAAAAACAAACCTCCTCAAAAATTAACAATTAGAACAGGACATCACAGTGCTCTCATCACGCTACAAACAAACAGGATCTAAAAAACTCCTGTCTTGCCAAAGTTAAAACAAATACAGATCAAACACACATAGCTCAAAGGTAATTAAACTATCTATGGAATCAAAACAATGTAAAAAAGTATCTACTTGCTGTTGACACTGGGTGTGGTACCCATTGCATGTGAGGAGTTCAGACCTGTTGCCTGCCCAGGATGGGATAGGATTCTTTGGCAATGGGAAAGGCAATTTTTTAAAAATGTTATTAAAGGTTTTCAGCATATAATACAATAAAAACCAAACATGGCAGAGCAAAATAATAAAAAGGAAAGAGAGAATAACAAAACAAAAAATAAACACACTTGCACAAACACAAAACTTTATATTCTACCAACCTTCTATCTTAATCTCCAATTCACCAACAGAGATCTACATCTTCCAAGCTCCCACCTTGGACAGCTCCCATCTTTCTCAGTCTCACACCTTGAGAAAAAAAACACTCTATTCTGAAAAGACCACAAAATGATATCTGCTGCTTCTTGCTTTGTGCTTTGTGTTTCCTCATCCTTTAAATAAAACCTGTTAAAGAGCAACTCAGGTGGTCTTCACTAACTATCTGAATCTCAAAGAACCGCTATTATGATCAAACACCCATCATTAAAATACTTAGTACAGTGGAACCTTGTTTTTTGAGCGTCTCAGAAGCTGAACAATTCGGAACCCAAACGCCGAAAACCCGGAAGTAATTGCTTCCATTTTTGAATGTGCCTCGGAAGCAGAATGGCTTCCAAGGTGCATTTCTCTATTTTTTCAATTGATTTTGCCAACCGCCCATTGATCCTCGGTTTTTGAATGTTTCGGAAGTCTAACGGTCTTCCAGAATGGATTACTTTCGAAAACTGAGGTTTCACTGTAAAACCATCACACTAGACCATTAGCATATAATCCATCATTAAAATATGCAATAATTTATTTATTACATTTATATACCACTTTCCTCCAAGGTGATCAAGGTGGCATACAAGTTTCACTCTCTCCCTATTTTATCCTTGCAACAATCATGTGAGAAACAGTGACCAGCCCAAAATTGGTGAGATTCATAGTTGAGTGGGGACCAGAATCCCTGTCTCCCAAGTTTCAGTCCAATGGTGTCACCTTTATTCCACACTACATTAAAACAACCCACTGTCTCTTGGGAGAGACTTTTTGTGGGGTTACAGGTGGTATCAGAGGGAAAGAGGATGAGGAGACTTTTCTTCCATGAACTTCAATAAGCTAGCTTCCCTGAGGATCTAGGCTACTGCTTTCAAAGGGTATAAGCATTTTTTAGACTTCAGAAATCCGATGAAGTTACTTTAACTATTTGGCACTTCCTTAAGATCTCCATGTTAAGCCATGACAGCTGTAATTTCACTGATATTTCACAAAATATCATCCACAGCATAGCTCATAGCCACATAATAAGGCTGTTTTTCCCCTGAAACTCAAGAAAATGGGGCATTTTAGAGCTAAATGCTATTATTATTCATATACCCAGAGAATGATTTCCTCCCACCAATCAAGATGCAGTCTCTGAAAAGGGCTCCACATTTCAGGTGTGATGAGTACCTTTGAAGCAATCTGAATGCTAAAGAATGCTCCTCAATTTCCATTTCTTCCTGTCCTCCCTTTGGCATTACTTTGGGCTCCTTACATATGGGGCCGGGTCTGAATTATTGTTGTCAGCAAAGAAAATATATTTTCACAATGCTGCAGAAAGCACCTGTGTCCTGAATACATCATTGATCTGGCAAATCTAAGGGTTTTGCTTCAGGATTAGAAGTTCCAAGGATCTGCCATTTAAGAAAGATCTATCCCCTGTTCTCTCTCCTTATTTTTAAGAGCAGTTCCTTCTAAAGAGCCCCCCCCCTTCAGTATCTACAGCAACCCAATGTTCTCCTTCAGAACATTGAGCTCTTGGGTAAAAAACACAATTGTAGAGCTGATGGATCTTCTGCACCATTTAGCATCTTCCTCAACAGAATGCACAAGTAACGTAAAAAAGAAAATAAAAGGAATTACATCACACCCTTGGTTCCTTTAAAGCAATCATAGTGCACATGTTCAATGGTAAGGGATGATGAGAGTTGTAGTCCAGCAACATCTGACATCGGTAAAGGATTTTTTAAATTAAAAAAAAAATAGACCTTAGTTCAAGAGCTGAGATTTCATTGCATAGCAAATTAAATCCATAACAACCAATTGATTCTCAATTTGCAAAGACACACACTACAAATCTTCCACAGTGGGGAGGAGGACCCTGGTGGAACTTCATCCCTCTTGTTCATAATCTCCATTATGTTTCTACTCTCAAAAGTGGCATAGCTAAATGTTCCCCTTGCTCAGACAGATGTTAGCTCCATACTAGCAAAATCGATACAAAGCTATTCCATCAATCTGGGCCTGGAACTGCAGGCTTTTAAGCCTGAGTCTTCTGAGCTCAGCCACAAGCCATACGCTTTGCCTGTGGGTTTGGTTAACTCCTGAGAAACAGCACGTTTATGAGTATCCCTTTACTCCTAATGAGTTCTTGTACCTCAGGTGGGTCCTCTGATGTCTGGCAGCTGACTGAGTCTGTAATGTCAGGTTCCTGCACTTCCTGGGACCCATTGGCTCCTCAAAGTTCACATCTGTTTCCATGAAGGGGCGATTTCTGTCTTGAGAAGGATTTGGGGTTGTCATGTTCTCTGAGGGACCTAGATTCCCCTGCTCTGCCTCGCGGCACCTTGACGCTGCTCTTCCATGATGTTTGCTTGGGGGGGGGGGGAGGATTCCAAATCATCCTCCAAAGAGGACTCCTCTGGCAGGGGCATGACGAGGAACACAGTGTTGTACATGCTGTGAAGGGCTGAATTGGATCTGAATCGGATAAGGGCTGGTCAATCCTTCCTTTCTTCTCAGTTAGTTCCCCTCACAACTGACTGGTTTTCTTTTCATGGAATAAAGGGCATCAGGATGCATACGTATCTTTCTTGTGTTTGAAGTGGGGAATCGTTTAGGTAGTGATTTTTTTTGCAAACCTTTTGTGGAGGTCCCATGCCAGTGATGGGTGCGGCCCAAAGTGGGTGGTCCACCCCACAATCTCACATGCACGCACACCCAAACACACACACACACCCCACACCTGATCTCAGCCGATCCATGCAGAAGTTCAGACAAGGAGGGAGAGAATATTGATGAGCAGGGAAGAGGCAATTTGCATCCCAGTCAAGGTGCTGGACTCGATGGAGAGGTTTAACTGCGGTCCTACGAGGGGCAGAAAAGACACTTCAGGCAGCAAAAGGTCTCGTGGCAACCCTGTTGAGCAGATACTCTCCAAAGCGACCTTGATTTTTTTTTCCCCTATAGGCAAAAATTATGTTGCTTCTATCCAGTTTATTATGCACAAAAACAGCAGGCTAATTCTGAAAAAAGCCTCAACGTATTGCTTGATTACATTAAAAATATATATATGATTTTATTGGCCTCTGACATTTCTCCAGTGGTTCCATCGTGTAAGAAATAACAATGCTTGTTAGAATTTGATCTCCCTCCCTCCCTCTCTCTTTCCCTCTGAACCCAAGTTGCCTCTTACATGCCAGCAGCTCTTTTAAACTTCTTCTGAATCTTCACTGACACACAAAATTGAGATGGTCTCTCGTGCCATTATTCTCAGAGGCCCTGACTCTCAAAGACAGTATGTCGGGGAATGACAGTTCACAGGCTCAGCACTAAAAAAAAAAAAGTGCTGATTTGCAAGAGTTTTAAAAAAATCACTCCTTTTAATGTTGGTTCCTGACATATTCTTGTGGAAATATAGTCTCGCTGTGTCATGTACCATAAAGACACAATGGCTGCATATTAAATCCTGCCACTACCATTCATACATTCCAAAGCCACTGGACTGGCTGAAAGGATAGCTAAAGGCCACTAGAGTGGAATTAGAACATCATATATATATTTCTTCACATATAAGAACTGTAGGCCTGTGCCCATAAAAGTAGGGAGGAGGTTTCCAGGATGAACAGAGGAATATTTCACTCTTTCCACTTTTTGCAATGGATTGACCCGATTTGGCACTCCTGAATCTTGCTTCCAGATCAGACTGAAACACTTCTTCAGATCTCCTGATGCAATTTCAGGTTGCAAAAAGTATACATAAAGACACATATTTTGCATCTTTAGATTTTAGTCTCTAACTGTGGATTAGGGATGTCAGTGAATTACCACAATTCACAAGTTCACCTGAGATAATGAACAAAAATCACACAAGCGAATACCAACAGTATTTGCTAATGTTTGTTATAGTTCATAAATGTCACATAAACAATTCCATTTATCATCTACATTGTTTTTGAATGTTTCCCTTCTGTTGAAATACTCAGAAGTTAATGACATGATTAATTACATTCATTTTGACCATGACGAATAGCAAAACAAATAACATCGTTTTCAGAGGAAGCTGGACTGTAGCGGAAACAGAAACGGTGATGATTGCAAATGAAGACAAGACGGGATGGAAATCTCTATTGTGCATCATTATGCCACTCTGGCAGCAATCAATCATGGTAATTTATTGCAACTAAAATGTTCACTCACATTGTTCGATTTTTCAACCATAATGTGATTTTTAAAAGCTGGTTTAAAGTTCTGGAAGCTAACAGGTCTTGGATGAGTAGGGAAGGTGAGAAGCAGAGCCAATGTAACAGCTCCAGAATAGAGGAAGGCATAATTTTTGTTTATCAGGCATCAGGAACTGAGGTTGTAGGTGGAACAAGATGAAAGATTCTGGGGTTTTTGGCCTATCAACCTCCAGAGATAATATGGTTTACTCAGCAAACTTGCAAGCTGATTCCAGCAGTAGATTGGGTTTGTGTTGTATTTTTCCTTGTACTTTCCCCCCTATCCAATCTTCTAGGTTTCACTATTGTACCATTTTTCTCAGTAGGTTAAAACATAAGTTGCTTTCTATAAATCTTTATGGAATGGCTCAAGGAAATCAGAGGAGGCATCTGGGACACAACACCAGGCTGATTTCATTTCATAAAGCAACCTCTGAAGACTAATGGAGGGGAAAGCTGCAGAAGAAAATCCTTTCAGAGAAAATGTTCTGAGATTCATATTTGTTGCTTGGACTAGCCCATTAGTTGCTTTCATTTTGCAATTCAAAAAGGATGTTAACACTCTTCATTTTATTTGTCTATTTCTTTAGGGTTTGGTTCTGTTACCCACCTACCTGGATCTGGAGTTCAACAATATTTGGAATACATTGAGTACCAGGGGGTAGCAGCTAGAGACCCTGTGACAGGGATCGTTAATGGTTTAATTTCCTAAAATGGGAATGTTTACTTATGTTAAATTACTGGGTATTTTTAACATGAGGTTTTTCCTTTGGCAGTAGTTTTCATGTGATTGGCTGAATGTGAGTCACATGAGAGACACATTCTATTCTGTTGTGACTGTTGTTCAAGTAACTGTCATTTTTAACTGTCTTTTTGTTTTCTCTCTCTGTGTGTGTAGAATGGCTGCTGAGAGAGACTTCTCAGGATACTGCAGAGGACAGTGTATGTCAGCATTATCTGTCTGAAGTGAAACAGACAGAGGAAGATCCCGAAATGTTAATAGGGAGAAACATGTGCAGGAGCTCTCTACAAGGAACAAAGTGAATAGGGATGAGATTGTCAATATATTCTTCTTCTCAGTTATATGTTTATGAATGTAAACTTCTTTTGAATATAAGGAGTCTGGACATTGCATATCATCAGATTATATATATCTCCCATCATCATCTGCCAGGACAGCCATCCATCAGAGATTACGAGAGCAACAGTCCAGTAACACCTAAATCACTGCAAGTTCCCCATCCCTGCATTATGAGTTGGATCCAGACTTACTTGTGCTCTGTGAAGTTAGTAAAGGTAAAGGGACCCCTGACCATTAGGTCCAGTCGTGTCCGATTCTGGGGTTGCGGCGCTCATCTCACGTTACTGGCCAAGGGAGCTGGCGTACAGCTTCCGGGTCATGTGGCCAGCATGACTAAGCCGCTTCTGGCGAACCAGAGCAGTGCACGGAAATGCTGTTTACCTTCCCGCCAGAGTGGTACCTATTTATCTACTTGCACTTTTGACGTGCTTTCGAACTGCTAGGTGGGCAAGAGCTGGGACTGAGCAACGGGAGCTCACCCTGTCGCGGGGATTCGAACCTCCGACCTTCTGATCGGCAAGCCCTAGGCTCTGTGGTTTAACCCACAGTGCCACCCACGTCCCCATTTTGTGAAGTTAGTCATGACCAGGGACTGAGCAGAGGAGGAATGGTAGAGACCGCCTCCCCAGCCTGAACCTTCCAGATAAGAAGACAGTTCAGAATTACAACTGTGGTTTGAGGGGGGTCACAGCTCCGAGGCAGATGAGTGGGAAAACAAGGAAATAATGGGAGAGGAGGAGGAAGAGGAACCACCAGGAGGGCAACAGCTGATGGACGCAGTGTCCTTAGAAAGCATTCCACATCCCCTCTCTCCCAGAACCTGGCAAGTCTTGAAAGTAGTACAGCAAAGGGTTCAGAAGCAAAGAGTAAGGTTACCAGATGTCCCTGTTTCCCAGGGACAGTCCCTGGATTTCTGGATTTACAAATCAGTTCCCTGACAAAATCCATCTACAGTGGTACCTTGGGTTACAGACGCTTCAGGTTACAGACGCTTCAGGTTACAGACTTCGCTAACCCAGAAATAGTACTGGGTTAAGAACTTTGCTTCAGGATGAGAACAGAAATCTCGCAGCGGCAGAACGGTGGCAGCAGGAGGCCCCATTAGCTAAGGTGGTACCTCAGGTTAAGAACAGTTTCAGGTTAAGAACGGACCTCCAGAACGAATTAAGTTCTTAACCCGAGGTACCACTGTATTTAGTAGGAAGTTGAAAAGTGCCCCCGGATTCATTGGGGAAAACTCTGGTGACCTTAGGAAAGAGCCCTCAGTTTTACCCATAGAGATGATGATGAATAAGGAAGTGGGAGAGAAAGGGGGTGGAAAGCCACTCGGGACAACACCATTATTCCAAGAGGCTGCATCCCAAGCCTCTCTTTGTAAATATTGAATAAAAAGCAGATGGTAAGGACTTATCCTTGCCTTATCTGTTCCTGGCAACCTGCCGTGGGGGTTGTTTCCTCTGCCGCCTGACATTGTCCCATTGATTTCAGTTAATCTATGTCAAACATGACTCAGGGAGGAATCCAGTGTAGCAGTGAAGCAATTGTTCCGTCAGTGCGAGAATTTCCCTTTCCGCAACTGGACTATTGCTGTAGCACTTCCCCTCACCTCACCCCCCCATGCACCCCCTGAATCTGTTCTAGGGCTTCCCCAACCCCGCTGAAGCACATTTGGGAAAGATACAGGGTGTACATTGGGCAGGAAGTCCCATTGTGCCAACAGAAATCATCATGGTGATGGGACTCATTGGTAGAATGCTGCCCTAAGTCTGGATCCAGCCGTGTTGTGTTCCCACATAATTGCGATGCACACACCTCAACAATCCAATCTACATTATATGTGTAGTACTAGATTTTGGGTAATATCCAAAGTCTATTGATTTCAATGGGTCTGCTTTGAGTATGACAAACTTTGAAGATCACCTTTTATACATAAAAAGGTAAAGGGACCCCTGAGCATTAGGTCCAGTGGTGTCCGACTCTGGGGTTGCGGCGCTCATCTCGTGTTAATGGCCAACGTACAGCTTCCGGGTCATGTGGCCAGCATGACAAAGCCGCTTCTGGCAAACCAGAGCAGCGCACGGAAATGCCGTTTACCTTCCTGCCAGAGTGGTACCTATTTATCTACTTGCACTTTTGACGTGCTTTCGAACTGCTAGGTGGGCAGGAGCTGGGACCGAGCAACGGGAGCTCACCCTGTTGCGGGGATTCGAACCGCCGACCTTCTGATCAGCAAGCCCTAGGCTCTGTTCTATGCATGGTAACTAAGTACTGATAAATACATCCTCAAATCGCTATTGGTTTGCACCTTTGGGCACCCCCATGTTGGCTTTTCCTGGGGGCAACTGTCATATGATGTGAAAGTATCCTTAAAATATTTCTACATGGCAATCAGTGTCAGTTCAGCTTATCAAATTCACAAAGTGGCTTATATTGAGACAGACAGTAATTCCCCCAACTGAGCCTTCATCGTGCATGTAGAAAAGAAGATAAATAGCTTCTCATTAACCTAAACCGATCTGCTTTTGTCATTCCACTTCTCCCATCAGGGAGTGCCTATCATCTGCCATATTTGCATGCTCACCTTTGGGATTGCTCTGCGTACTTGTGTACCGAGCTAAATTCCAAAAGACGTTTCCAAAAGGAACACTGCACAGCAGAACCAATATAATAAATGGGATTACAAGGAAATGACTCACAGTAAAGTGAAAAGGCAAAGTTGAGGTAGAACATGTGCCCACCATGTGCCAGTTTTAGAAGGAGAAGTAGCCAGCCATATTTATGTAATAATTGTTATTCAACTTGATGCAGGGCAGGGCAGAAATCTAAAGAGAGCTATGCATTGTTTCCCTTTTATCTTTCAGTATTTTCAAAATCAATTGACAACGTGATTTTCTACCCTGAAATTTAATAATGCAGAAACGAAAGCCAATATTTAGGTTTGCCTCCCCACTCTGATGCCAGTCTATTGTCAGAGCCCTAGAATGCACCCTTGAACCACGGTCTTTCATGCACATGAAAGCTCATACCAAGAACAAACTTAGTTGGTCTCTAAGGTGCTACTGGAAGGATTTTTTATTATTATTTTGTTTTGGCTATTATTATTTTGTTTTGGCTATGGCAGACCAAAACGTCTACCTACCTGTAACACGGTCTATCTAGTGCTTCCTCAATTCCAGGGAACGCGGGTGCAATGTGGTCTAAACCACTGAGCCTCTTGGGTTTGCCGATCAGAAGGTCGGCGGTTCGAATCCCCGACAGGGTGAGCTCCCGTTGCTCTGTCCCAGCTCCTGCCAACCTAGCAGTTCGAAAGCATGCCAGTGCAAGTAGATAAATAGGTACCGCTGCGGCGGGAAGGTAAAGAGCGTTTCCGTGCACTCTGGTTTCTGTCACGGTGTTCTGTTGCACCAGAAGCAGTTTAGTCATGCTGGCCAAATGACCTGGAAAGCTGTCTGTGGACAAACACCGGCTCCCTTGGCCGGAAAGCGAGATGAGCACTGCAACCCCATAGTCATCTTTGACTGGACTTAACCGACCGGGGTCCTTTACCTTTTACCTTCCTCAATTCCATACTGACCCAGATGGACCAATGGTTTCATTCACTATAAAACAGCTTCCTGTGTTTTGAAAAGCCACCATCCCATGGGAGGGTGTTCTGCATTGTTGAGTTAACATTAAGGGATAGCTCAGTCAGTAGAGCATGAGACTCAATCTCAGGGTCGTGGGTTCAAGCTCTATGTTGGGCAAAATATTCCTGCATCACAGACAGTTGGACTACATGATCCTCATGGTCTCTTCCAGAGGTGTCATCTTCTTATGAGGATTGAGGGGCCCTGTGCATTATGACATATGGCATTATGATGTCATGTGTGTGACGCTGCACTACATCGTGATGTCTTGTCATGTTGTGCAATGCCCAGACATCACACGTGTGATGTAGCACAATGCCCTGATGTTGCAATGCCATGCATAGCCCATTGGCAGAGCTGAATGCCTTCTGAATATTGAGGGGCCTTCGCCCCCCTCAAAATATACTTTGGGAGGGCCGAAACTACCTTGGCCCCTAGGAATTGGCATGACTGGTCTCTTCCAACTCTACAATTCTTTGGTTCAATGACCAAGGCAAAGGAGAAGATTACATCCTGCGTTTCATTCCATGTGCAAAAGATTACTGGATTAGCAGACAAATCTTCATAACTGGTGCTGTTTTCTTTCACAACACCTGCGAATTGCAGGCCAGCGTTTGGAGTGCAGGGCAGAGGCCACATGTCACGTATAGCTCTGTTTTGAAACAGTCAGTGGTTGGGAAAGGGGTTCAGGAGGTGGTGCCAAGGGGGTTGCCTCCACAAACCCCAGCATCTACCCACTGAGTCGGCTGACCTAACAGTAGGGCTGCCTTCGTAATAATAGGACTCATCACTGCCTTCTAGCAAATCTCAGAGCATGCAGGATGGTGGTGCCCATATGGGAGGAGGTTTCTTGGAATTATAGTGAGAGTGAGTGAGAAACCATCCCAAAGTTTTATAGGTTATATTCCATTAGTTTGGGAAAGCCACATATAACTTTATGCCTTAAAAACAACAACACCCTATCTTTTAAAAAATGCTGTAACATGTACTGAAATCAATGACAGCTTTTGGATAAGATGTTGTACCATTTGCCAGCGTAGGGTTGAACTCCCAGAAACCGAGGTCCCTTAAATTAAATATTTAAGGCGCTGGGAAGGGGCCCCCAAAGTTGATGGGCATTGTCATTCAAATGGTGTGTATGCACATTGTCTTGTGGTCAATTATGCAGGGCAAGTTTTATCTGCCCCACAACATTTTATTCAAGTTGCCACCCCTGTTTGCCAGGTTTGTAAGGTAGAAATATGAACGAGGTGTTAAATCAAAACTCCAAGAATATAGCTTTGCAGAATGTAGTGTCGGTTTAATGAAAGGCATTGGAGAAACATGAAAGAACAAATGAAACATGCATGAGATAAACATAGGGTGCAGTGTTCTCAACCTTCCTAGCTATTGATGGGGAACCTGTGGCCTCTAGGTGTTTTGTTGGGCTCCAACTCCTATCAATCCTAGCCAGCATGACCAATGATCAGGGTTGATGATGGATGTTGGAGCCCAGCAACATATAGTTTGGAGGACCACAGGTTCCCTGCTTTTTTATTTCCAAAAATGAGGGACTCAGTTTCCAGGGATTGGCTGAGCTGCTCTGACACAATGGAATTCTTTTAAACATTCTAGGGAATAAACATGGGTAGGCAAACTAAGGCCCAGGGGCCAGATCTGGCCCAATCAACTTCTAAATCCGGCCCATGCATGGTCCAGGAATCAGCGTGTTTTTACATGAGTAGAATGTGTCCTTTTATTTAAAATGCATCTCTGGGTTATTTGTGGGGCAATAGGAATTTGTTCATTTTTTCTTCTTCAAAATATAGTCCGCCCGCCCCCCACAAGGTCTGAGGGACAGTGGACCAGCCCCCTGCTGAATAAGTTTGCTGACCCCTGAAAACTTCTGACATGAAGGCCCAGAGAGGTGGAAGGAATATGGAGCGGCCAGAGCAAAGCACTATTTCCATAACAATGTAACATTAAGCATGTGTGGTGTGAGCCTTGAGCACATAAAAGTCACCGCACACAAACAAAAATCTATGGAGGGCTATGCATCTTCACTTATTTTATATAACTAGGTTCAAAACCAAAGCTTTGGAGAAAGAAGAGAGCAAGCAAGCGAGAAAACAAAAGAATGCAAGAAAGGAAGACAAAATCCATGATCAACAATGAAAACGGATGATGCCTCTTTTATCCAATTCTCTTTTATTTATTTAAGCTGAGAAAAACGTGAAGAGACATTCAGATACATTAGGATATTATGATAATTCTGGTGCATTAATAATGCAAATGGTATATGAAGGTTAATTACTTCTAAAACGAGCAGCTATTGTTCAGAGCATCCCCCCGCCCTCTTCTCCTTCGAAAACCTTCCAACTCTTTTGGAGACAAAGCAATTCCCTCTTTTGTAACCACAGCTCTCCCATCAAAATGCCCCTGTGTATTTTTGATCTGCTGGATGTCAGAAAATTATTAGAACACTGTCATATGCTTGGGCTTTGCACTCAAGGCTCTGGAACAAACTGTCAATGAAATGCTCTGACCTTTTCCAGAAACCAAAGTCTGGCAGGATTCTCTTTGTGAGAAAGGGCCATGTGACTGATAACAGGCCCCAAGGTCTCGTTCCTCTAGCTAATTGAGCTCCTTGTCTGTTCAAGTCAACAAGACTTCCACTACCAATGGTACACCAGGCACTTTATCTGCTACTCTGTTTGTAGACAACTGTCCTGATCCTCCATTTATTTATGAATTGCTTCCTCTGAAGAATCTTGAAGTGATTTCACAATGCTACATACACACAAACCAACCAACCAACCAACCTTCAAACACACACACACACACACACACACGTGAAACAGTTGCATATCCAAAAACAATTGAAGCAATTCCTTACATAAAAGCAGTTAAAACAATTCCATATGTGGAAAAAAAAATAGTTTTAAAGAAAGTTGAAAGTTGTATTTTGGGTGAGTAGGTAAAGGTAAAGGTACCCCTGACCATTAGGTCCAGTCGCAGACGACTCTGGGGTTGCGCACTCATCTTGCTCTATAGGCCGAGGGAGCCGGCGTTTGTCCACAGACAGCTTCCGGGTCATGTGGCCAGCATGACTAAGCCGCTTCTGGCGAACCAGAGCAGCGCACGGAAATGCCGTTTACCTTCCCACCGGAGCAGTACCTATTTATCTACTTGCACTTTGACGTGCTTTCGAACTGCTAGGTTGGCAGGAGCTGGGACTGAGCAACGGGAGCTCACCCTGTCGCGGGGATTCGAACCGCCAACCTTCTGATCAGCAAGCTCTAGGCTCTGTGGTTTAGACCACAGTGCAACCTGTGGGCATGGGTGGGTAGACAGGGAGTATATTTTAACCTGTAGTTCTAGGCAAAAACACCTGCCCAATTGCCCATGCTATATATATGTGTGTGTGTGATTTTGTTGAATATTCTGTGCCAAGGGAAGGAGGGGCGGGTGACGGGTCATAAAAGCATTTAGAATCATTCCAAGTTGACAATTAATTAAATGGGGATCATAAAAAACCCTGAATGATTAAGGAAGGAAGAAGTGCTATATAGATTGTGCATCTAAAAAGAACATAGCTATATAATACACCAAGTTCTTCATTGATCTGTTACATTTTTTGTGGTTGCTTTCCATTTCCTTAATTGTTACCATTGATGGAAGGATACGCTGGACCAATTTCATAATGCATTTTTCCCTCCTGCCTCACTGCCTTACCAAACTGAATGCATTCTGCAGCTAAATAAGTTTTATTCATTATTATTTTTTTAAAAAATGCATGCTGAGAGTTGCATTTTTAAAAGCAGGTTATGCAAAAGTTTTTTTTTTACTATTTTTGAGAAAAGTGAGAGAAAACCCACAGTTCTTCCCCACTGCACTAGGTAAAGGTAAAGGGACCCCTGACCATTAGGTCCAGTCGTGTCTGACTCTGGGGTTGCGGCGCTCATCTCGCATTACTGGCCGAGGGAGCCGGCGTACAGCTTCCAGGTCATGTGGCCAGCATGACTAAGCCACTTCTGGCGAACCAGAGCAGCGCATGGAAACGCCGTTTACCTTCCCGCCGGAGCGGTACCTATTTATCTACTTGCACTTTGACGTGCTTTCGAACTGCTAGGTGGGCAGGAGCTGGGACCGAGCAACGGGAGCTCACCCCATCGCGGGGATTCGAACCGCCAACCTTCTGATCAGCAAGCCCTAGGCTCTGTGGTTTAACCCACAGTGCCACCTGCGTCCCCCCCCCCACTGCACTACCTACCATTAAATAATACTAAGGTTTAATTTTGGGTACAAGTACACTAATTGAACTGTTCCTTAGTTTATTTTAAATGGATGCTCTATGCCATAGGTTTCAATTCAATCTAGTGCTACCTGTTCCAATAGGCTAGATGAGTTAGCAGCAGCTGCCTGTATGGATCTTTTCATAAAGTTCGGGGATTCTGCTTGCTTATCTGGATTTCTGTTATTGATTTATGCCTATCTATAAGACAACATTCCATAATGGATGTCACCCTGTGTTAGCTTTTTCTGCACTGTTTGATGGCCCTACCCATAGAATATAATAGAATGCACTGTCTTTCAATAAGAAAAAACTGCCAGAGCAAAAAGAAAGAAACATGTACTGTATTTTTCACTCCATAGGATGCACTGGACCATAGTGCGCACCTCATTTTTAGAGGAGGAAACAAGGGAAAAAATATTTTTCTGGTTTTCCTCCTCTAAAAGCCCTGTTTTTTTGAGGATCAGCTAAAAGTTTTGCAGCTTTTTTGCAAAGGGAAAAGCCCTGTTTTTTTGAGGATCAGCTAAAAGTTTTGCAGCTTTTTTGCAAAGGGAAAAGCCCTGTTTTTTTGAGGATCAGCTAAAAGTTTTGCAGCTTTTTTGCAAAGGGAAAAGCCCTGGTTTTTTTGAGGATCAGCTAAAAGTTTTGCAGCTTTTTTTGCAAAGGGGGAAAAGCAAAGAGGAAAAGCCCCATTTTTATGGGGTTCAACTCACATTTCTGAAAAATCTTAAGGAAAGGGAGCAGTTTCTACTGTTTCCAGACAGATAATCTAATCAGCCAGTCACATGTCGCTGGGGAAACAAACAACCTCCCTCTGCAGCACATTCAACAATGGAGGCCTGGGCAAGAGGGCGGGGCTGAAAGGGAGCCGGGACTCTTATCTCTCTCCCGATCTCTTGCTGATCAGCTGCTGAGCGGGGTCCTTTCAACACCCCCTTTTCTCTTTGCACAATCTGCTTTTGGCCCCTGGGCAATTTAGCTCCAGGGACCACCATTCGCTCCATAAGACGCACAGGTATTTCCCCTTACTTTTTAGGAGGAAAAAAGTGTGTCTTATGGAGCGAAAAATACGGTAAGTTGAAAAATACGGTAAGTTGAAAATTTTGTGCTCATATTGGGGTTGTGTATGAGGATAAAGTTTCATGGCAAGATACACCGAGTATGCGACTCAAGTGAGCTCAGGTGATTTCACCCATGTTCAAGAGCACCGTGTGAAACTGACCTCACCACAATTGCCAATAGCCAGAGGTGGAACATTCTGCAATTTATACCTTAAGCTGGTTTAGTCAGGAGTTTGGGGGTGTACAGGGAGGCAGGAGAGGATATATTGTTTATTAATATCCTTCCTAACTTATGCTAACAAGTGCCTTTACTTAGCAGAGTTTTCACATTCCCCTTTTAAACACACAGCAAGTGTGTTTGGTTCCTGGTAAGATCCCTTATATCCCTCTTAAAAAATAAATAAACACACCACAATCTTGTTTAAAGTATATAAAAGAGGTTTACTCACATCATCAGTTCACAGTTGGATCCCTGAAGGCAGACTTTGTTACAAAGAATATACATGTGGATCTATCCCATATGGGGATAATCCCAGCATCCTCTGTTGGCTGGGAGCAAACAGAGCATCTCTAGCTAAAAAAGCTGTTCCACCGACAGAGGTAGTCAAAGAGAGAGGAAAGAGAGTGTGTGTGCTGCATGCCTTGCCCTTTTGTTACCTGGACAGGTAAGGTCAAGCCCACCTCTAGTCACATGAAAAGGAAGTATACCCCAGCCAGGAGGAAACAGGAAGTTTTCCACTGGCTGGATCAAACATTCCCCTGCATGTCCACTCTAGGAAAACAAGGAATGTTGTACTTGAATGCTACTTATGTATCACATCCCACAAGGAGCTGAACCTCCATCTTGTTTGTGAAAATGAAACAGTGGTAGTAATGGGAGGCATGTACTCTGCACTTAGCCACTTGGATAAGGGGCAAAATTCAAGACCCATACAACATTTAAAGCAGTATCATACCAATATAAACAGTCACTGCTTCCCCCAAAAACTCCTGGGAAGTGTAATTTGTCAAGAGCGCTGAGAGTTGCTAGAAGACCCTTGTTCCCTTCCCAGAGTTCCCTGGAAAGAGGAATTGGCTGTTAAACAACTCTGGAAATTGTAGCTCTGGGAGGGGAATAGTGGCCTCCCAACAAATCTTAGCACCCTTCACAAACTACAGCTCCCAGGATTTTTCGGGGGGGGGGGAGAACATATTTCTTCTTCTGGCAACAGTTTTTTTTTTCTACTTTCTGGATTAGTTTGGCAGGTGATCCCAGCCAACTGGGAGATCACATAATGAACGGCATGATGGCATGGCTTGATGTAACCCATCAAATTTGGCTATGTGATGACATTAGTGAAAGCCATTAAGATTTAGGACATTTTTTCTTTCTGGCTGCTCAGATAACTGATTCATGCTAATTATGGGTCAAGCAGAGAATGAGATTATGTCATTACGGCATGTAAAGCGGTTGAGTGCCAGCAACCGAAAAAGAGGGCCCTGTAAATCATAGGTGAGCATTTAGGCAGCCATTGCTGGGGAAAATCTTGCTTAAAGAGAAGGTGCAACATTGGCACTACCAGAATGTTTCCTCGAAAGTGAACCAGTTTAGCTCTGCACCTCCGATAATCTGAATTTCATTTATTCAGCTTAAGCAAAATAGGATGCTCCAAACTTTTTTTTTTTTACCAAACATAAATTTCTCAAGCCTGAAATTCAAACCACAACGCATAACACACCCACCCTTAACGTAGTCGGGGTGCAATCCTATGGACCCCGGAAGGGAGAACCCAGGGGTGTAGGGTGGGTTGGATCTCATATATACAGGGCCGCCTCTCCTGGTGTGCCGCGCAGAGGACCTTAAGGTCCATGAATAACCATAGTTTAGAGGTCCCAGGCCCTAAGGAAGTCAGGCTATCCCCCACAAGGGCCAAGGCCTTTTCAGTGATCGCTCCGACCTGGTGGAATGCTCTTTCCCACGAGACTAGAGCCCTACAGGACTTAACCTCCTTCCGCCAGGCCTGTAAGACAGAGCTATTCCGCCTGGCCTTTAATTTGAACTCAGCTTGATCTTTTATTTCCCTTCTCTTCCCCCTCCCCTTTTTATGAAGATTACCCGCTCTGGGACCCCACAGCTAATTCTCCCCTGGCCTCCTCACTGGCCCAAGTAGGACTAATTTAGCCAGCTAGCCCTGGTGACTATCTAATGTTTATTGGATGGATTTCCCCAATTGATTTTTGAACTTTGAATTTTATTGTTATTCATGCTTTTATACTGTATTTTATGCTGCTTTTATGTCATACTACAATTAAGTATTTTAAATTTGTTGTTAGCCGCCCTGAGCCCGGGCTTCTGAACTGGGAAAGGTGGGGTATAAATAAAAAAATATTATTATTATTACCCCTTGACATCAGACAGGGAGATCCAAACTAGGTTTGATCCAAAGGATACTGAACCATCAAAGTGCCCAGATATGCTCCTGAAACAGGGAGGTGTTTAGTCACACGCACTAAGCATAACTAAATCCCAGCTGCTGCCCAACAGGGCTTAACAGAACGAGCAGAGGGCACAGCTGTTTCTGCAGCCCTGTTGCACATTGCATCTGGGGTGGAAGTCAGAGGTGCAGGCAAATTGCTGCCACAGCCAGGACCTAGAGAAATGATTGGGTCTGGATCAGGCCTGTGATGGCTGTGAAGCCAGGTGTGGAACCAACGCATTGTGGGCTGGCCCTTCCTGCCCCCAAGGCGCCCCATTTCTGGTCTTCCTGCCACCAAATCAGCTGGAGAATAGGCAGAGGTTGGCTTATCTTGATGAGGGGATGCTTCCACCCAGTACTAATAAAAAGGCCCAGCCCAGTGCAAACTGGGAGTTGGATTGCACCTTAGACCTCTCCCTCCCACCCCACCAAGAGGATGGGAAATGGTTTCTAAAAAATCGGGTCCTCCATTAAAGGAGGGCATGTGTTGCGGTGCGACCTGCAACCCAACCCAGTGTTGTGGTGGTAATTGGAAATCAAGGCCACAGCCCCTGATAGGTCGGTCCCGTGTTGCTGGGGTGAAATCTGACCAATGGGGTGTCGTAAAATGCAGGAACGCGGGACCTATTTAAGCCCATGCGAGGCTGCTGAGCTTCCTCTTTGGGGCCTAACACATCTGAACACCCACCCACCACCCCCTATATTTAGGGCTTGCGTTGACCTTGCTATGCCGCCGTGTGTCATCTGTTGTTGGGACAGGGGCACGGTAGGAATTTTTCCCACTTGGCTGATTGGCTGGTGCCATTTGGGTTTTGCCTGCCACGTAGCAACTAGTCACAACTTGTAAGTTGCGGATAGGCTCTGGTTCAGGTGATAGGCGTGGCACGTGATGTGGCCACGCCTATGGAAATGCAGGATATTCCGGTACAGGAATCCAGGGACTCAATGGTTTGTCGGTTCCCTAAAGGGGTCCGGCTAGTGGCCGAGTCCCGGGGACATCAGAACGGCTGATTTGGGAACCTTCCATCAGCTGTCCCTCGTGTTCATTCTTGTCTGTCCTATGAACATGGCTCTGGAACAGGGCTGCTTGCAAGGGTGCAGGGAGATAGTCGAACCAGAACCAACTTAATTGGTTGTAATCAGTGAAGTTGTGGCCTAAATTCTGCCAAAAACCAAACCAAATATCTGAGTCCTGTGTGAATTTATTTGGGGGAAGGTTAAAGGTCTAAACATGCAATTGACAGCCTGGAAACAGATGGAGAGATGCAGAGTGTTCCTAAAGCCTCATTTGTACCCTTTAGGCTCTGGGCCAGCAAAGCATCAGCTAAGATGGAAAAACAGCCTTCATATTTCACCACCACCTTGGGATTGCTCTGTTCATGTAGTGAAAGAGGATCAGTTGGTTGAGGTGCAGCGGAGCTCATTTCATGCTTACCCTACTTGCTTGGGGTAATTTATCCCCTCCTGTATTGTATTGTATTAATAATAAGCATAATTCTCGAGCAACAGAAAGCAGGCCACAGCCCAAAGGCTTTCAGTCCTATCAACAGCCTATCATGCTGATATATCTCTTTAACTATTTCTATAATGCTACTTACGGTAAGCAAGGACAGTTAGTTTGGCCTTCCGGGAAGTGGGCTTAAACACATCCTTCATGTTATAGATCAGCATGCTTCCGTTCAGAAAGATTTGTTTCAGGGTGGTTACGTTCTCCCTCCAATGTCAAAGGAAGTATGCCTCTGAATGCCAGTTCCTGATCATTGCAAGCAGGGCGAGTGCTGTTGGGCTCAAGGTCCTGCTTGCAGGCTCCACGTAGGTGTGTGATTGGTCCCTGTGAGTACAGAACATTGGACAAAATGGAAATGGGCTATCCCTGTCACACACAAACCCCGAAACATCACTTGCTGGGGTCACGTGACAGAGGCTTCCGATGAGATCTTCTGAGATCTCAATGGAAGCCACCACTGCTGCAGCCACCACAGGCTAGCCCTGTGTGAAGCTGTATCAAAACTGCATATGTGGCAGCTGTTGTGTCGTGGGTTCTGATAGCAAGAAGTCCAGCAACACTTCTTAGTGAAAACAGCTCTTTATTGTAAGGGATAAGACAAGACTGGGGATAGGGGGTAGGGAAAGCTCTATTTATAGACACATTGGGACTGAGGGAAAAGATACATTTTAGCGGGAACCAATAATATTCAAACTTTCCGGCGGGACCCAATCAGGCTGTGGATTGTGATAGAACACTTCAAATTGACCAATAACAATACTTTACCCTGCTGCCAGAATATCTTATTTAATACACAACACTCCCCCGCACCTAGTTGAGACTATACACGTAATCTTTCAAGTATTGCGGAGGTCTTCGAGTCCTACCGGATCGCCTAACCCCCGGTGTGTCACTCCTTGGACTATCCGTGGTCAGACTTCTCTCTCCAATAACCTCGGGTACCTCAGCTGGAGCTGTGTCACTAGCTGACTCTCTAGGCTGACTAGTTGTTTCCGGGTTAGGTTCATCAGTGGTGATCTCGGTTTCCTGACTCTCGGAGCCCTCCACCCCCTGTGGCCCGGAGTCATCCTGACTAGACTGCTGCGATTCACCGGACGCCGGCAGAGTTGTGCGCGGCTCCTCCCCCCTCGGGCTTACCCTGCTTGGGAACCGGCGCCTTAGCTGGTCAATGTGGCGGCGCATTACTCTGCCATCCTCTAACGTCACAAAATATGACACTGGCCCACTGGGTCGGGTGACCACCCCCGGCACCCATGCGGGTCCCCTTGCATAGTTCCGGACCCAAACCAAATCCTCTGTTGTCAGGTATCGGGTTCTGTCACCCTCGGCAGCCGGTGGTTCTCTTGTATCGCGGCCCGGCACCTTGTCAGGGTGGACATAGTCTAGGATTGTGGCCAACCTCCTTCCCATTAATAATTCAGCTGGGGACTTGCCTGTGGATGCACACGGCGTTGTGTGCTGCAGGAACAACATCCTTGCAATGCGAGCAGACCAATCCCCTTCCAAGAGGCGCGCTATTGCACCCTTGGCTGTGCGCACCATCCGTTCGGCTTGTCCGTTCGAGGATGGATGAAAGGGAGCAGAAGTGACCCCTCTAATGAAATTATCGGCCAGGAATGCCCTGAACTCTTGGGACACAAAAGCCGCCCCGTTGTCTGATACTATGGTCTCGGGTAACCCATGCGTTGCAAACAAAATGCGAAGGGCCCTGATTACAGCAGCTGAGGACATGTTTGGAACAATTGAGACCTCCAGCCATTTCGAGTAGGCGTCTACTACAATTAAGAACACCTTTCCCTGAAACGGCCCTGCAAAATCTACATGGAGCCGGCTCCACGGGTTCTTAGCCCGCTCCCACCAATGCACTGGTGCCCTGGGCATTTCTGGGTGCACCTCCTGGCACGCTCGACAGGTGCGCACCCATTGTTCAATGTCCTTGTCCATGCCAGGCCACCACACATAGCACCTGGCTAAAGATTTCATCCGAACCATGCCCGGATGACCCATGTGTAATGTGTCCAACACCTCATTCTGTAGAGACCTTGGAATAACCACCCTATCGCCCCACAATATGCAACCCTTATGGAGGGACAGCTCATTTTGTCTTGCCATGAAAGGTCTAAATTTCTCTTCCTGAGTCCCACTTGGCCATCCCCTCCCCACCCACACAAGGACACGGGCGAGGACGGGGTCCCTTTTAGTTCTTGCGGCGATGTCGACGGCCGTCACGGGTGGTCCGGGAAGTGTCTCCATCATCATGACGTGCTCGGCCGGGGCTGGGTCGTCGTCGGCTGCTCCAGGTAGTGGTAGACGACTCAGCGCGTCCGCATGGCACAACAGCTTACCCTTCACATGACACAGTTCGTATTGAAATCCATTCAAAAAGATGGACCATCGGAGCATGCGTGGGGACAAGATTTGAGGCGTTTGTTTATGCGGGCTGAACAAACCCAGCAAAGGCTTGTGGTCCGTTTGAATTGTGAAAGGGCGGCCGTACACGTAGTCATGGAACTTCTTGATTCCTGTGACTATAGCCAGTGCCTCCTTATCAATCTGGGCATAGTTCCGCTCTGTGGGGCTCAAGGTTCTGGAATAGAATGAGATTGGACGCTCCGACCCATCCGCCTCCCGGTGACTCAAGACAGCCCCCACGCCATATTGTGAGGCATCACACGCCAGCACCAGTGGTTTAGCAGCATCATAGTGGGCAAGTGTACTTTCCTTTGACAGCACGCCCCGCAGCGTTTCAAAAGCTCTCTGTTGCGGTTGCCCCCAACGCCATGCACACTTCTTTTGGAGTAGCCGATGCAGTGGTTCGGCTATCGATGCCTTGTGTGGCACAAAGGCGTGATAGAAATTGACGAGGCCCAAGAAGGACTGCAGCTCAGCCTTGTTACTAGGTGTCGGTGCTGCGGCGATAGCCTTAACCTTGTCTTCCATGGGGTGGATGCCAGCAGCATCAATTCTGTACCCTAAGAAGTTCACAGCTGCTACCCCAAAACTACATTTCTCTTTCTTTAGTTTCAACCCCGCATCCCGGAATTTGCATAGGACTGTCTGGATGCGTCCCAGTAGTTCTTGAGCATCCTTGCCCGCAATTAACACATCATCAAAATACGGCAGGACACCTGGCAGGCCCCGTAACAGGCGCTCCATAAGACTTTGAAATATGCCAGGTGCCACGCAGACTCCAAACTGCAGCCTATTCACCTTAAAGGCGCCCTTGTGCGTTACAATTGTCTGGATTTCAGCGGACGCTGGAGTCACTGGAAGCTGCTGGTATGCCTGTGCCAAGTCAATCTTTGCAAACACCTTGCCCCCAGCCAGCTTCGCTAATAGTTGGGACACTACTGGAATTGGATACGAGTTGCCCCTGATGGCCTTATTAATCGTACATTTGTAATCCGCACAAATTCGTATTTCCCCATTAGCCTTCAGGGGTGTGACAATGGGTGTTTCCCATTTAGCAGAGTCCACTGGTGAAAGCACCCCTTGCTGTATTAGCTTCTCCAATTCAGCCTCTATTTTAGGCTGTAGCGCAAATGGAACCCGCCTGGGTTTGAGGCGCATTGGCGCAACCCCCGGGTCCAGTTCTAAGTCAATTGGAGGCCCCTTATAACATCCTAACTCTCCATTAAATAGCTCCCCAAATTCCGTGTACAGGGTGTTAAATGTCTCCGAAGCTATCTGGACCGTGTTGAGCCCTGAGATTCCCAACCCTAAGGCCGGGAACCAGTCCGTGCCCAGCAGGCTAGTGCGCTTCCCTTTTGCGATCACAAGCTTTAATACGGCCTCCCTCTCGCGGAACTGTACGTTCACTGCGCACATTCCCAAAATGTCTATGCGGCCAGCGGAATAGGATTGCAGAGTAGCCGGGAAGGGCTCCAATCTCGGAAGCTTACCTCTAGGAAATAACGATCTGGCCGTGTCCTCCGATACGATGGAGAATCCGGATCCGGAGTCCACCTCCATGTTACACGGCTTCCCTTCGATTAGGACCCGCACAGCTGGTTTCCCTTGGGCTGGAAATGGCACAGTTCTGCCCTCGATTTGCGTGAGGTAGTTGCAATCGTCGAGTTGGTGCGTCGCTGTGGATGTCCTCTGACCTCTTGATTTCGCGGACCCCGACGTGCCACTCGACTTGCAGACCCTGGCTATGTGCCCCGTTTTCCCACAAGCATGACACGTAGCTTCTCGGAACCGGCACTTCCTTCTCTCATGTGATCCGCCGCAGCCAGGGCAGACTCCCTGCCGACCTTTATTTGCTGTGCTCTCCTGTCGCACCATCTCTATTCCCCGCACAGGGCTTTGGTTGGGGCTGACATCCTGGTCGTCCACGGTGTGGGTTGACGCTCCAGCTCTCTTTTCGGCTCGCTGGTCCGGGTCTTGCTCCTCTCTCTCAGCGCTTTCTGTCGCAATGGCCTCACGGAGCGCTGTCGACAGATCCATATCTTGTTTTGCCGCAATCCGCCTGCGGCCCTTGCTGCTGCGAAGGCCGCACACAAACCGATCCAGCAGGGCCTCCTCCAAGTTGGCGAATTTGCAGTGTCTCGCCAGCTTCCTCAGTTCGGTGAGGAAAACTGCTACCGTCTCTCCAGGTCGTTGTTGCCTCTTGTGGAATTCGATGCGCCATGTCATCTTCGACGCTGTCGGATTAAGGTGATTGGAGAGGTGTTCCGTAATGCTCGCGAACGACGCCTCCCGCAGTGTCGTGGGGGCCAGAATTGCCCGAGCCAACTCAAAGGTCTCTGCCCCGCAGCAACTCAGGAACAACGCCTTTTTCCCATCCTCGTCGCCAGTATGTTGTGTCGTGGGTTCTGATAGCAAGAAGTCCAGCAACACTTCTTAGTGAAAACAGCTCTTTATTGTAAGGGATAAGACAAGACTGGGGATAGGGGGTAGGGAAAGCTCTATTTATAGACACATTGGGACTGAGGGAAAAGATACATTTTAGCGGGAACCAATAATATTCAAACTTTCCGGCGGGACCCAATCAGGCTGTGGATTGTGATAGAACACTTCAAATTGACCAATAACAATACTTTACCCTGCTGCCAGAATATCTTATTTAATACACAACAGCAGCCTCCGTGCTGAATCCTTAACCCAGATTTTGTGAAAGGAGCACTGGATTGGCTTTGCTGGGAAATTTGCACACTCCCATGTCCTGGTCGTTCCCCCTCTACTTCCTGGTGACCAGCACTGACCCACCTGCTGAGAAGCTAGCCTGTCCCACCTGATGAGCCATTTCTTATCTGATGGTCCTAGGGAGGATCCCCCCCCCAAAGTCCAAATGATCTTTCAGGTCTTCCTGTCCACGCCAGGGTGGAGAGGGAGGTCCTGTCAGCATCTGGGGGTCGAACGGCCAGCTGGCTAGCCCCCAGCTGGATCGTCTCTTTCCAGCCATCATGCTGCGAAGATCCCTTGACCTCTGGAGCGCCATAAATCAGTGACCCAAGTCTGCTGACATGGGTACACTTTACTCAGCGGAGCAAATTGCGCAACAAAAAGAGGCTTGAGGCTTGTGAAGACATACTAGCAAACCACGGATTTATTATCATAAATCAGAAACAAAGAAACATGTCGTCTCTCTCCTTGTCGTCTCTTCTGAGAGAGAGAGCGAAAGCGAAAGCAACAGAAATGCAATGGAAGTTCCGCTTGCGCCAGCAAACAGTGCTGGAATGTAAACAGACATGTGATATGTAACAATCCCATGTCTCTAACTAAAGGTGGAATGGAAAATTCCAACAGGTCCACCCTCTGGGGCTGGTGATTCAACCTTGGAAGACTTGCCACAGAAAGTCCAACCACTGTGACTCTTCTACGATCAGTGCCCTGATGGCAGAGAGGAGCAAAAAGGAAAATTCCTCCACTCTTTCTGCCCTGTTGGTGCAAGTCCAGTAGAGCTTTGGGTTTGATAGTTCATCCACCGCAGCAGCTTCTCACCAGATTGCTCTGGAAGGTGCTACAATACTTATTATTATTATTATTATTATTATTATTATTATTATTATCTCATTCAAGAATATAGGTCCCATTGAACTTAATGCAACCGACTTCCATAAAATGTGTAAAAGATCAGGCTGCAAGGCTTTGAAGAAATCTGAAAGCCAAGATAAGGATGGCATGTGCTTAAAAAAACAGCAACAACAGCCCCAGGCATATAATCCAACCTCCTAACCATAGCTGTGTGAGCGTGCCTCTGCACATGGCAAGGAGCCTGTGGCTAGAGAGGGGAGGAGTTCTGATCCAATTCACATTCAAAGGGAATATTTTCCAATTTGCACTTTCTGGAACAATATGTGAACCATTCCACAGCCTTTCTCTGAAATTCACATTTATTTGAATTTCGCGGTGCAGTTCGCCGACCAACCGCTGCTTACAAAAATGAATATTTTCAAGCAAAGCGTGCATGAAAATAAACACACGAGTGGATTTTTAAAATGCATCATATTAGGAGAAATTCCTTGCAAAATTTGTTGGTTGAAACTGCATTTAAAAAGCATTTATTGAGTGAAACTCACACTAAAATGCTGAAGAATTAGCATCATATTAAAAATAATAATAACAGATTGGTGCAGAAATCTGCACAGCTGATTCTGAGATTGGGAAAACAAAAGAGAATCTAAGAGAACTGAAAATGGACAGATCCTTTTATCACCTGACTGTGGCTGCTCTCTCCATTTTCCTCGCATAGACAAATGCAGTGCCTGTCGCATGCAGTATACATATTGCTGCACGGTTTTATAAGGTGCTGTATAATGCATTGCACAGAAGCGTTCAGCAGCTGAAAGGATGCAAGTGAATAACAGGCAAGGATGAGGGGAAAGTACATTGGTTGCTTACATTGGTTGTATATTCTGCCCTCATGTGTCCCATGTATCTGATGGCGAAATAGCTGGCGTTTATTATGTGCCCTGTGTCTGACCCTCATTCTGTTCCGCCTGCATAAAAACGACCCAGCTTGAGACTGACCAATGCTGTAAAGATCCAGCTGTCCATTCTGAATTGGGCTTGAATGCAGCTTGTTTGTAGCTGAAGACTAGTTAATCTATTATATTTGCCTTTTCCCCTTGGGCTGGCCTGAAAAGATCCTGGCATAAAACAGCATTCAAAGGACAGGAGAAGCTCACACCAGGTCCTCATTTTCTTTTCCAGTGGGGAACTGCATAAGGTGATTCGAATCTTCTGAAAACCTGCTTTTTTACAGTATTTGGCTCCCGGTGTGATCAGATATACAACAATAAACAACAACCACGAAGGCTTTGTGTGTGTGTCCTTTTTGTCCCAGGCAAAGGCAGAATTGGCCTCCCAACCGGCATCTGGAGTCAGGAGGTAACTAGATCACATCTCTGACCTCCAAAGCAGGACTGTTTCCAGGCCTGCCTGCTCCTCGTTGGCAAAATGTAATAAAAACACGTCGCCTCGGGAGCCAATTCTCCCAATAAAAAAAGCCATTGAGCGCGTAATAGCAAAGCTAATCAGGAGCAGTGCATGGAGGTGGGGTGAGAGTGGGAAGGAAGATTTCAAAGGATTTCTGAGAAAGAGGCACCGGCTGGTACAAAAGCAGACTTGAAGAGTAGCATAGGGCAATGAGTATAATTGAATATCTTCCTGGCAGAGGGCATGGCAGGCACCCCCCTCAGATGCAATTACAGAAGATGACATCTTTCGTATGAATCATAGTTTACAGCCTCATTTGTAAGGGTTTTCCTCTCTCTTCCCCTTCCCCCCACTTTTCCCTGTTTGTAACAGCAGCAGAACAGTTCAGAGGATAATATAACCGGAAATAGTTGTATTAGGGTAGGCTGCTTTTCGACAGGTCAGAAAAAGAGTAATTGGTCAACGGACAGATCAGCATGCTCAAATAACTTCTGGGTACTTAAAGCACAAATGCTATGTAAATGGAAGCCAGACAAAACAGGCAGAGAGCACAGGATTTCCCTGAACTGTGACCCAGTTGTTTTATGGAATGCTAATTATACAATTACAGAAATGGTTTTATTGGCTTCAGTTTACTGACTTGGTAATTTCCTCTGTGTGTGTGTGTGTCAAAGGTGCCGAGTTGCACCCAGCATGGGGGGGGGGTCTCATATGTGTGATGCAACATGCATGATATGTGCATGTGATTCAAATGTGTCGCGACATCACAAAACTGTTGCAGACCTCCCAAGTGTCTGTGTAGTGTCTCCAAATGCTTTGCAGTCAAGGGCGACCTCCAGCCAGGCCGTACCAAGCCACACAGCATCTCCCAAGGCAGTGGAGGATAGCAAGGTGAGAAGAGAAGGGGGAGGGAGGGAGGGAGGGAGGGAGGGAGGAGCAGGCAGATGAGGATTGGCTTGGCCTCCTCTGCCCCTCCCTCCCAAGGCTAGGAGGGCTCAGCCGTATCCCAATGGACATTGGGGGTGTCAGGAAATGGCCTACTCACAAGTAGGACCCTGGCAGAGACACATGGCATGATCCCTCCTTCCTGGACGATCGTTCAGGAGCACCTTAAGCTGCTTCTCCTTCAGCCCGAACATCACAGCGACTGATGTGGGAGGACATCAGCACACTCTTAGGACCCACAGAGTTTGCCCAGCTTGCGTGACAGACCACAGCAACTCAGCATGTAGGCTCGTCTACTTTATTTACATAGAAATACCCATGGAGCACTGCAACATGGCTCCCTCTCTTTCTAGCATCAGACAGCAAAGAGAAAGGACAAATGACAATAGTCCCACTTCAGGGAACACAGTAATACAAACATCCTGTATTCGTCACTTCAAAACACATACCCAGTCATGTGATAGATAACAAAACCCATGACTGCACACGGGGAATGGATCTCCAACAGAGGGATGAATACATGTATCTCATTGTACATTGATTTGGCAGCTGTCAGGGAATGGTCTGGATCTGAAGACTGGGGGATGCAGTTGCAGGCAGATCAGCTTCTCTCAGAAGAGCAGGGGGAGTATTCACCCCACCCGCCTCCAGTGTTTTCAGAAGCAGAGAGACAGGCAGACACATATACAGAAGCTGAACAGATTAGGGAGGAGCTACCCAGCTATGAGATAACGACAAGAGATCCAGAAGGGAGGGGGCAGCTGGGAGACACATCAATTGAGAGTGTGGGGGAACCCTCCTTCCCATGGACTCAGAGGTCTAAACGTATCAGAGAACAAAGGAGACGAGAAGGCGAGGAACTTCCCATTGGCATGCTCATTGCTGCGGAAGTAGAAAGCCAGATTCAGACTAGGCAACTGGCCTCCTTGTGGAGAGCTGTGTATTTTGTGATCGCAACATGAAGCTGTAATGAACGAACTATAGATCTATCAACTGCTCGTTAATTCTTATCTGTGAAGTTACCAAAGGGAGGGGAGGACTCTCTGAGCAGCTTTTTGTTGTGAAGCAGGTTATAAGTCTTCAGGCAAAATAAAATAAATCACTATTAGCAAAAAATTGACACAAGTGTTGCTTTTCAGTTGTTGCTACAGCAGAGGGCAGAGAATCATTGCCCCCAAATTAGATGTGCACAGACTAACAGCTGCAGGCTGGGGAGCAAGGAACCCAATTTTCTATATTTGTTATCATCCATGTATTCATGTCTTTCATTTGTCACACAGAAGAAGAAGAAGAAGAGTTTGGATTTGATATCCCGCTTTTCACTACCCGAAGGAGTCTCAAAGCGGCTAACATTCTCCTTTCCCTTCCTCCCCCACAACAAACACTCTGTGAGGTGAGTGGGGCTGAGAGACTTCAAAGAAGTGTGACTAGCCCAAGGTCACCCAGCAGCTGCATGTGGAGGAGTGGAGACGCGAACCCGGTTCCCCAGATTACGAGTCTACCGCTCTTAATCACTACACACACACACCACAGTTGAATGAGTATGGGTGGATGGATCTGATTTCTTTCAGTTTCTCATTGCTCCAGTCATAAGTTCAATTTATTCAAATTTCTGCATCAGTTAAAAAAGAAAAAAGCCATCCCGAAAATTCACGTGCACTTTAGTATACATTTCTTCAAGCATCCCGCTTCCATAATATTATACATTTTCGCTAATATATGCAACCCCCCCCCCCATTTTCCCTTAGCATTCACATTTTTGTACTCGTTACTTGATTGGAGAACTGCATCACACTATTTGGAAGAGTGCAAGTTGTAAAGAACAGCCACGTTCCGTGTGATTTGTAAAAGAGCAAACAAGGAATTTTCACGTTAAAATGCCAACTGAACCAATTCTCTCTCCCATCCCTTTCAGAGTTTGCTTGCCCTTACTTAAACATGTTAAAGCATGATAGTGAACTTTTTTTAAATAAATCCACCTTCAAAAGCAGTAGCTGTGTTAACCTAAGTCACTAAGAGGAAGGCATACAGTATCAGCAGGAAACATTTACAATGTAAGTTAATGTCAGTGCTAACTGAAATAACTTGTGCATTTCAGCAATTGTGTGTATGTGTAGACAAGTGGGACCTCTGCTTTTACATGTCCTACTCCACCCCACACCACCTGATACATCTGTTGGATAAATAAGAAAACTCCTAATAAAATATAGCATAGAGAATATCATGTGGATATGTGCCATACTCTCAGAAGAATTTTGGGTTAGCAAAGCAATGAATAAATTACTAGAAAACATATAGTCGGGGATTTTCAAATTCCATCTTCTCCTTTAGAGAATTTCATGCCCTCTAGGGTAAATTTCTCTGAATAACAGAAAGATTCCCTTAAGAAAAAGGGAGACTCAAAATGATGTATATAAACTGTCTGAATGCACTGTCGGCTTTAAAAGATGGCGAGGGATTGAAACAACAGACTGGAAATCTCCCAGTAGTTACTTGGGTTCAAACTAAATGTTACATTCAGTCTTATGATTGGTTCCCCCAAGATGTTTTCCCTTGGGGGCAAAATGCAATTTGTAGGAGGGATTTTGATAGGAAAAACAACACACCAGGAAAGATATGAACACTTGTTCCCTCCGTTCTGCAAGCTTTCTGTTTTGGGTGGTAAATCAAAAAGAATAAATCTGCAATTCCCTTAGGGCTTGGGTGGAGAATCTTTTTCACCCCAAAGGTGAAAGGGCGGCATGTGTGGGTGGGGTCAGAGACAAAAGTGGGTGGAGCTATGAATATAATTGTTAGCTTTTGTACAGTAGACTTCTGTAATGAACTGGCTGGGCACAGAAGAATGGTGGGAGGCACCAGCTGGGGAACGCCCAAGGGAAGAAGGTTCAGAGTCCAGGGGTTGGTGGTGGGACAATGATGATTGGTCAGTGGGAAAAGATCAAGAAGCCTGGGAGGAGGTAGTGTTGGCAGCTGAAGAAGTAGCAGGGTTTAGTGAGCAGGGAGAACAGGGGCATAGGGAGCCGCTTTGCCGCCCAGGGCGGAAAATGTGGGGGCACCTGCCTGGGGCAGGGCGCCGCTGCCTAGCGCACGCCCTGATGTCACGACGCATGCGCTGTGACATCACGGCGCATGCACAGCATCCCAAGTGGACTGCGCATGTGCGGACATGCACAGTCCACCCAAGATGGCAGGCACGAGAGGCTGGCACCCCTTCCCACCATGTGGCGGCACGGCAAGTTTTAAGACTGCAGCGTGCAAACAGCAGCACAGGTGCTGTGCTGCTATTCACACGCTGCAGCCTTAAAACTTGCCGTGCCGCCGCATGGTTGGAAGGGGTGCCGGCCGCTCGCACCCGCCATCTTGGGTGGACTGCGCATGTCCACCCAAGATGGGGGGCATGAGCGGCCAGCAGCGGCACCCCTTACGACCGTGCGGTGGCGCGGCAAGTTTTAAGCCTGCAGTGTGCGAACAGCAGCACAGATGTTCACGCGCTGCAGCTTTAAAAGTTGCCGTGCCCCACGCACGGCGGTGGCGCTGATCATGGGGGCGGGGCACAGCCCCGAGTCTCACCCCCCAGGGCGGTACCCGGGATGGCCCACCTCCACCCCCTTGCTCTGCCCCTGAGGGAGAGTCTGTGGCAGAGAGAGGTCCAGAATCAGAGGCAGAAACAGGAGAGGAGGAAGGCTAAGACGCAGAAATGAGCCAAGCTGGTGAAGAAGTCAGAGTGTCTCTCCCTCCTGCTGCAACAATCTCCCCTCCTCTCTGGTTTCCCAGGACCAGAAGCGGTATGAAGAGGGAGGAGCACAAACAAGCACCTCTGCATAGTTCCAGATTGCTTTGGAAGGACCTGGGGGGGGGAGGTTTGGGCAACTGTGGGAAGGCAGAGATCGGCTTCATAGGGACAAGAAAGACCTAAAGAGTTAAGTTCATGTACTCTGTGTGATTTATTGCTGGCTGGCTCCCTGAGTGTGGTTTCTACACACACTCACACACCACTCTCTGTCCTCTATCCAGGTAACCGAGAGGCATTATCAGAGTCCAAGGACACATTCCAGGCAGGCAGAAATTCTCAAGGGTGATGTGAAGCAGGGTTTGTGACTGAGGAGGAGGGGTGGCCTACAAATACTGTTGTCAAAAAAACCTTTAAAAACAACAACCAGAAATGCCAAACATGCCAGAGACAAGCCATCGTTCCGTGGTAGAGCATCTACTCTTCATGCAAAACTTCCCAAGTAAAACCCCAGGTATCTCCAGGTGTATCTGGGAGACACTCTTGCCTGAAACCCTAGAAAATCCACTGCCAACCATGGCTAGCATTACTGAGCTAGATGGATTGCTTGATCTGATTGTGCATAAGTCAGTTTTCCATGTTCCAAGGAATGATTGGGAAACAACTTTTGGCCTATGGCATAGCCTCCAACATTTCTCTGATGAAAAAAGGGACATCCTATTCAACAACAACAACAACAACAACAACAATAACAATAATAATAATTGTATTATTTATACCCCGCCTATCTGTGCTACAGCCACTCCAGGGAGGCTTCCAATATATATAAAAACATAATAAATCTCTCTCTCTCTCTCTCTCTCTCTCTCTCTCTCTCATATATATATATATATATATATAATCCTTCCATTAGCACCTTAGAGACCAACTAAGTTTGTCCTTGGTATGAGCTGTTGTGTGCATGCACACTTCTTCAGATACTAAATAAAATAATAAATATTTTATTCCAGATAATAAAACTATATAGGGCTGCCTTCAGATGTCTTCTGAAGGTTGTATAGTTACTTATTTCCCTAGCTCGGAAGTCACATAACTCCCTCCAACATTTATCCGATGAAAATAGGGATGTCCTAAGGAAAAGTGGGACAGCTTCTGTAAATCTGGGACTGTCCCTGGAAAACAGGGACACTTGGAGGGTCTGCTATGGGCACAGCTGTCAACTTTTCCCTTTTCTTGTGAGGAATCCTAATTGGAATAAGGGAATTTTCCTTTAAAAAGGGGAAAAGTTGACAGCTATGGCTATGAGCTGTCTAAGGGTATAGTCACACATGGTTTTTATCACACTAGTTTTACTGATTATAATGGTGGCAATTTTGTTTTGATTTCTACTTCCCTTTCACACTGCTGTGCCTGTTTTTTGCGTGCTATACTACCATGAAGCGTTAAATGTCATTCATAGCACAGTCATAGTGAATCCGAGCTCCTTGGGCATTTAATCCAGTTATTGCAAATGATAAGTCAAAAGACAAAGAATAAAAACTAGAACACAAAGTGGAATCTGTAACAAGAAGAATGTGCTAAAAAATCAATGTGGGGGAAAATGTCTGACTTGACCACAGCGGATATAATGATGGGTGCTTTGAAGTCTTTGGGTCAGAAATAGCAAAGGGACCCCCGCTGAGAGTGAGCCTATTAAAGAAATTGGTATTAAAAATGAAACTGGAAACACCTGTGGACAGCAAAGGAAGAGTAAGGAAACTTGGACTCGAAGAGAATATCAACAAGAAGGAAAGGCTGTCAAATTCCACTCCTGTGGTTTAAAATGTAGGGTCGCCACTTGGCAGGTTTTAAATCCAAGTGGCCTTTTCATTCACCTCTGAGCCATTTGAATACCGCTCCCTTTGAATACTTTTCAACTTTCAGTGTGTAGGCGTTCTAAGAATTCCACTTTATTGTTGAGGAGTTCACTACCTCCTTCAGACATGGAGCAGACGGGGGAGAGGGGCATGTAAATTCACCCCACTCAACGTGATGCCCTCCAGAGACTATTGGACTACAACTCCCATCAATCTCAGCCAGCATGGGCAATGACCAAGGATGATGAGAGTTGCATTTCCTACAATTTGTGGAAGGGACTGTGGTGACTGCTCTTGGATTAGGTAAAGATGCTCTGCATTGTCCTTAATGTTTGCAAAGGGGTCCATTTTAAACAACCCATCTCTTAATAATAATAATAATAATAATAATCCAATAATATTCCAAAAAGAAGAATGCTGCTAATATATATTTTTCATGGCTCTGAATTTCATATATTGTCCTATGACATGCTGTTTTATACTGATACTATGCAATCCATATGTGTACAGGATGTCTCCATATTACGTATCATTCCTCTTGTTGATTAACTGGTATTTTTTATAGATTCAGTTACTCCTAGAGTGCCATTCTTAATCTATTTGAAGTTTATAGGAATATATGAATGTATCCCTAGATACTTTGAAATTATCCCTTGAAAGAAATTAGCATTAGTTTAATTACTTGCATAATTTGGAGATGGTAGGGCCCTTAGGACTTTGCTCAAGGAAGAATTCTTAATGGTAGGTATTTCTAAGCTATTTATAAAGAATGGCTTTAAGATTCCTGGTTGCACACTGGTGATTCTCAGTGCTATCTTATTTCTTACTTGTTTGTTGGCATGTCTTTGTTCAAAGCTGAGAAACAGTCAAAGGTTTCCCCCTTTTTCTTCCCATAAACTGTATTAAATTACCCTATTGAAACAAATTGGCTAGGTAATAGATCTAAGAATAAAAGGCATCCAGGAAATATTAATGTCTTATCCCAAAGAACTATTGACAATGGAACAATGACAGTAGACTTAAGGATGATTGAAGAATTACAAATTCCAGTAGGATCTGACTTGAAAAACACCCCTTGGGCTAAGGCGCATATTCAAATTCAGTTGCCCATAAACCTTCTCACTTCTTGAATTCCACAGTACGTTTGTTGGCTCAAAAATGCTTTACAAGATTATATATTTAGACAGGTATGTGTGCATTTAAAATATAGAATGAAATTAGAAATGCTTCATTTTCATTGGAGAAATGTTGGAGGGAATGTGAATATTTTGAGAAAAAGTAAGTGGGCAGAGAAATTCAACCATCACCACCAACCCAGTCTGCTTGGCTAGAGCCTCTTTGGTGCATCAGTCTAGGATCTGCCATGGTGAAGACCACCACCATCTTCTTCCCTGACCAGCATGAGCAGCAGGGTTGCAGGATTTGACCGGCCAATGTATCTGCTCAGTTCCAATCTTTCCTCTGACTCGCTTCTTCCTTCTTGGCAGTGACCGAGAGATCACTGTCATGACCCCGGTGTCAGGCTCCCCAAATTCTGGGGACGAGGCCATGGATTTGGAGCGGGAAAGATTGTCCTCTTCCTAGGGCCAGCCCCAGATGTACACAACTAAGCAGGAACATTTGCCCAAGAGGAGCCCATTGTGCTAGCGTCTCTCCAGTCAGAGGATGTCATTGTTCTTCTCAGATGCAGGCGATCCCAGTTCAGAAGCCGTAGTGGATCCTCAGTTTCCCCTGCTCCATCAACTGCTAAAACAGACAGGGCATCTTTAAATGAAGAGGCTCATCTCACCAAAGGCAGAGCTAGCTCTTGAGAGAAAGCTGCAGTTCCTGTTTAAGGCTCAATGAGAAGATTGCTTCAGCTGATGTCTGAGCTCTGCTGTTATGAAGTCTCCAGCCTGAACCTGGCATGGGACTGTTCAGGGTACCCATGATGCCTTGCCTCTGTACTGCTAAGACCAGGCATGGCCAAACTTGGGCCTCCAGCTGTTTTGGGACTACAACTCCCATCATCCCTGACCACTGGTCCTGTTAGCTAGGGATGATGGGAGTTGTAGTCCCAAAACAGCTGGAGGCCCAAGTTTGGCCATACCTGGCTAAGACCATTGCTCAAAACAGAACAAACATTCCCTCTCTGGAGTAATTTGCCGAGACACAATGAACACGATTCCTACCATTGCTCTCATCATTTACACGTGATTTGTTGAAGGATTTACTGATATGTGAACAGTATATATGCATGGAATGATTGGGGAAGAGGCAGGAGAAGGAGTTAAGCAGTTTATCTTGAATTACTACTGGAAATGTATAAGAAATAACAAAAAATAACAGCACGGTTACTTATACCTCAGGAAAAAGCATTGTGGGGAAGTATTTGAACGTTTATTTCCCGAAGTGCATTCTTTCTTGTTGTTAGCAGGTAATGAAGTGAAATCCTCTTTTCTTCAGGATGTGACATTATAATAAGGAGAATGCTGCAGATTTTGGCAGTCTTGGACCATGTGGCCCTGGAAAGTGAATGCAGCCAACCAGAGATCTATCACTGCCTGCCATTTGGTCAACCCCAATCAGTATAGTTAAAGCTATGGTTTTCCCAGTAGTAATGTACGGAAGTGAGAGCTGGACCATAAAGAAGGCTGATCACCGAAGAATTGATGCTTTTGAATTATGGTGCTGGAGGAGACTCTTGAGAGTCCCATGGACTGCAAGAAGATCAAACCTATCCATTCTGAAGGAAATCAGCCCTGAGTGCTCACTGGAAGGACAGATCCTGAAGCTGAGGCTCCAATACTTTGGCCACCTCATGAGAAGAGAAGACTCCCTGGAAAAGACCCTGATGTTGGGAAAGATGGAGGGCACAAGGAGAAGGGGACGACAGAGGATGAGATGGTTGGACAGTGTTCTCGAAGCTACTAACATGAGTTTGGCCAAACTGCGGGAGGCAGTGAAGGATAGGCGTGCCTGGCGTGCTCTGGTCCATGGGGGTCACGAAGAGTTGGACACGAATGAACAACAACAACAAATCAGTCAGCAGTTAATTGACCTTCTTCTAATGCACAATGCCATTTGTTGTTGGGCCTGTATGGCTTGATAGGTTACACATCATGGAAGAAGAAGAAGAGGAGGAGGAAGAAGAAGAAGAAGAAGAAGAAGAAGAAGAAGAAGAAGAAGAAGAAGAAGAAGAGAAGAGGAGGAGGAGGAGGAGGAGTTTGGATTTGATATCCCGCTTTATCACTACCCTAAGGAGTCTCAAAGTGGCTAACAATCTCCTTTCCCTTCCTCCCCCACAACAAACACTCTGTGAGGTGAGTGGGGCTGAGAGACTTCAGAGAAGTGTGACTAGCCCAAGGTCACCCAGCAGCTGCATGTGGAGGAGCGGAGACGCGAACCCGGTTCACCAGATTACGAGTCTACCGCTCTTAACCACGACAACACGCTGGCAGGCAAGAGCTTATTGCAGCATTGTGCAGGTCCTCACTTCCTCCAGTAGCCAGGAGTTTTCAAGAAAGTAGCAGTCCTGTATGTGCTCTGTACAAGCGTGTTTTAAAGGTGCCCGTGGTTTTTATTAATTATTACTGAAGTTCATATTTTCGCTCAAACCTCAGTACAGGAGCTGTTGGAATGACTGAATTACGTATAAGGAGCAGGAGTGCTTGAAAGGAGTGTGATTTTAGTTGCTCATCGGGCCCTTCTCTTATTTCCCATCATACCCACAGGCTAACACAGTGAGGAGGGGAAGAAAACACTTCAAAGCAACACTTTAGGTGCAGTTCACATTCATTTCTCCAACCCCTTAAGACATTTCTGAAGCAATTTTTAGAGTTCATTATCAGTGTGAAGTTTCAGTTTCTCAAGGGAATTATCCTGTCACTTGAAGACAAGAAGGAATGCCTCTTGAAGCCTCTTGAAGAGAGGAGCAAAACTGGCTACTTCTCATGGATATAGGATTCGGGCCATCTTCCATGAGGATTGGTGAATTTATGAAAGAACTTCCCTGTTTCTAAAAGGACCATGTAAAGGGGGCTTACTGTGTCCACCTTTAATAACCATATTGCATCTTCAAACTTGTTTGTCACAGAAACTACCTTGGTTGCCCTAATTGCAGGAGGAGGAAGAGAGGAGCAACGTGACTCTGCTAATTCTCCTGGACCTCTTAGTAACTTTTGACACCACTGGTCTGGCACAGTTCTGCAGCTTAATTTCTGCCACTCACCAACAGACTCTGGTACCCTTGAGCTATGAAACTGTTATTTCTGCATTAGCTCGTTTCTCTTGATCAGAGCACAGTGGTGCCTCGGTTTAAGAACAGTCCGGTTTAAGAACAATTTGGTTTTACAAACTCCACAAAACCGGAAATAGTGTCTTGGTTTGAGAACTTTACCTCGGTCTAAGAACGGAATCCGAACGGTGGAAGGGCACCGGCGGCGGGAGGCCTCATTAGGGAAAGCGCGCCTCGGTTTAAGAACGGTTTCGGTTTAAGAACGGACTTCCGGAACGGATTAAGTTTGTAAACTGAGGTACAGCTGTACCTGCATTTTCCAACACAATTTGCAAAACAGCTGCGACACAGTACGAATCCCTTGAATTATTGTTTAATTTGCTTGCTTGTTTTACATGCTTTTATACTACAGTACTATTTTACTGGTTGGAAGCTGCATTTTTGTTCTAATTTTATTGTTTATTGTGTTTATGTTTGTACACTTCTCAGAGATTTTTTTAAAAAAAATAAATAAATAAATAAATAAGCAGCTTGCACATGCTTTTAAAGAAATAAATACATTTCCCAAAATTAAGCTGGGATTGCCAGTGTAGCCTTGTTTCCATCCAACAATTTTTGGGCGTTGATAGCAGCACACGCAACATAGCTCAGTGTCTTGCTTCCATTCACCTTTCCTTTTGTTTCCACTTTATCTTGGTACCATCCTCTGGTAGCATCATCATCCATCTATGTTTCCTTAGATACTGTCATTTACCTCCAGTGTGTGTGTGTGTGTGTGTGTGTGTGTGTGTGTGTGTGTGTTTATGTATTTCCAGTGTTTTATTCAGCTGCTATCAAAGCAATGCAGCACAAAAGTTTTCACTCCTAGCTGTTTGCATAAGGCAGATCCCATCGGAGACTTGATGACAACTTTGATCTTGACAGCAAGAAGTTTTTCACTTCACAATGGGAACCAAATGGAACAAAAAGAAAGGGGGGGACACAACACTGCAGAGTCTGATAACCTTGAAATTAAAGTTTGAGAATACAATGCAAATAAAAGCTCTCACCCTATTGTCCCTGTTCCTGATGATCAATACCCAGTATCTCTGCAGATCTAATTAGGAGGCACTAGAAAGGGCCTTCCTCATTAATCAACTATTTAGTGATTTCCTATTAAAATTTTCCAATTGAATTTCTGCATAAAACATGATGCCTATTTCTTTACCCCTCGAAACTTCAGTTCCTTTCTCTTTATAACAGCCATTTCAACCTTGTCATCCTTTGCGGATACAAGAGATTGGCCAGTGGCTGTAAAAAGAAAAGGGCAAGAATCCTGAGCCACAAGAAGAGGTCACCACCATGCAACAAATGTCGAGCGGATCAGCAAGGTTGTGGTGTGCCAAAGTTATGGTGGAAGGTGTGCATATCTCTCAGAGTCAGCACTGTAGGACAGAGATGAGGACCACCAAGAAAAGAGGTCTCAGGTTTTACAAGGCTCATACCCTTACAATGTGCCCACTTGTATGTTGAAGGGAACATAGGGATACCCAAAAGGGTAGCCAGACCCAAAGGGGCAGCTAGACTGGTGGCTGGGAGTGGCCACCAAGACCATGTAACACCAGTCCTGAAAGGCCTACATTGGCTCCCAGTATATTTCTGAGCACAATTCAAAGTGTTGGTGCTGACCTTTAAAGCCCTAAACAGCCTTGGCCCAGTATACCTGAAGGAGCGTCTCCACCCCTATCATTCAGCCCGGACACTGAGGTCCACCTTCCAGTGGTTCCCTTAGCGAGAAGTGAGGTTACAGGGAACCAGGCAGAGGGCCTTCTCAGTGGTGGCACCCGCCCTGTGGAATGCCCTCCCATCAGATGTCAAGGAAATAAACAACTATCTGACTTTTAGAAGACATCTGAAGGCAGCCCTGTTTAGGGAAGTTTTTAATGTTTGTGTTTTATTGTGTTTTTAATATTCTGTTGGGAGCCGCCCAGAGTGGCTGGGGAAACCCAGCCAGATGTGCAGGGTATAAATAAAGTAGTAGTAGTAGTAGTAGTAGTAGTAGTAGTAGCAGTAGTAGTATTAAATAGGGTTGGGTCCAGCAAATAAACATGAGGATTGACTTTCAAAGTCAGGCATCGCGTTCCCATCTCTAAACTTCATTTCACATTATTATTTTGAATACAAAATAAAATAAAAAAATTCCTTCCAGTAGCATCTTAGAGACCAACTAAGTTTGTTCTTGGTATGAGTTTTCGTGTGCATGCACACTTCTTCAGATATTTTGAAGTTGTATTTCATATATAGGGAACCTATACATGTTACTGAACTACAACTCCCATCAATCCCAGCAGGCATGGTCAATAGCCAGAGACGATGGGAGATGTAGTTCAGCAACATCTTGAAAGTTCCTCACACCTTTTATACCTGAAGAAGGACATCACTCAAAATGTACCGGGGTATTGTTTTTGTTTGTTTTCCCCCCCTCAAAATTTCCAGCCTTTAATTTCCTTCCCACTGTTTTTCAGTCTAGGATCATCCGCTGCTTTATTTCCTTAGCATCTGGAATTTCATTGGTACATTCTGGATTCCATTCTACCTGCTCATAAGCACTAGCATGCAAACACGAGAAAAGAGGATCCAAAAGAAGGCCATATGTTACATCAAAATCATGCTCCCTAATGATTGGAAGTAGACCAGAAGTCTGACTGCAGTGTAGTCTTTCCATTGGGAATCTTGTCAATGGTTGACTAGCCAGATGTGTCAAGGTGTTCAAAAGCAAAGGATGAAAGTGATGGTAATTCCCTGTTGGTTGTTTGCGGCATCTGGTATTCAGAGATCTCTGTATATGGAACTATCATGGCTAATAGCCACTGGAAGGTCTTATCCCCCATAAATTTGTGGAATCCCTTTTCTAAACCATCTGTAGCTGAAGAAGTGTGCATGCACACGAAAGCTCATACCAAGAACAAACTTAGTTGGTCTCTAAGGTGCTACTGGAAGGATTTTTTTTTTATTTTTTATTTTGTTTTGACTATGGCAGACCAACATGGCTACCTACCTGTAACTAAACTATCTGTGTTAGTGGCCATAATGACAACATGTGGCACCGACAAATTAATTGTGTCGCTACATACACAGCATGGAACTAACACTGGTTCACAGAATTCCAGGCTGAAGAAGGGGGATCCTCTCACCCCTTTTCATCAGAATCCAAGCTCAGTGACTTACCACTACTGCTACTGCCAATGCTAATATGATCATTTCCAAGTACAGTGGTACCTTGGTTTACAAACTTAATCCGCAAAGTGTTCTTAAACCAAGGTGTGCTTTCCCATAGAAGTGGGGGACTCAATTTACAAATGGAACACACTCAACAGGAAGCGGAACATGTTCTTGTTCCAAGGCAAAGTTCACAAACCAAAACACCTACTTCCATTTTTGCAGCATTTTTGCAGCATTCTTAAGTTGTTCATAAACTAATCTGTTCTTAAACCAAGTTACCACTGTAATTTGTGGTCAGTGCCAAGACTTGAGATAAGTCATGCTCAGAGCCAACCCACTGAAATCAATGGACCCAAGTGGATCTCAAAAAAGTTTTTAATCCAGATGAGGTTACCCAGTCCAAAACATTTTGTAAGCCTCCCAGAGCATGGTATGCTGTGATTTGCATACAAATGCCATCAGCCCAAATACATTGTCAAGAATGACCCAGATTGGAATGAGGCATGTTCCTGGACAAAGGCATGATAGAATGGGGCTGTCAAGTCAGCAACTATACGGTCAACCACAGAAAGATCCTGGTTAGGCAAGATGGAAACGAGCAACATTTAGAGGAGTTGATTTATTTCACATAAGGAGTTTAGCCCCAGAGAGATTAGATTCCAAGCAATGCCCTTCATACATCAGAAAGTGTATCTACAATATGTGGTCAGGACTAATGGAGGCTTTAAGATAAGGCTAATAATCCGGTATCATACACACCCTTTTGAGTCTTTTCAGCACATCAGTTCAATTCAGTGAGATGGATGAGAGACTGTAGAAGTGCAACAGAATGTTTGACATAGCCTGAGTAAAGTGGAAGTTGCCTAAGGCCTGGAGTAAAGCCATTTAGCAAGATTTGGACTCCTTGCAACTATGGAAACTACAAAGGTGTACAAACACAAATGTCCCTCGTGTGTTGAATGAATGCTAGCCACACCCCTCCAAAATCAGTGTGCCAATTGGCCATGCCTTCCAGCAGCCATGTTAAGGGCAGCTTGATAGCATTTTGGGCTGTGAAAGCCTCAAAACGTGCGGCACTGGAAACACCAATGGTGTCCAGCAGGTTTCTGTGTGCTTTTCTGTACCAGCTTTTTCTGCCTACCAGCTTGTTCCTAATCTAGAACCTTTATTTACATGCATAAATCATTGAACATTCCTGGAGAGACGGAACACATCGTGTCCGGACTCCGGTCAAAACCAAAAGTCAGAATGTACAGGCAGAAAAACAAAAGTGTCACATTTCACACAGGCTTCCGTTTACAGCAATGAATTCCCGGATGTGTGAAATCATCCCTGTGGGCGGTACGCACCTCTTGAGCTTATTAACCCTGTAAGCTCCAAACCTCACACAGCTAATACTTTTGGTAAGGTGATGGAGAGAGTAGCGGTGGCACAACTGCAGATATTCTTGGAGGATACCAGTTTCCTTGACCCTTTTCAGCCCAATGTTGGGACTGAGTTACCCTATGAACGAACTTTATCAGAGAGGGATGCGGGAGTGTGACCTGTTGCTCTTAGTAGCTTTTGATAGCTTTAATCGTGATATCCTCCTGGACTGGCTCTATGTGAGGCAAACTGATGGCCTTCTACTTCAGTGTTTCCATTCCTACCTAGAGGACCATCCACAGAGAATAGCACTGGATGACTGTCCATCAGCCATCAGGTAATTATGGGATGGTGTCCACAGGATACCAATCATTGTTATCTGCATTTTAAAAAAAATGCATAACACCAGCACATCACATCTACCACTTAACTTAAAAATGGCTTTGCTCATGGGCTGGATTGGATAATGAAATATAGTGCAGATGTCTTGGGCAAGCGTCTGGTATTGGCCTTTGTATTAATTGCCTCTTTGACTCTGAATTTATTGCTCCGTGGTCAAAGATGACCTGTCTGGAGAAAAGGGTGAGGAAAGAGAAATGCAGTGAAAGTTTAAATCGGCTTTGCCTTAAATCTGTTGACAAAGAAAGACCTTTTGTCATGAATCAAAAGCCTGCATTTTATTGCCCATTTGACTTTTGAGTCAATGCAATAATATGTTCCCAGTGCTATCTTTGTAACGGCTGCGTGATTGGGTGAATTATGTTTCCAGTCCTTGGATACAGAGGGCAAGTTGGTTCACATTGATTGTGTCACTTGGTAGGCACTCAGTTCAAACCCTGATTTTCTGCGAGGGCTGGCTGCGCTCCTGGATTTTCTGTAGCGAAGCCTATCCAAGGGAGCTTGAGCTGAGCGCATGTCGGTTGGCACCGGTGCTCTGATCAAGCTCCACTTTTTTTCAATGGTCAGTTGCACTGCTGAGTATCCCACAGGGACCTCAACGGTATAGCACAGAGGTTTTCAACCTTTTTGAGGCTACAGCTCCCTTAACCAGCTACATTCTTTCTGCAGCACCCCGTGGGGCGCAGGAGCCCAGTTATGTCACCCTTTCCCTGCAGAGCTGCCAGCCTCTCACTCGTTATAAAACACCCTCCCCTTGTGGAGTGTTCCCTCAGCCTCCTCTCCTCTCCCCTCTCCTTAGGAGCCCTCTGGGCAGCTGCAACTGCCGCCCCAGTCTCTGAGCTGCTGCCCACTCACCCCAAATAGATGCCTCATCACACTGCCCCCACTGGGGCCTGGGAAGCATCTCCTGGCCAGCCCCAGAGGCACCATTCGCCTGCGGAGCTAATAGCCAGGGCTGCTGCAATAAACAGCTGTGCAAGCCTTTGGGAGGCAGTGCTCCAAAAGGGCATCAGAGAAGGGAGGGAAGGAAAGAGGGACAGAGGCCAGTGTTGCTTGTGGCACCCCTGTCCATAATTCAAGGCACTCCAGGGTGCCACGGCACACTGGTTGAAAACCACTGATATAGCCAATCGCAGATGATCAGTGGTGAGAATGAGCCAATTCACAAATGGGAGTGCACTTTAAGGCTCCTGGTTGTGCATTGACAGCTGCAGGCTCCTCTACTGACATCTAATATGATTCCAGTTACAGGTAGGTAGCAGTGTTGGTCTGCCATAGTCAAAAAATAAAAATAAAAATAAAAATAAAAATAAAAATAAAAATAAAAAAAAAATAAAAATAAAAATAAAAATAAAAATAAAAATAAAAAAATAAAAAAAATAAAAATAATCCTTCCAGTAGCACCTTAGAGACCAACTAAGTTTGTTCTTGGTATGAGCTTTCGTGTGCATGCACACAACCAAGAACAAACTTAGTTGGTCTCTATGGTGCTACTGGAAGGATTTTTTTATTTTATTTTGATCTAATATGATGTTAGGTGTGAGACTGGTGGACATGGTTTGGGAAATGAGTCTCGTGAGCCAAACTGTCACCTTTTTTAGAAGTCTGAAAAATTATCGCCACACAATAATGTTCAGACCAGAGTCTTGACAAGACTTTGCTTGATTTGGGCCACTGGAAGGCATATACAGGTGAAACTCGAAAAATTAAAATATCGTGGAAAAGTCCATTTATGTAAGCAATTGTTTTCATTAGCTACTGGAGTTTAATATATGAGATAGACTCATGACATGCAAAGCGAGATATGTCAAGCCTTTGCTTGTTATAATTGTGATGATTATGGCGCACAGCTGATGAAAACCCCAAAGTTGAAATTGTTAATTTGGGGTTCTCATCAGCTGTACGCCATAATCATCACAATTATAACAAATAAAGGCTTGACATATCTCGCTTTGCATGTCATGAGTCTATCTCATATATTAGTTTCACCTTTTACGCTGAATTACTGAAAGAAATGAACCTTTCCACAATATTCTAATTTTTCGAGCTTCAGCTGTACTAGACACACAGACCACCTATAAGTAGGGAACCAAGAACAGTTTTGGACTACCAACATCTCTCAAGGTTTTGCAGATCCTTTAGTTGTTAGTAAAAAGGTAAAGGGACCCATGACCGTTAAGTCCAGTCGCAGATGACTCTGGGGTTGCGGCGCTCATCTTGTTTTATTGGCCGAGGGAGCCGGCGTACAGCTTCCAGGTCATGTGGCCAGCATGACTAAGCCACTTCTGGCGAACCAGAGCAGCTCATGGAAACGCCGTTTACCTTCCTGCCGGAGCGGTACCTATTTATCTACTTGCACTTTGACGTGCTTTCAAACTGCTAGGTTGGCAGGAGCAGGGACCGAGCAACGGGAGCTCACCCCATTGCGGGGATTCGAACCGCCGACCTTCTGATCGGCAAGCCCTAGGCTCTGTGGTTTAACCCACAGTGCCACCCACGTCCATTAGTTGTTAGTACGTTTCACCAAAAACATAGTTTGGAATAAATATGGATAACATGAAACAAAGAAGAGGTGTTAGTTTAATAAGGCTGAGGAAAGTCTTTTGTATCCTTACATTTGTCCCCTGATAAGAAGGTCAATGTGAGATTTGTATACAGCAAGCCTAGTCAGCCACTGGAATAACATCCATGATAGGTAACCATCTCAAGACCTTTCATCTTTGCCTCCTGGGAAGCTTCCAATATCCTAAAGATATTATAAGTGAAAAGTCAAGTATCCCCTTATTGTACAGAAGAAAACTGGGGCCGAAGCATCAGCATTGGACATACAATCCACCTACTGATGTTCTGGTTCCACTAGCTCCTGAACAAAACAGTCATCAGAATACTATGAGATGAATCCAGGTGTAACATGTAGTTTTGCCCATCGTCTAAGTGCTAGCATTTAAGCTTTTAATTATGCTCATATATTTATATACTTTATTCTTTGTGGATTTATTTGACTTGAAATTTTCTTATGAAAACTGTTGGCTTGAATTCTGGGAATGAGGAGTAGGCAAAAGGAAAGACAAAGCCTTTTGTAATTCTGTGTAAGTTTTGCAAGACTACAGATGCTTATTGGGTAATCACAGTAGTCTGCCTGCCTGTCTTCTGTGATTTGCTGTCGCAAGAGGCAATGACAGAGCTCTTGTTAGATGTTGCTGTATATCTGTGTGGTCTAAAATGTGTAGACCCAGATAAGCATAAGTAACAAAGGTGTTTGTGTTACAAAAATGTCTGCAAACATGACCTGAAGGCTGGCGACATTAACCCCACCCTTGCAGATGATCACAGTGCCTGGAGACAATCAGTCAGGTTATATATCCACAGCAGTGACCAGGGGAGAAATGACCACTGGGAAGACCACCGTAAGAAGAAACATCATCACAAATGGAGATCTTTAACAGCCCCAGCTGAAACAAAGTATGTCTCTCCCACACTCGTCTCTACAGCCAAAGCAGGAGCTGTAACTCTCAAGTGGTCTGGTTTCACCCTTGAAGGCACACTCTTCCACTGTCTCCCGAGACAGATGGATGTCAGCAATGATCTGCACAATTTATGCATTGCAGTTTTGGGCATATGGTCTGAGCTATTCCGCTCTACATGCATGAAGACCTGATATACAATGCACAGACATTAGGGTTGAGATTTCATAAATGCATACACACATGTGCACTTAAAGAATAATGCCTACAGTGGTCATCCTTGATTAGAGTAAAGGTAAAGGACCCCTGGATGGTTAAGTCCAGTCAAACTTGATGATGGGGTACGGCGCTCATCTCGCTTCAGGCCAAGGGAGCCAGCGTTTGTCCGCAGACAGCTTTCTGGGTTTTGTGGCCAGCATGACTAAACCACTTCTGGTGCAACAGGGCAATGTGACGAGTGCCAAAGTGCACAGAAACGCTGTTTACCTTCCCACTGCAGTGCTACCTAGTTATCTACTTGCACTGGTGTGCTTTCAAATTGCTAGGTTGGCAGGAGTTGGGAAAGAGCAACGGGAGCTTACTCCATTGCGGGGATTTGAACTGCTGACTTTACAATCAAGTTAAAGGTAAAGGTAAACAGTTAAAGGTAAAGGTAAAGGTACCCCTGACCATTAGGTCCAGTCGCGGACGACTCTGGGGTTGCAGCGCTCATCTCGCTTTATGGCCGAGGGAGCTGGCATACAGCTTCCGGGTCATGTGGCCAGCATGACTAAGCCACTTCTGGCGAACCAGAGCAGCGCACAGAAACGCTGTTTACCTTCCGCCAGAGCGGTACCTATTTATCTACTTGTACTTGATGTGCTTTTGAACTGCTAGGTGGGCAGGAGCTGGGACCAAACAACGGGAGCTCACCCCGTCGCAGGGATTCGAACTGCTGACCTTCTGATCGGCAAGCCCTAAGCTCTGTGGTTTAGACCACAGCGCCACCCGTGTCATAACAGTTAGTGTGTATCAAATGACTTGCAAAGTGAACAAACCAAAAAGGAAAGATTCCACCCACTTCAGTCCCCTTAAGAAAACTGTTTGCGGGTGTTGATGACTGCTTCTATTAATCCTCCAGCGTTTTAATATCCCTATCTGTTTAAGGCATTCAAATCTATTCCTTTAGGTTCCTTTGACACACATATAATATGCATGAGAATGAAGTGGATGCAGTACTTGAGGCCACTGAAAAATTGCTATTCTGAAACTCTTCATAGGGTGAAAATGGCTGTGCTAAAGTCTTTAGTAATCATGAATACAAATAAATCATTCCAAACCTCCGAGCACTGTGGAGGGGGCAGTATTTAAAGTGTACAATGAAAAGTTTACTTACCCAAATCCAGCATGTTATGGTAGTGGTAAAATAAAATAAAATAAAATAAAATAAAATAAAATAAAATAAAATAAAATAAAATAAAATAAAATAAAATAAAATAAAATAAATGTTTAGACACACCTGTTTCCCCCTTCACTTTGGGATGTTTTGTTTAGTGTGGATCTTTTGCCATGCTAATAATGCTAAATAAAATAAAATAAGTTTAGACAATCCTGTTTTCCCTTTCACTTTGGGATGTTTTGTTTAATGTGGATATTTTGCAATGCTAATTCACTGGCAAAACAACCCCCCACCCCCAATAATATATTCCACAATAATCTCTAGGGATAATTTTAATCTATCCACCTCAACTCATGTCTTGTCAGCTTGCTTCATCTCACCTCATCCCCCCAAATGAGCGCATTTTACCACTTTACTCATCCACAATTTGATTTTTCACATGGTCAATCAGAAAGCAGGTCCTCAAACCACCCCTCAAATGAAACACACTTCACACAGAAATTTAAGTTTAAGGTTTTTGAATAATTTTGGCCACAACTTTATTAAAATACAAAATATGTGAGTGGTTGCTTAGGCATTGGTTCAGACTATCTGTCCCACTGGGGACAGAACTGACATCCACCCACCTGTGGAAGTCAGTAAAGGGAAAACACTTTGGGGAGAGAATGGGAGCCGGGGGTCTGACCCTCGCCTCTCCCCTAATGCTCCCAGGGGCTCTTGCGTGGGCCCTGGCCCCTGACCGGGGGATATGGACAAGCATGGCGAGCCCCTGGATTCCTTTAACGGAATTCCCCGCGCAGCAGCAGCATTGGAGGGGCAGCCACAGTCAATCCTGACCCCTCCACCAACCAATAATAACCAATGCCTAACCGCCAACCTTACAAGTTGTGACTAATTGCTACGCAGTAGGCGAAAACCAGATGGCACCAGCCAATCAGCCAAATGGAAAAATTCCTACCAGGCCCCTGCCTCAAAAGCAGATGACCCCATGACAGGCATAGCAAGGTCATACGCAGAGGCCTAATAATAGGGAGGGAGGGCGGGTGATCCGATGCACGCAGCAAAGAGGAAGCTCACGCTGCATGCCAAGAAATATATAGCCTCTGGGCTGTCCATCAATAATTGCCCCAGCGACACCCAGAGCCCAATCACAGCAGTGGCCATCTATACGATCCCACCCAGCAACAGAGGGGTGACTTGCTGGCCCCCACCGCAACACGTGCTCTCCATGAAGGACAATCCACTTTCTCATTTATTTATTTTTAAGAGAATGGAAAGATAAATTATGGAAGTAGCCCAGAAAATATCTTTTGAGCGTTCTCCTTCCTTGTTTCTACTTCTGGAATTCAGTGTGTTCCTTATTTTGCCCCTGGAGCTGTATACTTCAGTGAAAGGGTCTTTGAGGAACAGCGACAGATTTAGGGCCGTGCGGGCAGTTCCCCCACATGGGGTGCCTAGCCGAGGGGTTGCAAAATAGTGCACGTGAGAGCATGCACAGAATGGAAGGCAAGGGGGGGGGAGAGAGAGAAGGTGTGGCGATCACACAGGGTCCGCCGGACGTTTCACCGTCTATTGATCCCTGTGCCACCACTTTATTTCTCGCTGCCACCAACCAGGCCCTACCTGGTAAAATACTGAGTCCAGTCAGGGTTAAATTGTAACATAAAACTTCTGTTTATTTATTGTAGTTTAACAAGCGTGTGGTTTCATAAACGATCTCAGTCAATTACAATCATGGGGTGCCTATCCAGACCTATAACTTCCTCTCCCTGCTCTCACTCCCTAAACCACCTCTCCGCTTTTTACTTGTCTTCTTAGCTCCTAACTGTTCCTGACTCAGCTTATTCTGCTACACTAACTCAACCTACCCACAGACTCTCTCCCAATTCACTCCCACTCCAACCAACCACCCAACCCGCCAACGAACTCCTCTCGCCTCTCCCAGAGCTGGTTTTATAGTCCCTCTGACTCCACCCCCCCGGGTTCTGATTGGGTAACCTGTTTAACTATTTCACCTCCAGCGCTCTCATATGTTAACGTCACAGAAGGTGCTTCCAAAAGCTCTTTTCCAAAAGGAATTATTGTGAAAATAATAAATGTTTTTGGGGATAGGGGTGTCAAATTTTGTTCTTGCTCAGGGCACCATATTACCCAAGTCCATCTCTTTTGAGGAGGGTATATAAGAGAGCCCCCTATTCAGTGGCTACTTCGTTATTCTTCTTGTGAGATGACTATAATGATCTTCCTCAGTTCCTTTGGATTACATGGTGTGTGTGAGAGAGAGAGATAGAGAGAAAGAGGAGCTCCTGCTCAGCCATCTTGCCCTGAGAGGAGTGAGAAGAAGCAGTAATAACCACCTGTAAGCAAACAAGTTGCCTCTTCCATTTTATTGTAATTTTAAGAAATTGATGCATATTGGTGTAGTCATCTACTTAAAACACTTTGTGGCACTCCACCTGAAAAAAAAAGTACAGGTGAAACTCGAAAAATTAGAATATTGTGGAAAGGTTCATTTCTTTCAGTAATTCAACTTAAAAGGTGAAACTAATATATGAGATAGACTCATGACATGCAAAGCAAGATATGTCAAGCCTTTATTTGTTATAATTGTGATGATTATGGCGTACAGCTGATGAGAACCCCAAATTAACAATTTCAACTTTGGGGTTTTCATCAGCTGTACGCCATAATCATCACAATTATAACAAACAAAGGCTTGACATATCTCGCTTTGCATGTCATGAGTCTATCTCATATATTAAACTCCAGTAGCTAATGAAAACAATTGCTTACATAAATGGACTTTTCCACGATATTCCAATTTTTCGAGTTTCACCTGTATGTGAGTGCCTTAACTCACACACACACACACACACTGATTACATGGAATCTAATTGATTCTGCCATTGCTAGGCTTTTATTTAATGCATGCAGAGTAGGATTCTGAACCTTAGAAGACAGCAAACAAACTTATCAGTGAATCAGGGTTCGGGCAATAATTTGGTTGTGCTTTTGCCAAAATTGTCAAGAAAGGAGCAATTATCACTTTAAAAAAAAAGGGTTCAGATTTTAGTTGAGTAGGCAGTTTTCGTGTTTGGTTCTGACTCAAGATCCCAGAACCACTGACCTACATTTCATATGCTAAAACACTTAGTTTTGCTACTAGCCACCAGGCTCTACCCTTTTTCCACTACTGGCTCCACCCCTTGACCTAAATGTCTTTTAACACCAATGCTCACATAGGTTTATATTGCTAGAGAGATTTGCAGCTCCAGCTGAAAGTTCCTGTGAGCAGCATTCAGGTAATATAAACACAGGGAGAGAGTGAGAGAGAGAGATCACTGAAACAGGCTATCAAATTGGGGGAAACGATAAACTTTCAACATGGAATTAAAATCAAATTATATTTCCATAATTATAGTCAGGTTTATTTGAACCAAATGGCTATCTAAAATGAAACTCAAGCATACTTGACATTACCGAGTTATGTTCTCCAATAATTTCAAAACACATCTTTCTCAAAAGTCAAGTAGGCGTTGATTGCATTTTGGAAAATTGGTTAGGTTTTTCAGACTCTGTGAAGGGGGAAGAACATATTCAAATGGCCAACGGAGCACATACTTAAGTGCTGTTTTGCATGCTCCTCGTGTTTGTTAATTTTGAAATGCTCCATCTGTGCTAAGGGTTAAACTTGGATGCTGTGTTCTTCAGCAAAACAGAAGCAGTGCTTTTTTTCTGGGGGGACACGCATACCCCTAAACATTTTGTGAATCTAAGTTTGAACTCATTGAGGGTCAGTATTTCAATATGAGTAGGAAAATGAGAGTACCCCTAAACATTTTTTTTAAAGAAAAAAAGCACTGAGCAGAAGTATAATAATCAGGAGACAGTAATGGTTCAGAAACAGTGGGATCTGTTTTCATAATGCTAGTGTGTCTTGTTGTCTTTGTCCATGGAGTTTTCTTGGCAGGGATACTGGAGTGGCTTGCCAGTTCCTGCTCCAGGTGGATCACGTTTAGTCAAAACTCTCCACTATGACCTGTCCATCTTGGGTGGCCCTGCATGGCATAGCTCATAGCTTCCCTGAGTTATTCAAGCCCCTTTGCCATGACAAGGCAGTGATCCATGAAGGAGTAAGATCCACGAGAGTCTCTTGAGAGACCCATCGACTGCAAGAAGATCAAACCTAATCCATTCTGAAGGAAATCAGCCCTGAGTGCTCACTGGAAGGACAGATCCTGAAGCTGAGGCTCCAATACTTTGGCCACCTCATGAGAAGAGAAGACTCCCTGGAAAAGACCCTGATGTTGGGAAAGATTGAGGGCACAAGGAGAAGGGGATGACAGAGGACGAGATGGTTGGACAGTGTTCTCGAAGCTACCAACATGAGTCTGACCAAACTGCGGAGGCAGTGGAAGACAGGAGTGCCTGGCGTGCTCTGGTCCATGGGGTCATGACGAGCCGGACACGACTAAACAACTGAACAACAACAACAACAACAATTGTGTCTTTAACGAACACACTGGAGGAACCATATTTGTTTATCTTCTATATATCTGGGGGAAGTTGTTTATCTCTTTGTTCTCTATACATTTAGACACTTAAGTTATTACTAGCACAATTTTGCATGGTTGTTCCTGAGACCACGGAGAAAGTTTTCCTGTATATAAACTGAGACTTTCAAAACTGCAAGGCTTTTTGTACACTGGTTTTGAAACTGCACTGGTGATTATGATGGTGGTGATTTCCCTTTAGAATTGCTGAGCAATGCTGGTTGCTTTCCACTAGTTTTATTTCATAGAATCATAGAATCATAGAGTTGGAAGGGACCCTGAAGATCATCTAGTCCAACCCCCTGCAATGCAGGAATATGTAGTTGCCCCATACAGGGATCGAACCTGCAACCTTGGCATTATCTAGCCAACTGAGCTATCCAGGCTATTGCATCTCACTTCCCCTGCAAAAAATTAAGGTCAGCATTGAGAGGTAGGTTTTACTAGTCCCTGGCCCACAGTTACCCCATGAGATTCATAGCTAAATGGGTATTTGAACCTGGGTCTCTTAAAGTCCCAGTCTAACAGTACACACTACACAGCACTGGCCTTCAAATCTTTTGTCTGCCTCTCTGTTGCTTTCAAATATCAGTGAATGTGAGTCTGTCATTTTTGGTGACACAACAAAATATATGTGCAGTTGAGGGGGGATGATTCCTCTCCAATCCTATTACCCTGTGCTCCATTGCTTCAGGGTCTTCTCTTCCAGCCAGGCTCAGCTTCAATCAGTTTGGGAAGGAAATGCTTGCAACAATGGATTGCCCAGGTGACTGAGAGACAAGGGGGTGGCCCGCTGCTCAGCAATGCACATTATTGACCTGGAGAGGGGTGTCAGAGGGGAGAGGAGCTAGCTATTTGCAGAGCAAGCCAATTGGGTGTCTGGGGCGATGCGCGTGTCCTGAGACCAGGGGCAGGGCCAGCTGCCTGCAGGGTGGGGCCAGCCAGGGCAGGACGCTCTGGGGGGCCTCTGAGGAGTCTGTCTGCCTCTCCCCACTCAGCCGCCCTACAGCTGAGGGGGAGGCGGCGGGCGGACCATTTGGGACAATGTGGAGCGTTCGGGCGTCCAAGCCACCGCCTCACTCCCAGGAGAGATGTGTGGCTTGGGTGTATTGCGGGCGCCACGGTGAGTGCTGCCCAGTATTTCGTCACCCCCCTCAGTGGTGACACACGGGGCGAACCGCCCCCCACTGCACCGCCTTCCTCTTCCCCTGGGACTATTCAGCTGCTGGGTAGCAGAGGAAACCTCTGACTCCTCTTTGAGTCTATGCTCACATGGAGACTCTCAGCCTCCAGCCCTATCCTGGAAGGGCCCCTGTAATGGATCAGCCCTTAGGCTGGGTATAGTCAGGAGCCCAGCGTATTAGGAGTTAACACCCACTCTATGTGACTGGCAGCTCACTCGCAGGAGGCGGGGCTTTTCGCCCTTTTAAAGGGGGAAATGGCAGTTGGTCAGGAGGGTTAGAGGGTGAGAGGGTTGGAGAGAGATCGTGAGAGGTTAGGCTTTGGGGAATGGGAGGAAAGGTCTTTACCATTGCTATGTTGTAACAAAGCTGAATTACATGAGAAGAAGATTTGTAACAGAATTAACCCTGGACATCCATGTTTTCAAGTTACCTCAATAAAGTTAAATGTGTTTCAACGTTCGTTGACTCTGGCAGTGTATCAGTGCCTTAAGAGGTGTGACTAAGAGGAGAGAACAAAGTTTTCCTGTGGAAGAGGAAACGGTTTGCTTATTCTCCTGTCATACAGAGGGCTGGGCAGTGAAGCCAAAGGTGCCACGCAGTTGCCAAAAAGGTGAGGCAAACTGCAGTAGTTGGGAACCCGGGGAGGGAGATCCCATAGGTGGCAAGAGGTTTTCGAACGTGAAGCACTGAGGTACCCCAGAGACATCTCCCATATGAACACTTTAGGATTCATTCTAGTCGTCAGTGAAACCTAGGGAGAGACACAGTTGGGGAAGCATTGAAAGGGAGGGATCGGGAATAAGGATCCCTCACAGCCCCCTTCTTATGACCACCTTTGATCACTCAGACTTCCTGCTACTAGCACCTCCCAGCTCATCCCTTCCCCATATTGCACCCCAGTGTCCCACCACCACAGTTTAGGGTCTAGGTCCTTTCTGAGGGTCTCTCAGGCAGGCAGCACCTTATCCAGTCAGTCCCTGACACTCCTGATACAGGCCTTTCCTCTGTGCATACACCACACACACACATGTGCACCCACGCACGCACACACACACACACACACACACAAATCTGTCAAGACAAGAGGCATTTCACCATAGTAACACTCTAGAGGCAGATTCATACGGCTCACGACTGGTTCTTTGCAGGCTTTTCGGCTGCGAACAAATGGAATGTTTTGAAGAAGAAAAAAGTGAGAGAACAACAAAACAATGGAAGGAAAGAGAGCCTGTCACCTAGAAAACAATGAAAACAACAACCCCAGAGTTTAGGGAGACATTTGACTGCCGTTGGTAAGTCTCAAGGAGGAGGGGAATCAATATTTATTTCTCTGAGAGTGCTGGCCGCGGCATGTGGTATCGATGTTTTCAACACGGCAGAAAAGCTTTTCACAGCAAGACTTACACTTTCCCCCACCCTTGGAGGTGATCTGGGTATCAACTGAATGCTGTTTGGTTGCACCTTTCTTTGCTTGTATATGAAGGGGAAGGAGGGAGGGATAACACCATTTTATTAACTTCTCAGTCACACTGCCCTGAATATTCTTTTATTTGGGGGGGGGCACAGTTCTCCCTTGAATTCATTTGCCTTCAGAGCCTTTTGAACAAAATCGCAAGCTGTGCTGAAGTGCAAGACTCTTGCTTCCTTTGAATTGAGAGAACAAAGGGGAATGCCTTCTCCCACTGCATAGGGTCTGAGTCACTGGCTGATCACAGGGTGGCCTATTGACATCTTTAACAAACTCATTCTCTACTCCTTCCTGGCCTTGGAAATGCATTTATGGATTACAGAATAGCTTTCACAATTGCCTTTCTCCGTTATCATTGCACATGGGATCTCTTTAATGATGGCTAGTTCTCTGACATTTGACTCACTGGGAAGAAGGGTTTCACTTCCAAATGAACCATAGCGTGACCCGTTCTTGGGCTCCCTAGTTAAAAAATGAACTTCGATCGGTGCCTCTTTCCCCCTGCCTTTCAGGACATTTTTGACCTTCGCATGTTTCTTTGGTTGCTACTGCATCTTATGGGTCAGTCGGGCAGGGGAAGGAAATAGTGGCTTATCCATGTTGAAAAAGAGGGGAATGGTTTGGAATCCATAACACCGGTCTTGAAAGACCTACATTGGCTCGCAGTATGTTTCCGAGCACAATTCAAAGTGTTGGTGCTGACCTTTAAAGCCCTAAACGGCCTCGGCCCAGTATACCTGAAGGAGTGTCTCCACCCCCATCGTTCTGCCCGGACACTGAGGTCCAGTGCCGAGGGCCTTCTGGCGGTTCCCTCGCTGCGAGAAGCCAAGTTACAGGGAACCAGGCAGAGGGCCTTCTCGGTAGTGGCACCCGCCCTGTGGAACGCCCTCCCACCAGATGTCAAAGAGAAAACCAACTACCAGACTTTTAGGAGACATCTGAAAGCAGCCCTGTTTAGGGAAGCTTTTAATGTTTAATAGATTATTGTATTTTAACATTCTGTTGGAAGCCGCCCAGAGTGGCTGGGGAAACCCAGCCAGATGGGTGGGGTATAAATAATTATTATTATTATTATTATTATTATTATTATTATTATTATTATTATTATTATCCATTTCGTATGACAACCAGGAGCGTGAAAATAAGAGGTGCCATTGTGAATCACACTGTTAATAAAGCTAGAAGCTTCTAACTGGCTAGCTAGAAATAACCTTTAGAGACATTTTTACCCTCCCTTGATGGAAATGACCCTCTGGGCCAGTGGAAAATGGATCAGGCAGCCGTCCCGATGTCTCAGTGACTTTCAGCTTCTGTGCACCCCTGTTCTGTTGGTGCGGAAGAGTTTATCTTCACCAGCGGGATATCAGACAAGAGTTCTAAGAGGAGCGTTACATGGAAGCTGTGACACTCAAGGTTGTTTAGTCCCTTGGAGCAGCTAGAAAACACAGCTGGTGATGTACTTCACCAGCACCTTGAAAATGGGCTGATAATGCCCCCTGAACTTTGGGAGTAATGGGATGTGATAATGTCCTCTTTGTCCCAGGTGGTTTGCATTCAAGGGGGAAAACATGGCGGCCCCCACAGTTCCATAGACTGGTATATAAAACAAACTCACTCAATATTGAGAGAATGTGGGTGTGTAAATTATAGAGCCAATTGAAAAACAAAAATATATATCTTTCTTGATGCATAGGCGTCCAGAAACTTGAAGGGTGTCCATGTGGCAGAATAATGCCTGCTGATGATTCAGGTTCATCATGGGCTAACCTATCACTCCCATGTTAGGTAGGTGTTCCCTGGGAGGCGGAGCTAGTTGGCATTCTAAAAGGAGGGGGAACAACCGTTGAAAGGCAGTTGGGGGTTTGGCAGTTGGGGGTGGAGGATTAGAGAGAGAAAATGCGAGGTTAGGCTTTGGGGAATGGGAGGAAAGGTCATTACCATTGCTAAAGGGATGCAGGAAATATTATAACAAAGCTGAATTACATGAGAAGAAGATTTGTACCAGTAATAACCCGAGACATCCATGTTTTCAAGTTACCTAATAAAGTTAAATGTGCTTAAACGTTCGTTGACTCTGGCAGTGTATCAGTACCTTAAGAGGTGTGACTAAGAGGAGAGAACAAAGCTTTCCTGTGGAAGAGGAAACTGTTTGCTTATTCTCCTGTCATACAGAGGGCTGGACAGTGAAGCCAAGTGTGCCACGTATTTGCCTAAAGGGAAGGCAAACTGCAGTAGTTGGGAACCCTGGTAGGGAGATCCCATAGGTGGCAAGAGGTTTTCAAACGTAGAGCCCTGAGGTACCCCAGAGACAACTCCCATATGAACACTGAAGGATTCATCCTAGTTGTCAGTGAAACCTAGGGAGAGTCACTGGTTGGGGAAGTATTGAAAGGGGAGGGAATAGGATCCCTCACAGTCCACATAACAGATAAACAGAAACCATGGCATCACAGCATCTCCCCCCCCCCCAAAAAAAATATGGGATCCCTTGTTTACACTTGCTGAGTCGGTTAGTCCATCTTCACGGTCTCCCAAATGTTACCACTCAGCTGTTTTCCAGAAGGCTGTGTGGCCCTCACTTTCCAGTAGCTTACCATCCGTCCTGCAGTGGCTGTTTCAGGTTTCCATGTGTCCTGTTCCCCTGCTTAAAAAAAGAAAAAGTAAATAAATCCTGCTGCACAAACAACATTAGCATGCCAATTAGTTTTCTTTGTGAAAGGAGTTTGTCTTCGCTCTTTAAACAAATGAACTAACTCTGGTGCAATTGTTAAACATGGAAACTCACTACCATCAACCTGCAGCCACACAACCCGGGGTGGGGGTGGGGATTGCCACTTGATTTCGCTGATTGTATGAATCGGATCATCGTAAAGCTATTGCTAAGTTGGAAGAGTCCCAAAGAGTCCTGACGTATATGGTTCTTTAGCCAATCCCTGGTTGCAACACTTGGGAGGAGGGGATACTTTTGCAACAGGCCATTCAACCATGGAGAGTCACTGGACTCCACTTATCATCAGCCCAAACAGGCACAGCCCATGATCAGGAATGATGGGAGCTGCCTCCAGAAGCATCTTGAGGGCTGCAGATTCCTCATCTCCGATTCAGAAGAAAAGGAGGATGAGGGAGGTACTGAAACTGCGCTGAAGCCAAGTTAATACTTAGCAACATGGGAAGCTGCCTTATACTGAATCAGACTCATTGGACTATTATTATTTTTATGAAATTTCTATCCCACTTTTCCTCCAAGTAAACGAGCCCAAGGTGGTATATGCATGGTTCCTCCCCATTTATCCTCATATAAGAACCCTGTGAGGTAGTTACAGGTAGGTAGGTGTGTTGGTCTGCCATAGTCAAAACAAAATAAAAAAATAAAAAAAAATTCATTCCAGTAGCACCTTAGAGACCAACTAAGTTTGTTCTTGGTATGAGCTTTCATGTGCATGCACACTTCTTCAGATACACTGAAACAGAAGTCACCAGACCCTTATATATAGTGAGAGAGTGGGAGGGGTATTACTCAGAAGGGTGGTGGGAATGGGTGATTGGCTGATAGGTGTGGAAAACCTGTTGACGACTGTTAACGACTGCAATTGGTCTTACAGGAAAAAGCAAGGGGTGAGATGGCTAAAGATAGCTTTGTCATGTATAATGAGATAAGAATCCAATGTCTTTGTTCAGACCAGGTCTCTCCATGGTTTTAAGTTTGGTAATGAGTTGCAATTCAGCAACTTCTCTTTCCAGTCTATTTCTGAAATTCCTTTGTAGTAAGACAGCTACTTTGAGATCTTGTATAGAATGTCCTGGGAGACTGAAGTGTTCTCCTACTGGTTTCTCTGTCTTGTGATTCCTGATATCAGATTTATGTCCATTTATCCTTTGGCGTAGGGTTTGGCCTGTTTGTCCAATATAGAGAGCTGAAGGGCACTGTTGGCATTTGATGGCATACACAATGTTAGAAGATGAGCAATTAAATAGTCCTGAGATGGTATGTTTGGTGTTGTTGGGGCCAGTAATGGTGTTGTCTGGGTGTATGTGAGGTAGGTCAGGCAAAGAAAGAGAGAGAGAGAGAGAGAGAGAGACTTGTCCAAGGGGCATCCAACAAGCTTTATGGCTGAGTGGGGACTTGAACCCTGGTCTCCCAGGTATGAGACTGGCACTCTGCCCACTGCACCACACTGGCTCAGTACTGTCTACATTGACTAGCAGTGGTGTTCCAGGGTTTCATGCAGGACTCTCCCAGCCTCACCTGGAAATGCTGAAGGATTGAACCCGGGACCTTCTAGATGCAAGGCCCTTTCCAGTTTACTTTTGGTTCACCCTGAACATTGCTTTTAGCTGGAGCTCATTGCCTTGCACATTTGATAGCATGCAATTATCCCCTTACGTAAGGTTGCCTCCATTAAGTGTTAAATGTTTTTTTTTTTCCGTGTGCCCTCATGAGATACCATCAATATCAAAGCAATTACCCAGGTAGGCTAAAGCTTCAAATGATGTCTTTGTGGTTTAAAATGAAAATCGAAGAAAGGCAACCATTCTAATTGGCTCAAGGTTGCATGCATATGAAGCAATGTATCATACGGCATTGAATTATGTTGTTTGTTTTGTTTAAAATAACAAAGAGTAAGCCAAGGAGAACAGACACTTCCCCATTAAGTCTGGTTTTATTAGAAGTGCTTGGTGCTAAACGATGACAACGCTAAAGTAAGACAAAGGGGAACAGAGCAGTAGAATATGGAAATTCAGTAAATGGGGGACCATAGAGGAATTGTTTGTTCAGCACTCGAAAAATATAAAGCACACTTCTAAAATGCTTAAAGCGTTTTGACATCCACAACTTTTTTTATTATTTAAGCTCAACCTGCCAAGATTTTGTGCAAACCAAGCTGGAATCATCACAATAAAATATACATTCAGGCCAATTTAAGTGCCAATGAGAGATGGTTTATTAAAAAACAAAACAAAAACATGTTTACTGAGAGCTTTTTCATTTGTGGAAAACCTAACAATGAAGTGTTGTGCTAAAACACAAGTGCCTCGATTGAAATTACAAGCTCCAAACAAGTACTCATGTGAGACCCACTGATTTCAGCTGTGGTGTGTATAACAAACTAATGACCAGTTCATAGATATGGACGTTCCAGAAAAGGCTTAATCCCTGATCCTCCTGGTGTGGTTGGTTTATCCTTAGAATCAATTTGTACATGTGTTCCCTTGATTCGCTCCTCTTTGGCAGAAAGTGGTTGAGATAATGCAGGTTTCAATGGTGGTTTAAGGTTGGCCTTTCCCTGCAGCAGTCGTTTTGGTACCTCAGTCTCCTTAGAATGATTGCTAGTTGTTCCTGAAGATTTTGCTATGGAATTATTAGTTCTCAATATCTCAGAGTTTGCTGACTTATTCACAGATGGCTCAACAGCTCTTTGCAACCAGGATGCAGCATCTTGCTTCACACTGTCGCTATTGATTCTAGCAGATGCTCCACTAGTAGTGGACAATTTGGATAAACAAGTCGTACCAGGCTGTTCTTGTGTATTGTTTTGCCTTGCAGATGGATGACTTAGGTCATTTTCCCAGGAGCCAATTGTAGCAGCAAGATTAGCTAAACGGCCTCTTCGACCTATTGGGGTATCAGTTGTAAGGGGAAGTTGTTTGGGTGGGGAAATGACGCATTTGTTTGATTCAATAGGAGATGATGAACCGGTGTCATTGCAAAGATCAAGAAATTCTTGTGTTTTTCTAGTGCATCTTTTCTAGTGATGGGTGAGGAACCTGCAGAGGTTGGATTCTAAACCAGACTCACCTGATTCCACCTGCAGTACAAGGGCTCCAGTGCTCCTTCCATTTGTACCTTCTATTATTTCCTGTGAAAATGCTCCATCATCCAGCCCCTCACAGTGGCAAGGGTGCAGAGATTATTTCCATTGCATACTTAGAGCAAGAACTTGTTGGATACTTTACGCCTTTCCTGGTAAATGTAAAGGTCCCTGGATGGTTAAGTCCAGTCGAATTTGACTATGGGGTACAGCACTCAACTCCTCTTTCAGGCCAAGGGAGCCGGCGTTTGTCCAAAGACAGCTTTCCGGGTCATGTGGCCAGCATGACTAAACCGCTTCTGGTGCAACGGGACACCGTGGCAAGTGCCAGAGTGCATAGAAATGTTGCTTACCTCCCCACCACAGAGATACCTATTTATCTACTTGCACCGGTTTGCTTTCGAACTGCTAGGTTGGCAGGAGCTGGGACAGAGCAACAGGAGCTCACCCGGTTGCGGGGATTTGAACCACTGACCTTCCAATTGGCAAGCCCAAGTTCAGGGGTAAGCAAACTTTTTCAGCAGGGGGCCGGTCCACTGTCCCACAGACCTTAAAGGGAGCCGGACTATATTCGGGGGGGGGGAATGATGCAAGAGCACCACGAGCCCCGGTGGCTGCTTACCTGTGTCTTGAGAGTGGCAGGGGCTGGCGGCAGCGGCAGAGGGACGAGCACTGCTGCTGCTGGCACCAACGAAGCCCAGCCCCCTTCCTCCTGTAGGCAGGGCAGGGAGAAGCCAGGAGGATGGAGGGAAGAGGCGCTGCCGCCGTATGAGGAAGAGGGAGTAAGATGGAAAGAATGCACACGCTGGCGATTCCCGGACCGTCAGCGGGCCAGATCCAGAAGGCAATTGGGCCTAATCTGTCCCACGGACCTTAGTTTGCCAACCCATGTCCAAACTAGGCCACAGTGCCACCTGTGTCCCCTGCCTTTCCAACACTCTCAGGGGGAAACAAGGCATCCCCCAGTGTTTACATGGTTTCCCATTATAGAGATAATCCAGATCACCTTCCCCATGCAATTTGCATAAGAAAGGATTAACAATGAAATGAAGGAGGATTTCCCACCCCCATGCAGATTGCAGACATTGATACCCCAGAGCTGAATCATTACTCTAGGAAGGGGGAAGGGCAAAATGCTTGATTCCTGCCACGCTACAGTCTCAATCTCAATCGCTACCGACATACCAGCAGCTTCCCCCCTTTTTTAAAAAAAGGAAAAAGTTTTCACCAAAGCTCAAACTTCAAAGCAGATATCATCTTTGACTGGGCATTTATCCACTAAAGAGAGAGAGAGAGAAAGGAATGGAGATAAATAATAAATAGAGATAAATGGCCAGGGACTCATTCTACCCTGAGTGCTTGTAGCAATTCCAGGTATTCTCAACTTAGGACATGAGGATGGTGACAACGGAAGTCATGGCCTTTTGTGTTGTGACTCCTATTCTACATAATGCCTTGTTGAGTGAGGACCAGGGAGCCCCATCACTAAACCTCTTCAGTCATCTAAGAGTCAGGTTTTTTTTGGGGGGAGGGGGGACTTTGGTTAATTACATCATCTTTTTGCTAGCTCAGTTCTCTGTTATTTTTGCGCTGCTTGAATTACTGGTTGTTTGTTGTTTAGTCGTCTTAGTCGTGTTCGACTCTCCGTGACCCCATGAACCAGAGCATGCCTTGGAAACTCTCACTTTCTTCTCAAAGCTTCTCCTTTTTTATGTCCATGGAGTTTTCTTGGCAAAATACTGGAGTTGGCTTGCCATTTCCTTCTCCCGGTGGATCACATTTAGTCTAAACTCTCGGCTATGACTTGTCCGTCTTGGGTGGCCCTGAACGGCATAGCTCATAGCTTCTTGGAGTTATCTTGAATTACTTAAACAGGCTCAATTCCAGGTGCTTGCATTGGTGTTTGAAAATGGCAGGGGCTCCAAATATAGGAAAGACCATCTCTTTCCCTACAGACCCTCTCTGGTATTGAGATTGGCAAGTGGGGCTGTCTTCATAGTTCCATTGCCCTTGGAAGTTCAGGCAGTGGAGAACCAGGAGATTTCATTCTCTGTGGGAGCCTCTAAATTGTGCAGTTCCCATCTCACAAAGGTGTGCCTAGCACCTTTATTAGATAGTTTCCATTATATGCTGAAGACACACCTTTTTAACTTGGTGTTTGTGACATACATAGATATACAAGATATAGATGTTAATTGTTTTAACATTTAACAGCTACCCTGTGACCTTATGGAGAAGGGAGGGGCAAGAAATCCAATAAAAAAATAAAAAAACAATATTAAGTTCTTAATTTATGTGGCTACTAGACACGGGTGGCGCTGTGGTCTAAACCACTGAGCCTTGGGCTTGCCGATCGGAAGGTTGGCGGTTCAAATCCCCGTGACGGGGTGAGCTCCCATTGCTCCATCCCGGCTCCTGTCAACCTAGCAGTTTGAAAGCACATCAGAGTGCAAGTAGATAAATAGGTACCGCTCCGGCGGGAAGGTAAATGGTGTTTCTGTGTGCTGCTCTGGTTTCACCAGAAGTGGCTTAGTCATGCTGGCCACATGACCCGGAAAAACTGTCTGCGGACAAATGCCAGCTCCCTCGGCCAGTAAAGCGAGATGAGCGCCGCAACCCCAGAGTCGTTCGCGACTGGACTTAACTGTCGGGTCCTTTACCTTTTTTTTCTAGGCTACTTTAAGTTTAAGTTTGCTTTATTCTGTTTTATTAAAGTTTGTTAGCCACCTCTGAAGGTCTTCAGAAAATCAGGTGATGGGATATATATATAATAAGTTAACGATAAATAAATAATGTGCCTCAAGTAAGGATAGATGAATCCGTCAATCTTGGTTACTTTCCATTTCTCATTTTCCTGGTCTTCCCTGCAGTTCACAGTTCTGTATCAGTTGATGAAATTTGTTTGTTTGTTTTTTAAGTTTCAAAATTGTCATTTTATTGTGTATTTCTGTTCAGCTACATTTTTTCCTTGCAAGCATTTTTCCTAATAGAATATTGTTTCGTTGTATATTAACTTCACTGATATTTGCATTTGTAGCACACTTCCTCCATATTTTTTAATTCTGCACACTTTGGGGGGAGGGTGGATGCGGCTGGGAAAGTGCATGGTAAAATCTGGCAAGGTGCAAATTTTTGGATTTGTGCTTTAGGCCTGAATTATGTAGGCTCACATTAAGTGCAAACCAAACTGAATTTCTCCCATATCCCCATACTCCAATGATTCTTTGAATAAAACGAACGAGCCCATCTATGCTGAGCTGCTTGGAAGGAGGATGGAACACAAACGTGATTAATAACAATAACGGATTCAGAACTTGGCTAATGTCTTCTGCATCATTTGGCAGCGCACTAACAACTTACTGTACATTACCTCACATTTCTGCAAATTTAAATTCAATTAATGTCATAAATTACAATGCTATGCCATTACTATTGGTAAATCTTGTAAATAATTAAATCTCTCAAGAGAAATGCAAATAATCCAATGCAGTAATATAGTACGGGGGTATACAAGGCAATAGCACCTCTACATTTCCACTGATTTCATTTTTGAAGCATTGGCACTATTGGGGAAAGGAAAATGTAACAGCCTCAGAAATGCATAGGGCTACTTTCAGATCTCATGAAATCAACCCACCTTAATTATTGCATCATCACACACAAAAAGGGATCTGCTGGTTATTTTGTTGTTGTTTTTGGGAAATATGTGGTGAAGTCTATACTGAAGACATTTTGTGAATTCTGGATTAATTTTAAGGTAAAGGTAACGACTGGGGTTCCGGCACTCATCTCGCTCTATAGGCCGAGGGAGCCGGCGTTTGTCCGCAGACAGCTTCCGGGTCATGTGGCCAGCATGACAAAGCCGCTTCTGGCGAAACCAGAGCAGTGCACGGTTTAAACCTCAGCGCCACCTGTGTCCCTGAATTAATTTTAGAACATGTTTAATGTATTGCGGACAGGGTAAAATGTAGAGATTCCCCCCCCCCATACGCCTTAGAAAAGAGGGGCTGTTTAATGCAGCTGCTGTTTGTGACTAGAACACATCGGGTGAGATTTAACTTCATCACACACAGAGTAGACACATTGAAATTAATCAGCTCGAGTTACAGAAGTCCATTGAATTCAATGGATCTCATCTGCATTCATATTCACGTTAGGTATCACCCAAAATATCAAGAAATAGAGGGGAGAGAGCTCCTTCCGAAGCATATTCATTCTCTACAGGCAGTACAGAAACACCATGTTGTGGGTGTATTTATTGAAGACAGGTGTTCACGGGCAACAGGCCAAACAGTTTGGAAGCAACGGCTACAGAGATGCTTTCAGAATAATCTCTCTTGTGACTAATCAGAGCTCTCTCTCAGGAGGGAGCTTGTAAGTTAGCATACTGGCTGTGTGATCACAGCGCTAGAGACCACTAAGCAGACCACCCACAGAACAGCTGTCTCTTTGTTGGAATGCAGATTTGAGGTACACTGTAACTTTCAACTGATTGAACTTCTTTATCAAAGATCAGTGCTTCCTTATTACAATCTGTTTTATTATAACACCAGCATGCATCTCTTCTCACAAATATATTTGTGCATTAGTCAAAATTTGTTGGCATGGTTTAGGTCCAAGGTATTCTTCACTGGGGTACTCCATTTGGAAATGGCTGAACAAGAGAGTTGTTGCTGCTGCTTGTAATGGGCCAAGTTCCATTGAACTGATGAGGATTTCGGCTCAGCAAACTAAACTATGCCTTGTTCCAAGTCCAAAACCTTGGTTCTGAGTCCAATTTGGACCCAACGGTGCTCATTCTGACCATTTAAGAGCTTCTTGCATTACAGTAAAAGAAAGGGAGAGGGGATTCAGAGGGAACCATGACAAGGGGGTTGAATTCTTGTTTAGAGTTCTGCAATATATTTTTGTTTTTAACAGATGTACTTTGCTTCTGAATAATGAATTGGATTGAAATGATCAGGCTATTATTATTATTATTATTATTATTATTAAGATTAGTTAGTCACTTGTTACCCAGAAGTCTCCAAGTGACTTGCAACATTGTTAAAAACATAAATACCCTCCGAAACAGCCCCCGTGTCAGGCGTCAGAGGATCCAACCACCCCATGGTAGGCTGCCAGGAATGGGTAAGACAAGGAGAGTTCTTACCAATGTTTTTTATTCAATATTCACAGAGAGAGGCTTACAAAAACAGCCTCTTGGAGTAATGGTGTTGCTCCAAGTCAAACCACCCTCTCCATCTCTCCCACTTCCTCATGAGTCATCGCTACTGGTGCTGGAAATGGCCTTTTGCCTTTGAGCTCTTTGCTCTCCTACTTTCAAGGCACACCATGTTCTGGTAAAGGGGGGGGGGTCTGGAATGTTTTCTAAAGACACTGAGTCCATCAGCTGTCTCTCCCCTGGTGCTTCTTCTTCTTCCTCCTCCTTTCCCATTATTTCCCCCCTCATCTTCCTCTGAGCTGTGACCTCCCTTAAATCCCTGTTGTAATTCTGAACTGTCGTCTTCTTCTCTGGAAGGTGCAGGCTGGGGAGGCGGCCTCCACCATCCCTCTTCTGCCTGGTCCCTGACACACAGGAAGCTTGGGCAGCATAATAATAACCATGGCTGGCGCACCAATGAGGCATGCTCCACAGGGGACAAGAGATCTTGATCCACCACTACCACTACTTCAAAACCACTTTCCCCCTTCCAACCGCCATCCCTCTCCAGCCTCAGCAGTGGCATTGGCTTTGGGTAAGACAAAGACGCTGGAGGAGACTCTTGAGAATCCCATGGACTGCAAAATGATCAAACTAATCCATCCTTAAAGAAATCAGCCCTGAGTCCTCACTGGAAGGACAGGTCCTGAAGTTGAGGCTCCAGTACTTTGGCCACCTCATGAGAAGAGAAGACTCCCTGGAAAAGACCCTGATGTTGGGAAAGATGGAGGGCACAAGGAGAAGGGGACGACAGAGGATGAGATGGTTGGACAGTGTTCTCGAAGTGACTAGCATGAGTTTGGCCAAACTGCGGGAGGCAGTGGAGGATAGGCATGCCTGGCGTGCTCTGGTCCATAGGGTCATGAAGAGTCAAACACGACTGAACAACAACAAGACAAAGATGCACTGGTCTTCCATCCCAAGGATAGTAGAGAGAGCAGCAGCTACACTGCACAGAAAGTCCCCTTTTTGCCAAGACTTTTGGTTCCTGCAGAGCTGTTGCATTGCGGTTGTGTGAGGGCTCGGGGCAGTGTGTCTTGCCTCATGAGGCAAAAGGTCTTGGGTCAACCCTGCTAATAAGAAGCAGTATCATTTCAATCCATCAAAAGCTTGGGGGGGGGATATTAACCTGGCACCAGAGGGATGTCAACAGAGATTCCAGGTGGACCTCTGCCTTGTCACCACCCTCTGAGACTCCCTCAGAGAGGAGACATTGAGAAGGATTTCACAGGGCCCGGGCATGTTCCTATCAGCAGAGGCATACCAGAAGATATTGGGGTTCTGAGCCATAAAGCGTTTTAAAGGTCAAAACCAGCACTTTGAACTGGGTTCAGAAATGTACAAGAAGCCAGTGTATTTAGAGCAGAATTGGTGTTATATGATCCAGTCACCTTGAATCTGTCAACAGTCAGGTTGCTGCAATCTGTACTACTTGAAGCTTCTTCAAAGGCAGCCTCACGCAAAGCTCATTGCTGTGATCCAACCAGAACATAGATTACTGTGGTCAAGTTGTTGCCGACAACATAGCTTGTAGTTGGGCCATCAGGCTAGGCTGATGGAAGGCATTCCACGCTACCTAGTCCACCAATGCCTCAAGCAGCAGCAATGGATGCAAGGGAAACCCCACCACCATTATTTTAATTAAGAGTAATTTTAATTTGTATTTCTAAAAGCAAAACAAATACAAATACAAAATAAATGTGAATTAGGCTGTATCCTATTTATTTCTTCTTCTGGATTAAATGCACACACATACCTTATTGATTTCAACCAGACTAAACTTAGTATGACTCCAGATGCAACCCACATTGTTTTAGATATCTGAAGGGCCATCTCCATCGCCAATGACCTTCACAGGTGTTGAGACACCTGATAAGCAGAAGGGTCTCCCTTGGTCGTTCCACCATCCTCAGAAATGTGGGGATTGGTGGCCTAGGAGAGGGATTTCTCTGTGGCAGACCCTAACTTGTGGAAGTTCCTCCAAACAGAGGTATGTTTAGCATCTTCATTGTACAGCTTTCTTTGGCAACACCAGATGGGCGGGGTACAAATAAAAAATTATTATTATTATTTTCCCCGACCTTTCACAGTGAAGGTGTTCTGTTTTGTGGGACCCACCTCTTTTTTCTGAATCTATGTTTTTCTGTTCCATTTGAAATAGTGTTTTACTTGTTTTATAATTGTAGCAGTTGTATTTGTTTTTTTTTAAATTATTTATTACATTGCTTTAACCCACCCTGGGACCTTACCACGAGGAACAGGTAAGAAATATTACAAATAAAATAAAACAACACACAAACATAAATCCACCTTGTCATAGACTGGGGACTTCTGTCATGCATTGTTGTTGTTGTTCAGTTGTTCAGTCGTGTCCGACTCTTCGTGACCCCATGGACCAGAGCACGCCAGGCACGCCTATCCTTCACTGCCTCCCGCAGTTTGGCCAAACTCATGTTAGTAGCTTCGAGAACACTGTCCAACCATCTCATCCCAACATCAGGGTCTTTTCCAGGGAGTCTTCTCTTCTCATGAGGTGGCCAAAGTACTGGAGCCTCAACTTCAGGATCTGTCCTTCTAGTGAGCACTCAGGGCCGATTTCCTTGAGAATGGATAGGTTTGATCTTCTTGCAGTCCATGGGACTCTCAAGAGTCTCCTCCATGCATTGTACCAAACCATAAAGCCTTTCCCCTGTCAGGCCCACGAGGAAAACTATTCTGTACGCATGGACCCAAGAGAACCAGACACAGCAACTTAATTTTCCTCCTTGTCTTTTATTCCCCACTTTCCCTCCACCTTTTCTACTCTTATAATATGTTTTCGGCCTTATCATATTTCCAAGCTGTTGGGGGCGGGGGGCGGGTGGGGAAAAGCCTTTGGCAAAGCTCAAAATGTATTTCCAATAAAGCTAGCTAGCTAGCTCCCTTGCTCCCTCCCCCCCCCATTCTACGGATCCAACGATTAGGTTTTTGTACCAGTATGGTCAGGAAAAGACTTTAAAATTGCAGGAAATATTGCCACTTTTCCCACATGTGACAGAGCCAAGTGGTTCTCTTACAGAACGATTTCTTTTGGTTCCAGGAGAGTTAAAGAGACCAAGGCTGCCACAAACTTTTCACCACAGGATAACTCTCCTGAACAATTGCTTGTAAACTCGGGGGCAGTGTGGGGTTACTTGAATGGCTCCGAGGCTTTACAGTATATATCCTGGATTATGGGGCTCTTTCATTCTAGGTCACCGGTTCAACTTTGGGGCATTTAAGGGTAAGCTGCTCTTGCTACTTGACTGGTTAATCTGTTCCATGAGAAATCTATGATCTGTAACCCTTGTGACCTAGATTTCCCCTGCAGGGATAAATCGTCCTGCTCTACAGGACAGCTTTGTAGCAGCCGGGCAGGTTGTCTGTCAAGACAAACATTTTGAGGGTAGTTCAGTAGTCAAGCGCATCCTTTGCATGCAAAAAGTCCCAGGTTCGATACCTGACATCTCTCCAGTTAAAATGGATGAGGTTGAAGTTAGGGATGGATGGACCTGTCTCCCTGTTGCCTGTGTCAATGTTGCCTGTATTCAATCACAAATCCATTCCACCCCCTCACCACATTAATCTGCAAAATGTTTTTTTTTTTTAAGAATAATAATAAAAACGACAACAACACTTGCACCTGCATGCTTACTTTACCTCAGTGGTGTGCTTTATTCTACAGTGCACATTTTAAACGTAGATTGGTGTTTTTGAAAAGCTGCCTCACAAAATCTGGAGATGTGCAAAATCAAAGGAATAATTAACGTTACATCTGGGAGGTGTGGATTCACAGAAATTGTATTCCTCAAGGATCAACCACAAAACATAATTTGGGAGGTGGGGTGGGGGCTATTAGAAATCATGTCATATATTGCATAGAAATCATGTCATCTATTACCAGATCAACATAACTGCAATAGCAGCAAAAAAACCCACCACCTTGGTTGTAATGTATGCATGCAGATAGCACATGGAGCAACTGGATTGTATAGCAATTTCCCCATAGCAACTTGCACAGTGGTACAAAACAAGTTAACCTTACTATCTGGCTGGTCCACGTGAGTAACATTTGTGTGACTCTCTGGTGAATGGCAATTCATCAGTGGCAGCTATGTTGCTTGAGTCATGTATCAAACTGAACCACTCATTCCCATGACCCCCTATAATCCTATGAGCACTGGCTGCGCAATCCATGCAGTCATTGGTGTTATTTTATTTAATCCTCTTGGGTCCTGCTGATGGAAGTATGCATTGTTTCATCCTACTATATTACACAGGGGACGTGGGTGGTGCTGTGGGTTAAACCACAGAGCCTAGGGCTTGCCGATCAGAAGGTCGGCGGTTCGAATCCCTGCAACAGGGTGAGCTCCCGTTGCTCGGTCCCTGCTCCTGCCAACCTAGCAGTTCGAAAGCACAAAGTGCAAGTAGATAAATAGGTACCACTCCGGCAGGAAGGTAAACGGCGTTTCCGTGCGCTGCTCTGGTTCGCCAGAAGCGGCTTAGTCATGCTGGCCACATGACCCGGAAGCTGTACGCCGGCTCCCTCGGCCAATAAAGCAAGATGAGTGCCGCAACCCCAGAGTCGTCCGCGACTGGACCTAATGGTCAGGGGTCCCTTTACCTTTACCTTTACCTTTAAGGTTTTGCAGGGACTTCCACCTTTACTATATTACACACCCAGGTTGAGTCCTGATGACCCATCGGTTTGCTGGGGGTGACAAAAGGTGTCAATGGTGTTTCGCCTTGTCAGGTAAATGTCCCAAATCTGTTCTGACTCTCCAGTATGAAAACTGATCTTCACAACTGAGCTGTTGTGGTACTAATTGCACTCTTTGTTTGCCTTGTTACTCCATCCTTCTCCAACCTTGTACCCTCATTGTTGCTGGGCTCCTATTACCATCAACCCCACCCAGTATGGCCAGCCTTCAAGGATGATGGGTGTTGTAGTCCCAACATCATCTGAAGGGCACCAAGGTTGGGCTGGACCAATCTACTCAAGAATAATACATTGCTTGCTGGATTACAGATTGTGGCTTCATCCTGATACTATCCCAAGGAGAAAATCAAGTTGGGGAGGTATCTAGTGGTGTCAGCAGACATGTTCTCGGCTTTGAACAACCAAACCTCAAATGATTTAAAAATAAATAAATATCTGAGTGAGGTTCAAATGCCAGTTTGCAAGTTGGGGCAGAAAGAGGAAATCTAATTGAATTACCCCAGTGGGTGGGCAAATGGTGATTATGCACATAACTTCTGGGTTCTGGCCATTCCTCCTTCATCTTCAGTTTTCTCCAATGAGGATTAACTTTTAAAACACCACCCAGGACATACCAAGTAATTCTTGGGCATTAAGCCTATATAGTGTGAGATTTCACTGAAAAATGAACTGTGATCTTTTAATGTGATAGTTTAGTTCATTAACCCACCAATACCGCCTGCATAAATCTTTTGTGCTTGAAGGGCAAAGCATTGAATCACATTACCCAGCACATTAGAATGAGTTACTGTCAAGCACCAGGGACTTTTCCTAAGCCCTAATAGCACAGTCAGGATTGTGTACGTGCAGCACAAAAAAAGGTTTTGCAGGGACTTCCACCATCTGAAATAAACATGAGGGCTCCTCCCATTAAAAAAAGGATCAATAGTGTTATACAAGGGCATTAGTCATGCTATTGTCAGAGGTGGTGCATTGCAGCTTGTAAGCTGAGACCCCGTCGCTGGGCACTTAAGCTTTTCTCTGCTAGAGTTTTGAGAAAGAACTAATGAGCACTGGTGTGTTTTTGTTTCCCATTCCAAGGAGAAACACACATGCAGAGAAAGAGAGAGGCAGAGAGAGTGAAGGATAAGGAGGAAACAACAAACTGGCCAGCTTGACAGTTGAGTCTGAAATGTCCTCTGCAAACCATCAATCCAAAATGTCACCAAGTGGAATACAGTTAGCTTTCCAGAGTGTCCTCTTGTTTGTGAAAGCATCTCAATTTTTATGCGCAAGTTGGCTCTGCAAGTAATTGCTCATAAGAAAGATTCAATTAAATTGTTCGTTGTTTTGAATGCACCCTGCGTAAAAGATAATTGAAACATCCCCGGCCTTAGCATAGAAGTGACTGGCCAGGGATTGAAGAATGCACTGGCTCCTTAATGGAGGGTGGCGGAGGGAGAAGGAAGTTGTTAATAATTTTTCAGTCAACACTAATATTTGCATTTGTTTCTCCAAGCGTAACAAAGACAAAAGAGGCATCTGAAATTGGCAGGATCCCCTTGGGTGGAGGCAGGAAGGAATAGCAGTACCAAGGCCACCTCAGCCTACATACAGTATCCTTTAAAATGCTCACATGTAGATCTATGCCAAGAATGTTGCAGATGAAAGTCTAAGGCTCATAAAAAAATACCCTGCCTCCCAAAGTCACCATTTTGTGTTGTATTGTTTGGGGGGTGGGATGAAATTCTTAGCAAGATTTCAAGGCCTGCTCTGGTGTATGTCCAAGATTAAAAACAATATGTTTTAAGAGAAATTGTAACCATTAAATAAATAAATGAGAGAGGGTAGTTTGTATTAAATAGAATGAGGTTATAAACACTTCTGTTCTAAAATGCTTAGTTCACAGGGTCATTTAGGATGCAATCTGATGCACAATTGATGTAAGAGTATGTCCCATTGATCTCAATGGGAACTCAATGGGACTCACTGCTTATTTCAATGGATTAGACCCAACAGTCCTGTGAATTAAATTCTACTCAGGAAAAAAAATGTACTCATTTGTCTGCTATACCCCCCTTCCCCTTGTGAATCTACCAACCTGTGTTGCAGGGATGCCCACCACTGAGGAGGCTGGGGGATGGCCCAAGTTAGCGAAGGTCAGTAGTCCCTGGTTTCAAAGGCACAGGGAAATTGGAGAGATAATGAGTTCAGGACCATGGACAGTGCTCTGTCAACTTAAACCAAACATTCAAGATGATCCAAGGACGCCCTGGAACAACTGGCTGAATTTTAAAGGAGGACTAAGTAGGCACTGGCCTCATCTGTCTCCTGGCCAGTTTATTATTATTATTATTATTATTATTATTATTATTATTAAATAATTACATCCTCTGGGTGGCTTACAGCATATATAAAAACTGTGCACATTATGTTCTTTGGGATTCAATTAGGACTCCCCTGAAGGGTGGCATCAAGCAATGCCTAGGGGAGATTTTATTATTATTATTTTAAAACCAGACTAAGATGGCAGAATGGAGACCACATTAAAATTTGAAACTGAAATTAAGAAGGGAGTGAGGCACCTTATCCTTTTGAGAGTTGATGAAGAGATCCCATGATTTGGGGAGGTGGTTGACTGTTATATGTAGGGGAGCCTGTGTGATATGTCTTTATTAATAGTCCTTGTGCGCTTTAATTTTCTGTATGGGCATTTCCAGCTGCAAGGCCATTATTTTTACATTTAGATCATTTTCTCCTCTAATCAATAAAGATCACAATTGCAACATCAGTGCAATCATTGCTAGTTCTCTACAGCTAACCCATCGGTATCGGTTTTCATTGAGCATGCACGAATCCCCCAAAAGTAAGCAAGGTCACCACTGTCAACGCAATCCAATCTAAATTGTGGAATTGTCTCGAAGAAAGATTCCAAAAGCTGTCTCAGTAATTCCCAAAATAAATGCATTTTCATGCCCATATTGAGGGTACAGTAGGCAAAAGAACTGCTAGGTTGGCAGAAGCCGGGACAGAGCAACGGGAGCTCATCCCATCGTGCGGATTCGAACTGCTGACCTTCCGATTAGCAAGCCTAAGAGGTTCAGTGGTTTAGACCACAGGGCCACCCGCGTCCCTGCATACCAGTGGACAAACATACCAGTGCAAGTAGATAAATAGGTACCACTGCGGCGGGAAGGCAAACGGCATTTCTGTGTGCTCTGGTTTCTGTCACGGTGTCCCGTTGTGCAAGAAGCAGTTTAATCCTGCTGGCCACATGACCCGTAAAATCTGTCTGTGGACAAACGCCAGCTCCCTTGGCCTGAAGCAAGATGAGCACCGCACCCCATAGTCACCTTTGACTGGACTTAACTGTCCAGGGGTCCTTTACCTTTAGGCAAAAGAGTAGGGTCCTTAACTAACCTTGACTCCTCCAATTCATGCCCCTTTTGAACATGTCTTAAAACAGTCATAGCTAAGGATGCCGTCACATAAAGCAGGGGGCAGGCCTCCTCTGATCCCTCTGTATTTTGAGCACTTCTATTTCAGGACACAGGTGGCGCTGTGGGTTAAACCACAGAGCCTAGGGCTTGCTGATCAGAAGGTTGGTGGTTCGAATCCCCGCGACGGGGTGAGCTCCCATTGCTCGGTCCCTGCTCCTGCCCACCTAGCAGTTCAAAACATGTCAAAGTGCAAGTAGATAAATAGGTACCGCTCTGGCGGGAAGGTAAACGGTGTTTCCGTGCACTGCTCTGGTTCGCCAGAAGCAGCTTTGTCATGCTGGCCACATGACCTGGAAGCTGCATGCCAGCTCCCTCGGCCATTAATGCGAGATGAGCGCCACAACCCCAGAGTCAGACACAACTGGACCTAATGGTCAGGGTTCCCTTTAGCTTTACCTATTTCATGCACCAATGCTGCATGCCGACGTGCTTAACCTATTTTATTTATTTATTTTATTTGGGAAAAATAAAAATCCTCCTGTGAATATTTTCAAGTGGTCTCCCCAGAATTGTCAGAAGCATGGAAAAGGACAATAGTGACTTTGGAAGCGAATGGGAACCCTCTACAACATATTTGCAGAAACGAAAAAACAAAAACAAAAAAAGGACTCAGCAGGATTTAAAACTTTATTTACAGAGAACAAGAAATACAATTAGTGATAACAGAACATTATGTATAAACAGCAGAATGTAACATTTGATGTAACAAACCAGAAACGGACGTTGGGGGAAGTCAACAGGGAGGGGGAAAGCAGGAAATGGATGTTAAATGATGATACTGAATAATTGTTATGAGAAAAGAAAATCAATAAAAATATTTTTTTTAAAAAGAAGAAGCATGGAAATGGATGTGGAAATTAATTTTGGCTATGAAAGTCCCGTGCCAGTGGGGCAAGCAGGTTAAGGAGAGAAGTCCACTCACCCAGCTTTGGGTGGTTGTTGCTCTCCCTAAAAACAAGTTCCAGCACCTCTTTTTCTAGAGAGAAAAAAAGTCCCGCATACAGCAACATAAAAGGAAAGATGGATTTAGATCTTGACCTTTGTCCCACGTCAATCTGAAACGTAACATGTTTCATCTCTGGCCTTTCTAGATAGTAATCTCTTGCAATCCAAAAAAAATTATTATTTCCTTGCAAAAAGAGATAATAAAAATAAATAAATTAAACTTGCAATAAATGACTAATTTATATTCCACATTTTTTTTTCACCCTCTTTGAATAACGCCCGTAGTGAAGTGAGAGAATTAAACTTGATTAAATGAGGTCCCCAGAGAGCTATGGAGTAAGGCAGATGGATGCAGTTGCAGTCTTGACACCCTTGCTCACGCTTTTCCAATTGATTTCCTACCTGTTACATTCTTAGTAGAAAGTTACACAAAGGGACTTGGGTGGCGCTGTAGTCTAAACCACTGAGCCACATTGGCTTGCCAATCGGAAGGTCGGTGGTTTGAATCCCCGCAACAGAGTGAGCTCCCGTTGCTCTGTCCCAGCTCCTGCCAACCTAGCAGTTCGAAAGTATACCAGTGCAAGTAAATAAATAGGTACCACTGTAGCGGGAAGGTAAACAGTGTTTTCTGTGCACTCTGGTTTCCATAACACCAGAAGCAGTACAGTCCTGCTGGCCACATGACCTGGAAAGCTGTCTGTGGACAAATGCTGGCTCCCTCAGCCTGTAAAGTGAGATGGGCGTCGCAACCCCATAGTCACCTTTGACTGGACCTAACCATCCGGGTTCCCTTACATTAACCTTACCTCAGTGTACTCTCATTTTGACTCAAGAAAATCACTGGGAAAGGAAAGGAAGCCACCCTTGGAGGTGGTAACAATGAAACTGACCAATGACCATGCTAGATTCCAACTCCTACTTCACACATTAAACACTCGCTTCCGTCTGAGACTCAGGAAACACCATGACAGGAAATGTGGCCATTGAGGGTAGCAACGGAACTGACGATTCACTCTGCTAAAGAACATTCACAAAAAGCACACACACACACACTCATGAAAATTCATTAGCATGTGCATTCATTGACAATATACAAATGCTACTATTCAGTTTCCCTAATATATACATTTCTACAGAGCAATTTCCCCCAAATAATGCATTTTTGGTATGTTGTTTTCACTGATAACATGCATTTTTAATGGACTCTTTACCCCTTTATATCCTCTTTTCTTCTTCTTCTTCTTCTACACATTAGTTAGCTGGAGAACTGCACCTCAAATGTCAGAGAAGTGTGCCTGTGTTTTGGTTCTCATATTGTTTTGCAATTTATAATTAGTTAGGTTCATCTTTCTGTGCAAACAGAACCAAATTTCTCACTAAAGGAATTAGGGGGACCTGGATGGGCCTATAAATGATTTTGTCCTGTGCTATTTCTTCCCCAACCTTGGGCCCTCCAGAGGTGTTGGACCAGGGTTCTCTTCAGTATGGTTGTACTGGCTGGGAACGATGTAAATTATAGCCCCAAATCTCTGTCTGCCCCATTCTGTTCAGTGGGGGTTCTTCAACAGTCAGTGTGTTTAGGATTACACTATTAAGACTAAAGGGAAAGGGAAAATGTTCAGAAGAGGGAGATCTCTTAAAACCCCTTTGGTATACATTTGATTTAAATAAGCTAAGAAAGCATACATTCCATACTGAGAACACTGTTCATGACATAAATAGCCAGACCTTTGCTAAAGTGCCCTTGGACGTTTGTTCTAGATGAGCACTACTAATTGGCTACATTACAGATACAGCTATTCATTTGAAGCAACGACTTAAGATGCATTGATTCCACACGCTCTCTCCTTATTGAAATAAACACCACCAATAAGGACCTCTCACTGGGAAGAAAAATCTGGTCAGAGCTGGAAGATGAAAGTGATTCCGAACCCCGTGCTAACAATGCTCTTCAGTCATGGCCCACAGTAAATATGGCTGATTGAACTGTTTGCTGCAATTAATTTAACCAATTAATTTAAGCCCACCAAGAGAAAATATCTTTCAGGAATGTATTTATTTGCCGTTGGTTCTGCAAACACACTGCTGGCTAGGGATATGTCACGGAGTACTCGCTGTTAAATGGTCATTCATTATTTACTGTCTGCTGTTCGAGCGCCATGATGTTCCACTAAAGCCATATGTTTAGCACTGGCTGAGTTGCCCCAATACTGCAGCCTCTGACACTTTATCAGCAGAGAGAGGGAGGCGGGTGGGAGGAGAGAGAAAGAGAGAAAAATCCACTCCACCTCTCTCGGCTCCCTCTGCTGATGTAGCACAGGCAGGAAGCGTCAAAAAAGCAATAAAGCAAATGTCAAACCCTTTTCAACTGTTGCAAAAAGTGCAATTCTTCGGCGATGATCATATTCCAAGAAAATGAAAGAGGCAGGCCGGTGGGAGGGAGGGCATGTCTCAGTGAAGAGTCAATTTTAAATGTTGTGGCAAATGAATGTAACATGGTGCCGGTCAGGTGGGCAGGGTTTCATTCACTGGCCCTGATCCCAGACCCTATGTGCTCATCCGAACCCCTGCACAGAGTGCACACATGGCCACCGTGACTAAACCACTGCTGGTGCAACAGAACAACCTTCTGATCGGCAAGCCCAAGAGGCTCAGCGGTTTAGACCACAGCGCCACATGTTGTTGTTTAGTCGTTTAGTCATGTCCGAATCTTCGTGACCCCATGGAGCAGAGCATGCCAGGCACTCCTGCCTTCCACTGCCTCCCACAGTTTGTTCAGACTCATGTTGGTAGCTCCGAGAACACTGTCCTCAGCTTCAGGATCTGTCCTTCCAGTGAGCACTCAGGGCTGATTTCCTTCAGAATGGATAGGTGTGAAGAAGAAGAAGAAGAAGAGTTTGGATTTGATATCCTGCTTTATCACTACCCTAAGGAGTCTCAAAGCAGCTAACAATCTCCTTTCCCTTCCTCCCCCACAACAAACACTCTGTGAGGTGAGTGGGGCTGAGAGACTTCAAAGAAGTGTGACTAGCCCAAGGTCACCCAGCAGCTGCATGTGGAGGAGCGGAGACGTGAACCTGGTTCACCAGATTACGAGTCTACCGCTCTTAACCACTACACCACACTGGCTCTCTTTGATCTTCTTGCAGTCCATGCTTCTGTGTATAAAGCCCTATGCAACATGGGACCAGGATCCCTGAAAGATCATCTGTCCCCTTATATACTCAGAGCTTTTTTTCATCTGGAATTCACCGGAACTCAGTTCTGGCACCTTCCAGATCGGAGCCGTTGCCATTATCAGTGAACAAGGGAGGTATTCATAGTGAGTTCAGGCACCTCTTTTCCCAGAAAAATAGCACTGTATATACTAATTGATTACTGTGCTCTGCAGGTGAGGGTCTTCTTCAGATGCCATCTTATCCCGAGGCCTTCTCCACACAATGCCATGGCACTTTCCTTCTGTTTCATTATTGGAAATGGCTAGATTTCATATGGAATCATTTGAAAGATTACAGCAGCCTCCTTTAATATTGGTGCAAGCAAGGAAACGGAGATTGCTAATATATACTATGTAAAGAGAACCTTGAGCTCCTGGATCTGATAGTACTTCAAAAACAGCTGCTCAGAAAGACAAGTGGAATTATCTCACTGAGGTCACGTACATGGAAATAATTCTCAATCCACACAGCAGACTCTCCAAGTACCCCTATTCTCCAGGGACAGTCCCAGATTTACAGAAGTCATTCAGGTTTCTGATTTGATCCCAGAACGTCCCATGTTTCCTTAGGACGTCCCTCGTTTCATGTTGGAGAAATGTTGGAGGTTATGGAGTTATGTGACCCCAGAGCCAAGGAGATAAGCCAATATACAACTTTTAGAAGATGTCTGAAAGCAGAGGAATTTTTTTAAAGGTTGGAAAGATCAGGAACTGCCAAAAAATTTCAGAATGGCAGAGCAAACTACAAGAATTTGCTGAAATGGCCCTATTAACTAACAATCTTAGAGGAAATTCCAAGCAGAAATTTGTGGAAAATGGGATATATATATATATATATATATATATATATATATATATATATATATGAGATATGTGCAAAAATACAGTAATAGCTTTGCTTCCATGCCAGCTTTTGAGTGATAAATGAAAGATAACGAGTTGGGAAATTATGGATGTATAAGGTTTCAAGAATGTACTGGAGAATATATATATGAAGGTTTATCGTTTGGACTACATTCTGCATTAAGAAAGGTAGATGTAAAGGGATTTGACAGGAAGTCGGATTTGTGGGATTTATTTTTTGGGGATGAAATACAAGTTAAGCTTTTTATAGAGATATTTAATATTGTTATGTGTATCTGGGCATATGTATATATATGTGTATATGTATGTGTATATAGATATATATGTATGTATGTATGTATGTATGTATGTATTTTTTATTTTATTTTTTACTTTCCTTTTTGATAGGGAATCATTTAAGATACAAAAAACAAAACATAGACAAGATAATGTTGTATGTGAAACTTTATTTTGTAACATTTTATAACAACAGTTGGATTAAGATGTTCTTTTTTGTTAAATTAAATTAATCAATAAAAATTAATAATAATAAAAAGGAGAGGAATTCTTTTAATGTTTATTGTGTCGTAATGGTTTTTATATATGTTGGAAGCCACCCAATGTGGCTGGGACAACCCAATTAAATGGGTGGGGTATAAATGATAAAAAAATTATTCTTAACATCATCATCATCATCATCATTATCACTATTATTATTATTATTATTGAATAGGACGTCCCTATTTTCATCAGAGAAATGTTGGAGGGTATGTTGTTTCATCAACACTGTCTTCATCTGGCTGAGCTCCTGAGCTGAGTCAGGAACAAGCATCATAAAGAGGCAGCTCTGCCCCTGAGGTGACCAGTAGAATGATCACCACCTGTTCCTTCAATTTGATATTTTATTGATAGCTGTGTCAGTCAACAGCAGCGTGAAGAGAGGCGCTGGCCTCGATTGAAGCCCTGGCTGGAAGCAGCTGACGAGGTGACATTTTGATCTTTTATTCATTGTCCTCACAAAACGAGGACTTGCCTGCTGATGTGAAATATTCTATTTGTCCAACTGCCTCCGAGAAATCTGGATGCAGCAAAATTGTAACTTGTAAATCAATACACTGAGTGTGATTTAAAGTTGCCTTCGGTGTCAGCATATGCAAGAGACTGAAGCGCATAGAGGAGGCACACTGTGGGTAAGGTTGGGCACGATTAACAATAGGAGAGTAAATGCATTTGTGTGCCGGTATGTCTCATGTAATTTGACTTTCCGAGAACACCCACCCACATCCTGAAGGTCAAGTGTTTTGAGAAGTACAAACGTTATGATTAGAGATTCTGAGGCTGAGGCAGGCTGGTGGTTGTATGACAGAAACTCTTTATTTGAGCTAGCTTTCTGAAAAAGTTCAGATTCATGCATACAATCTTATTTAGTTCGGCACATCTTGTGACCCACCAAACTGAATGCAGCTTACACCGCACCCTCCAAGTGTCCCTATTTCCCAGGGACGTCCCTGATTTACAGAAGTCGTCTCAGTTTCTGATTTGATCCTGGAATGTCCCGCTTTTCCTTAGGACGTCCCTATTTTCATTGGAGAAATGTTGGAGGATATGGAATTATCTGACCCCTGAGCCACCTGAAGGCAATCCTGTATAGCAGGGGTGGCCAACTCCCAAGAGACTGCGATCTACTCACAGTTAAAAACCGGCAGTGATCTACCCCCTTTTTTAGGGGTTCAGGTCAAGGTTGTTGACCTTTTTTTAGGGAGGGGGAAAGCCATGCTTTTTTGACATGCAGGGCAAAAATGTTGAGCTTTTTTTTAGGGGAGCCAAACTTGTTGAGCTTCTTTGGAGAGAGCCAGTGATCTGCCAGTGATCTACCACAGACGTCCAGTGATCTACCGGTAGATCACAATCTACCTGTTGGATGTGCCTGCCGGATAGGGAATTTCTTTTTAATGTTTAATGTTTTATTATATTTTTATATATGTTGTAAGCCACCCAGAGTGGCTGGGACAATCCAGTAAGATGTATGGGGTATAAATAGTAAAATTATGATTAGGGGATGGGATGCCCCTATTTTCATCAGAGAAATGTTGGAGGGAATGCTTACACCACTTGGTGTTTTTTTATATATAAAAAAAACAAAGCCCCTAAAAGTGGTTTACAAAGTGGGATTGGGAGCACAGGACTGGTTTTCCCTCATGTGACAATCTTGATTCCACCCTGCCCCACCCTCCATTTTCCTAATAAGTGCAGCAACACTGGTGCTGGAAGGCTACTGCTGCCTGGTCTTGGGGCTCGGCCTGCCATCCCAACACGGAAAGCTTTAGAGGAGACACCATTCAGGGGCTTAAACAATAACTTTATTGTCTCTCCAAAACAAGAACAGATCAAACATGCCAGATACAACAAAGTCCAGCGTCGTTTAGGCCCAATCTGCACCATACTTTTAAAACATAGATATGGCTTCCCTCAAAGAACTGTAGGATGGGGGTGCTGTGGTCTAAACCACTGAGCCTCTTGGGCTTGCCGATCGGAAGGTCGGTGGTTCGAATCCCCATGATGGGGTGAGCTCCCGTTGCTCTGTCCCAGCTCCTGCCACCCTAGCAGTTCGAAAGCATACCAGTGCAAGTGGATAAATAGGTATTGCTGCAGTAGGAAGGTAAACGGCATTTCTGCGCGCTCTGGCACTCGTCATGGTTCCCCATGCACCAGTTGCAGTTTAGTCATGCTGGCCCGGAAAACTGTCTGTGGACAAACGGCGGCTCCCTCGGCCGGAAAGCGAGATGAGCGCTGCAACCCCATAGTCACCTTTGACTGGACTTAACCGTCTGGGGTCCTTTACCTTACCTTTTTACTTTTTAAGTATTTAATGATACTGTCCACATACCTCCCTACCTAGCCATTCCCCACCCTCTCTTCACCAAACCAAAAAAGGCCTTGTTTTGGGGGGAGAGTCATAACATATGAAAGAGGGCTTCAGTTGAGCAATTCGGACGTGTAGCCGGCTTCAAATTAAATAAACAGAAAACCAAAGTTTTAAGTAAAAATATGAGGACAGAACAGATACAAAGATTACAAGATGGCACTGGACTCAATTTTGTAAAAACTGTAAAATATCTAGGTATCAATCTCACAGCTAAAAATTTGAACCTGTACAAAGACAATTATGAAAAAAGTTGTGGACAGAGATAAAGAAAGACTTGGAGATTTGGACGAGACTGAAATTGTCGTTAATGGGAAGAATAGCAGCGGTCAAAATGAACGTCTTACCAAGGATGCTGTTTTTATTCCAAGCCATACCAATTTTGGACAAATTGGATTGTTTCAATTCCCCTTCTCCCTTTCCAGGATATGGCAAAAGGACTTATCGAAGTTTATATGGCAGGGTAAAAAGCCTAGAATTAAATTTAAGATTTTGACAGACTCTAAAGAAAGAGGAGGCTTTCTAAATGCCCTGCTAAATATCAATAACAACACGACAATCTTATCCTCTCTGCTAACATCCACCTAAGATTTATTTTGAAGCAGCGGGAGGGGTGTTTTATACCTAAGCCCGCCCCTTTCTAACTGCAGAGAAGTTAACCCCTACCTGGTTGAGTTCTCCAAGACTGGTTTAAACTACACCACTTGGTGTTTTTTTAGAATGTTTACAAAGGATGGGAGCACAGGACTGTTTTCCCTCATGGACTTGATTCCACCCTGACCCTCCATTTTCCTAATAAGTGGATGGTGCTGGATGCTGCCTGGTCTTGGGGCTCGGCCTGCCACAACACGGAAAGCTAGAGGAGACACCATGTTTAACTTTATTGTCTCTCCAAAACAAGTTGGCATGCGTCGTTTAGGCCCAATACCTTTTTAAAACATAGGTATGACAAAGTTAAAATCCACAAAACTTTTAAAAATCATATAGTTAGAAAAGCTTTGTATCAGGTTTGGATAAGATATAAAGACTTATTGGAGAGAAAGACTCCTAGATGGATTTCACCAGTGGAGGCCAAGGCCTATAAGAGACTAGGTATCAATCTCACAGAATATGTCCGCAAGTTGGTTAAGATATATGGACATATTGCAGCAGGAAGGTGACTCAGTTAAGGCAGGGTAAAAAGCCTAAAAAATTTAAGATTTTGACAGACTCTAAAGAAAGAGGAGGCTGCCCTGCCATCAGCGGCCTTTTGCTGGTTGAGTTAAAAGTGTGGATGTGTTGGACAAGTCACCGACTTAAAATCCACAAAACTTTTAAAAATCATATAGGCTGCAGGTTTGGATAAGATATAAAGACTTATTGGAGAGAAAGACATGGATTTCAGGGAGGCCAAGGCCTTAAGAGACCGAATGAAATATTTAAAGGAAGGTGACTAGACAAAAAAATTGGTTTTTAATGAAATATTTAAACAAAAAAAAATGGAAAAATCAAAACTGGAAACAGAACTGATTGAATCGAACTCTAAAAACCTTTCCAAGATGTATAATTTGTTGCTAGAGTGGCATACGAAAGATGAATTGGTTAAATCGACAATGATTGATTGGGCGAAAGATGTGGGACACAATATTATGATGGATGACTGGGAGAGATTGTGGCAGAAAGGTATCAATTTTACTGCATGTAATAGTTTAAGAGAAAACATAATGAAAATGTTATATAGATGGTATCTGACACCAGTTAAGATAGCTAAGATGAGTTCTAAAATGTCGGATGTGTGTTGGAAATGTAAAGTTGCGAAAGGTACCTTTTTTCATATGTGGTGGTCATGTCCAGGGGTAAATGCTTTCTGGGATAAGATTTATAATGAGCTTAAAAAGGTAATGAAAGTTACCTTTGGTAAGAAACCAGAGGCATTCCTCTTGAGCATGACCAATGAAGAGATACCCAGTCAGGATAGAGTATTTTTTATGTATGCCACAACAGCAGCTAGAATTTTATTGGCAAGAACTTGGAAGGGTGAAGAGATACCAACAGTGGAAGAATGGCAGATGAAGTTAATGGAATACATGGAACTCGCAGAACTGACCGCTAGAATCCGAGACCAGAGGGAGGAGAAGGTGTCGCAAGATTGGAAGAAATTCAAGGACTATTTATTGAAATGTGTTAAATTGAATGTTTGAATATTTGAGCAGAATTATCTAGAAGAATCGGCTTTAGCAGGTTAATGTTAGATAATATGGTTCAGGAGAAATTTTTGATGTGTTAGATTTCATGATATAGAAGATTTTAAGATATAGAATATAAGATATGATATACCGTATATACTCGGATAAGTCGACCCAAATATAAGCCGAGGCACCTAATTTCCCTAAAAAATGTGGGAAAGCTTATTGACTCAAGTATAAGCCGGTTCACCTTTGCCACTGTGGTAGAGGAGGAACGAGCAGCCCAAAGCAGCCCTTTGGGCTGCTCCTTCCTCTTCCTCCTTTGCTGCTGTGGAGCTCACCCCGTCGCAGGGTTTCGAACCGCCATTCTTCTGATCAGCAAGCCCTAGGGCTCTGTGGTTTAACCCACAGCGCAATGTTCCCTTGTGTTATACAGAGAAGGCTGGGATCCTGTCCTGTTTAAGCAGGAGCCAGGGAAAGTGAGCACCTGTGGGGTTTTAATACTTCCTTAACTGATAGGCTTTCTGCCTTCTGGGGTCTAAAATTTGCATTTATGTGAGCAGTTCAGGAATGGAACAAGCTGCCTGGGGAGAGTAAAGAACCACCGTTCTTGTACACTTCTTAAGGAATGGTTGACTTGAGTATAAGCCGAGGGCAGCTTTTAAAGCACAAAAAGTGTGCTGAAAAACTAGGCTTATACTCAAGTATATATGGTATATTGGATTAAGCAATTTTAAAGAGCTCTTAGAAATTTGGTAAAGGTTAAAGGGAAAAGAAATAAAGCTACCTAAATAATATATGGGATTTTAAAGGCAGTGGAGGGAACAGGGGAAGTCCCCTGAGAAGTAAAAACAAGAAGAAAAACAGATAGGTGTTTATTAGGTTTGTATATTTTTATGTTGTTTATTGTTTATTATGTATTATGTTTTTATTGTATTTGTTATGTATTATGTTTTTAATGTGTTTATGTTTGTGTAATGTTGTTGTTTTTTTTTTGCTTTTGTTTTGTTTTATTGGAAAATAATAATAAAAAAATTAAAAAAAAGAAAAAGAAAGAGGGCTTCAGAGCATTCAGTTGGAAAAGGCCAGAACATAGCTGGCAACAACTGTACATCTGTAGGATCTGTAAATGTAATTGGGGATCCTGCTATTTTCAGGGCTCCCCATCACGCAGAGAACATATAGACTCTGATCTGACGTTCAGTTGAATTCTAGGCTCTGTTCACATCTTCACTTGAAGAAACCGAGCTCCCTCCACATAGTCCCTGGACATGTGAAAAAACACACAAATATTTTGTTTTGTTTTTTGTTTTCAACTATTTCATACCATTTAGTTACATACGTCTCTAAGCAGTGGGAAATAATCTTAATAAACAGAACAGAGATTAAACCAATTAAGGACTAACTATAAAAACTAATAGCACAAATCCATATGTCCACACAGAGATAGTTGTTGCCTCCCTCCCTTTCTCTTATTCACACATACACCTCTAATTATTGTCAGTGGTATCAATAAGTGAAGCTGTGCTTTCACAAACAGGAATGGAATGGAGTTTAAGGGCATTTATGTAAGTACAGTGGGAATGAATGATTACCTTTCAAAACGATACTTAAAAACTAGCATGCAGAAATAAAGATTTTACAACTCGTTATCTTCCGTCCTTTGTACTACGGTTCTGGGAAATAATGGTGTAGTAAAGCACACCATCAAGGTAAAGTCACTTTGACAAATTCACTGTTGATGTAATTCCATTAAAGCTCAGTAGAGGTAAACTGTGCATGAATTTGCCCCATTAGTTCTTAAAAAGTACATTAAGGACGGCATTAGGTTGCTAAATTACTTGTGCACCTCGTCATGTATAAATCTGCAAAGATGCACATCCTGATCAAGAGGGTAATTAGACAAGGAGGGATATCGTGAGTGATGTCTCAGCATTTATCCTTGAGGAAAGGGAAATGTATCCATTATTACATGGGTTAAAAACTTGTTCAAGGAGTAATTGCATTGCCATTAAAAGAGTTACACGGGGGTTCAATGCAGCCCTCCGTGTTCTGAGTGTAAATAACATAATCATTAATAAATCCAAAGCTCTCTGCTCTTAATGAACTGATCAGGTTATATACCTCTCATAAGCTTGACAATGATGAGGATCATTATGCATTGTCAAAAGAATCGGCAAATAGCATTCATAATCCCGATACTTAACTGAAGTAACGATGTTAAAAGGCGGATAAATTAAGCAGCTTTAGAGTAGTCATTAAGAATGTCAAGCTGCACTACTGTATGTTTTGCCATAGTTAATGGGTTGGGTGACTAAAACCAATTTACAATAGACCCGGGCCTGTAAATATGAAGGAAAGGCTTGTTTGTGAGTCTGGGAGTGCTGCTAATGAAAGGGCTTAAGTGAAGAGGTGAGAGAGAGAAAAGAAAGAAAGAAAGAAAGAAAGAAAGAAAGAAAGAAAGAAAGAAGAAGGTAAAATATCTGTGGCCAGTTTTATTTCCCTCCCCCAAAACCTTCTAAGTAATCTTCTTTTCAGAAGTAGACTTACAATCGGTTATTAAAACAGAGTAGAGAGGTACAAGCTGGCTACCTGAGCCAATGTTCACTTTACATTTTGTAGTCAGGTTTGTGCAGGGCTTTTTTTCTGGGGGGGGGAATGTTTAGGGGTACTCTCATTTTGACTCAAGAAAATCACCATTTTATAGTTCAAATTGGGAAAAATAAATACAGTAAATGGACAAAAGTACAAAGATTCACAAAATGTTTAGGGGTATGCGTGCCCCTGCGTCCCCCCAGAAAAAAAGGACTGGCCGGGTTTGTGTTTTATTATTTATACTCCGTGCATCTGGCTGGGTTGCCCCACCCACTCTGGGCAGCTTCCAACATATAATGAACACATAATGAAACTTTAAACATTTAAAAAAACTTCCCTGTAGTTACTTATCCCCTTGGCCCAGGGATCGCATAACTCCAACATTTCTCCGATGAAAATAGGGATGTTCTAAGGGAAAGCAGGACATTCCAGGATCAAACTGGAAACCCAGACAGCTTCTGTAAATCCTTGAAAATAGGGACCTTTGGAGGGTTTGGGATTGGCTTCCATTTCTACATGTTAAAAGTGTCCCAGTTCTGTGTGTTGCTATAAAAACAAAACAAAAACAAAAACAAAAACCCCAGTTGTTTCCAGTGACTTGCAATGGATGGATACTTTGTGTGTCTCTGCTTTATATATAGTTTGACTTCCAAAACATTTGGAAGCACGGCTTCTGAAGCTCCTGCAGCCAATCGGAAGCCACGGAATCCCCATTGGATGTTTAGCTTCCAAAAGAACGTTTGAAAACCGCAGCACTCACTTCCGGGTTTCGATAGTCCTGGAGCCGATTTGTTTGGGAGCCAAGGCATTTGGGATACAAGGCACGACTGTCTTTGCCTGAGCATTTGCGCCTGAGGCACTGAGCAGTGGTACATTGGGGAAATTGCCTGGCTTGCTGGTGCAGTGACCAGTCTCGGGTCAAGCCTGATGCCAGCTGGTGTCAGCTGTGAGAAAGAGCTTGTGATCCACCGGATCCCAATTCAACTCAGCCCTGCCCTCAGAATGCCCTATTGGGGGGCTTTCCACAAGGCTCTGCTAACTGCCAGTGGGTCTTTGCCTGTCCTTGGGCATAGGGCAGAGGTCTATACCAGCAGGAGATCAGATGAGCCAGCAGAGGTGCGAGGAAGGAGGCCTCCTCAGTTGAATCCAAATAGGCTCCTAGCCTGACATAAGGGGAGTTTGAATTGCAGCCCAAAGCCCAAATGTTGTAGACTGGCACCGTTTTCAAGTGTGACTCATGTTTCAGAGTTTTGTAAGGCACATTTTCTCCCAGGCAAAGGATAGGAAAACAATATTTGAACCTCTGAGACTTCAGTGGCAGTAAAATGAGGGTGTTTTTGTCATTATATCGGAGGTGAATCAGATCAAGAAGGAAACCTCGCTGAGAGAGATTGCTGTTGTCTTTACTAAAAGCTCACCCATATTGTGCCTTTGACCCTCAACATTGAGCCGCTTTTAAATGCAGGTGTAATACACCCCCCCATATTATTTTCGAGAGGCTCTTGTAATCTAAAAAAGACAGCTTAAATTGCTTCCATTGAATATACTATATTGAATATACTATTTTAAAGGCATCTTATGAGAGATTTGTCAGTGGCGAGGGGGGAGAATTTGGATCTGAAGCCTGCTGGATACTATTTAACTAGGTCACATATTTTATTTATTTATTGAATTTATATACTGCCCTATAGCCGGAGGTCTCAGGGTGGTTCACAGAAAAGATCACAATACATAAAATAAAAATAGAAACAATAACCCAATAACACACACCCACACCCCAAAAGAGCCACATTTTAAAAGGGTATAGGATGTCAATCAGGTCAACCAAAGGCCTGGTTAAAAAAGAATGTTTTTGCCTGGTGCCTAAAGGTGTATAATGAAGGCACCAGGCGAACTTCCCTGGGGAGAGCATTCCACAGATGGGGAGCCACTGCAGAGAAGGCCCCGTTCTCGTGTTGCCACCTTCCGGACCTCTTGAGAAGGAGGCACACAAAGAAGGGCCTCAGAAGACGATCTCAGGTCCGGGTTAGGTTCATATGGAAAGAGGCAGTCCTTGAGGTATTGTGGTCCTGAACCGCAATATATGATATCACATGTGTTACATCACTTCCTTACATTTATTCTGGAGTCATACAGGACAACAGGGGTGCCTGAGATGAGAAGGGTGTAATTATAAAGAAGGGTGTAATTATAAAGAGATAATTCTGAGGACTTTTAATGTTCTCTGGGTCTAACCATGTATGAGTGTTGAGGGCCTTCTTCAGATTCTCTCACCTAAAGAGGTGAAACAGGTGGTTACTAAGGAAGCAGGTGGCAACCTGATGATGGAAGGTGCTCCACAAGAAGATTCACCTGCTACCTAGCATTAGAAAAGCTAATGCTATTCTAGGCTGCATCAACAGAAGATAACAACAACAACAACAACAACAACAACAACAACAACAACAACAACAACAACAACACCATTCTACTCTGCCTTGGTCTGACCACACCTGGAACACTGTGTCCAATTCTGGGTATCACAATTAAAGAAGGATGTTGACAAGCTGGGACGTGTGCAGAGGAGGGCAACCAAGATGATCAAGATGTCTGACCACAGTGAGTAAAAGAAAATAAAAAAAAGTATCTATTTTCCCAATACTGTTTGGTCAATTGCTGCAAGAGGCACCACACCCCAACTAAAAAGGTAAAAGGGAAAGGACCCCTGTTCTCAGGAAGGTTCAGGAGAAGGGTGGGCGGTCCCCACCATTCCTTCTCAGTCCAGCCCCTGACACTTACAGTAGTTAAGGATCCTACTCTTTTGCCTAAAGGAAAAGGTAAATGCCCCCTGGACAGTTAAGTCCAGTCAAAGGCGACTATGGAGTGTGGTGCTCATCCCACTTTCAAGCTAAAGGACCCAGTGTTTGTCCACACACAGCTTTCCAGCATGACTAAACCTGTTCTGGTTCAACAGGATCACTGTGTCAGAAGCCAGAGCACAGGGAAATGCCGTTTACCATTCCGCCAAAGCAGTACCTATTTATCTTCTTGCACTGGTGTGCTTTCGAGTGGCTAGGTTGGAAGAAGCAAGGACGGAGCAACAGGAGCTCACCCCATCACAGGGATTCGAACCGCTGACCTTCCGATCAGCAACTAACCCCTGTGAACATGAGCATTCTCATTGGGTGCTGTGGTTTTGATATTGACATTATATTCATTGACTTGTTCAAAAGCTGACAAGTGCAGAGTATTCCCCATGTATTTTTTGTTTAGTGTCTCTACCCAACAGATAGAATTTTATGCCATGCAGCATTAGGCTACTGTTAAATTTTAATTTCAATTAATGGTCTTTACACTCTTTCTTTACACACAAGGGATATTTTGTGCATTCATTTCCCTTCTAATTAGCTCTTGCTGCTGAATTCATTCTGAATCTCCGGAAGTCATTAGATTCTTAAACATTCACAGCTAAATTTACTGACTTTAATAAAATTAATTAGTTCTCCGCAGGAGAAAAACATTGCCAAAAATTTGATTCACCTTTGTATTCTTTGTTGTGTTAGTGTGCTTCTGCATTCCATTACACTACCTCTTCTGGTATTGTTGTTTAGCTCAACTTATCTCTCATGTAATAGGAAGCTACATGCTTTAGCTACTTTAAAGAGACACAGTCCATTTAAAAAAAAATCACCACCAATGTTGGGCTACAAGCTATGGATTTTGGTTGAGGAGTCTCTTATTCTACAGGTTTCCTTGAGAATAATATTCAAGGCCATATGCATAGGGATATAACCATCTGCCTTATGTAGGAACATCTGCCAATGGTCCGTTGCGGGTGGCGCTGTGGTCTAAACCACTGAGCCTCTTGGGCTTGCCGATCAGAAGGTTGGCGATTCAAATCCCCATGACGGGGTGAGCTCCCGTTGCTCTGTCCCAACTCAGCAAACTTTTTCAGCAGGGGGTCGGTCCACTGTCTCTCAGACATGGGGGGGCTGGACTATATTTTTTGGGGGGGGGGGTGAACAAATTCCTATGCCCCACAAATAACCCAGAGATGCATTTTAAATAAAAGCACACATTCTACTCATGTAAAAACACGCAGATTAACAGACTGTCTGCAGGCCGGATTTAGAAGGCGATTGGGTCAGATCCGGCCCCTGGGCCTTAGTTTGCCTACCTATGGGCTAGAATATATAAATTTATAGAATGCCCTGTTGGGTTAGACCAAAGGCCCAGCCATACCCTCCAACTTATTGTAGCCAAAAACATCTTCCGCACTCCAGGATGAATCACATGACCCACATGAGAATACAGAGCCCCAAAGCACATATTTTTGGGCAACATGCTCTCGCATGTTTTTGGGTGAGCATTTCTCATTTCAATCAGGACAGTTGAGGAACATTCCCATCTAGTCCAGCACATCCTGTTCTCACAGTGGCCAGCCAGAAGCCTATGTGAAGTCTGAAAGTTTGGGGTTGCAGCTTCAGCAAAATCATGTCATTTTTTAAAATGACCTTACCAATGAAGTCAGATACAACAACAACAGAAATTGGACCCCACCTCAAATGGCATATTCTCCTTTTTCTTAGCTGTTATTTACTAGCATGGGGCCTGGGGAGGTGACTTCTGTGCCGTTAACAAAGCGATTTGACTTCGCCACCAGAAATTTGCCGGCATTGCTCTATTCTAACATGAAACAAAAAAGTAAGTCCATGCATTTACTTATTTTTAAAAATGCATGGGCACAAAGCATGGTGCAACCTCATTTTGTGTTATTCATACTCATGGAAAGTGAAATAAAATAATGTTACCATTCCCCCCACTCTCGCTTCAGTCTTTTAAAAGTGCTGATGGAGACAAAAGGCTGTCTCTCAAAAGCAGATGATCTGAAGAAAAGGATTGGTGCTAATTGAAAAGCTTTAATTTTCTCTCTCTTTCCAAAGCAGTTATGTGCTTTTGTCTACAGTTTTTGCATAAATGGCTTTAAACAATGGCTTCTCCAGATTTATGAATTTATCAGACCAGAATTTAAATAGCTTCAAGAAATCAGATCAGTCAAAAGAAATAATAATAATAATAATAATAATAATAATAATAATAATAATCAGCCACCTGTTCCAATTAACACATTCAATTTTATCTTTGAGCATTTCCTCGTCTGTGCATGCTCCTATTCTGAATGAAGAAATTCATAAAGGCCGATCTCTTATTTTGCTATTTCGTTGAGGACAATGGTGAAATCTTAAGCCATTTTATTCTTTTTCTCTGTTCAGATTTAAACACACACAAACACACACACACTTCCATGGAAAGAAAGACATCCAGTAATATATACTTAAATATCTTTGTATAATTTTGAAACTTCTCTGTGTTTTGAAGTGCTGAGCAAACCGTTCTCTGAAATTTACAAGTGTTTATTGCCTTCTCTTTTTAAGCAAGTGTCTTGAGGCAGCCCTGCTTAGCATAAACAATACTGGCTTCATTACCAGCCCAGTTTCATGCACAAGCAGATCACTTGCTACCATAATATTGCCTGGGGTGCATTTCCACCCTTATCCCTTCAGCTTTTGTTTGGGATCATTTTATGGTGCCAGTAACTATCTGGCCTCCTTGGGTTGTTGTGTTTTATCATCTGCATTTTGCCAGTTGCAATTACAGAGGCTGCCTTTTAAAAGCACGAGTTGTTGTGAGCAGGGGAAATGAGGATTTTCTGCACATAGAATCTGATCTAAGTTAGGGGATGTTCAGAAACCCACGGTGTTTTAGGAGTTAATGGGCACCCCAGTTTGAGTGGCAGATACCCCTTGGGAGGCGGGACCTTCCGCTCTTTAAAAGGAGGGAGCAGCCGTTAGTGTGGGAGAGTGGTGACTGGAAGAAGGAGGGTGTGGGGCCTGGTTAGGTTAGGTTAGGTTAGGATCGTTGAAGATGTTGCTGAAAGAAAGAGTTTACACTGTTATGAAACTAAGCTTATGAACCATCACTGAAACCGTTATGTTCTGTAAGAAATAAAGACCTCTTATTGTTGAGCTAAGAAAATATCGTCATTCATTTGGTCCAGAGAAGGGTGATAGTTTGTGTCTTGGAGTTCCCTCAGGAGGGGCTAGTGGGCGGAAACCCTGGTGAAAGATACTCGGAGTCCAGTGTGATTTTCATGCTCTTTATTCAGCTCATAGTAGTGAGGAATGTAGTTCCCCCAAAACGTTTGCTTTATATACACTATTTACACAATGGGCCCCACGTGATTGGCTAATTCCGGGATACTCCTGTATGCCAATCAGAGTGCGGATTCACTTCCACCTGGAGCTGGATTGGGTGGCTCCTGCAGACCAATCAGACTGCTGCAATCTCAATCCTATTGTTCTGGGACCAGTCAGACTGCTGCAATCTCAATCCTATTGTTCTAGGACCAATCAGACTGCTGCAGTTTGGATCCTATTCAACTCAGTACATAACACCTGGGATTGCCACAGAGTTGCTAAGAGGGCTTAGCTAACTGATATAGTGAGGGGATCTAATAAAGAGAGACCCCGAACTGTAGGCAAAGGAGAGGTTAACCCCTGAAGCCCAGAGCAGAGGATATAACCGGCCACGGCCGCTGGACAGGAAAACTCCCGTTACTAAGAAATTCCCAGATTATTAATAAAAGGGAAGTGAAATAACAGACGGACCTCAGAGGGACAGGTGGGGTGCATTGTAATTTGACCCAGAACACCTGATTAAAAATTCACTTAGTAACGAGGGGAGAGTCTGAAGTGGAGGTTCGTCGCACCCCCCACCCACCCATCCACCCATTATCTTTCCTGAGTCATATTAGCTCCATTAAACTCAAAAATAATGCAAAATTTGAAATAACGCTTAATATTAAACTCTAATACAGGGGTCAGCAAACTTTTTCCAGCAGGGGGCCGGTCCACTGTCCCTCAGACCTTGTGGGGGGCCGGACTATATTTTGAAAAAAAAAATGAACGAATTCCTATGCCCCACAAATAACCCAGAGATGCATTTTAAATAAAAGGACACATTCTACTCATGTAAAAACACACTGATTCCCGGACCGTCCGTGGGCCACATTTAGAAGGCAATTGGGCCGCATCCAGCCCCCAGGCCTCAGTTTGGGGACCCCAGCTCTAATAGAACCCTGATTGTTTGGACCCAGCTCTCACCTTCACCTCTCTTATTGTTAGTAATGTGAGGAATAATGGTCACAGTGCATTTCTTGATTCCAGAAAATTCATTGTACGTGTTGAAGCTGTACAAAAAATGTACTTTGTTACAGCCATTATCTGACCACCCAGTGGTTGAACTGAGTCCAGGGGTATTCCCAATCTGCAAGCTTGGTTTTTCCACATGACTCTAGCTTCATCCAAAGCAGACTGCGTACCTCACCTCGGATTGACTTCGCTACCAATCCAAAGTATATTTGTCAGATCAGAGAAAAGATATACCGGTACCTCTCTGTGATTTTGATGGGGAAATGGAGTCATGCTATGCACAGAATCTACATCAGGGATGGAGTAGTTGGACTATTACATCCAGGGCTGGCGCATCCATTTAGGCGGACTAGGCGGCCACCTAGGGTGGCGAAATGGAGGGGGCGCCACGCCACTGGCCCGCCTATGCCCAGCGCGCTGCACTGCACCGCTGGCCTGCCTGTGCCCGCACCTCCCGCTAAAGCAGGCTTTGGCGGGGGCGGGGGGTAGGATGGGCGAGTAGCGGCTTATCCGTTATAGCAGAGAAACTGCTGCTTGCCTCTCCATCCCCCACCTCCCGCCAAAGCAGGCTTTGGCGGGGGGGGGGGCAGAAGATTGGTGTTGCCTAGGGCGCCAGAAGACCTAGCACCGGTCCTGATTACATCCATCATCCCTGGTGGTTCATGCTGGCTGGAGGACTGATGGAGTGTCACAGATTCTATATTCCCTTCCCTCTTCTACGTGGATATTTTAGCAAGTTAGGAAATCCAACATATATCAAAGAGTACTAACAAATGGTTCCTCATCATCCTGGGAATGACCGCTCTCCGCATGAAATGGAGGGCGCCCTTTGTGTGCCCGTGTGCAACACCCCTGATCCTACATGACTCCCGGCAGAGCACTCCTGGACCGCCTCCCCAAGTTGCAAACCTTGAGGTTCCCGCCAAACCTCAGTTCAAAGAACCAATTGCTACTGGGGAGGAGTAGCCAGGGGGAGCAGATCAAGTAGGGTTAGGTCCCCTCTATAACCACAATAGGGGGTGGAGCCTACCTGGAAGCTCTCAGTTGGCTCCAGAGCTTCACCCACCCCACCTTCCCTTCGTTTAGACCTTTTATTGCAGGTTAACTTCTTCTTTACAGGTATGCGAATGCTGCTATGGTCTCACGGTGGTTGCTGTTGAAGGACCGGGAAGGAATTTCCCTGCATCGGCAGGTTTTGCCTTCCCCGTAGCAAAACGCCAGAACTTTGGCGGTTATAGGCCTTGGGCAAAATCAGACTAAAGGATCTTCCCTGAATGGGGTGGGGCATGAAGCGGTGACACACGCCCCCCTGCGGCGGCGATCCCAGGGCTCCCCATTAAAGGGGTTGTGTTGAGGGGAGTCACTGCCCATACACTGAAAGGTTGCCAGTGCGCTCCCCAGTGTTGCGGTGAAATGGGGAGCGGGCTCTCTGCTTAAACATACGTCTTTCAGAGCCAGCCCAATCCCCAGACAGACTGGTCAACCCACTAGGATCGTTGCAAAATTTTGCTATATTGCGACAAGAGTAAGACAAATAGTGATGTCAGCAAAGAATAGTGACTGAGACTAGAGCCTAACCTTTAGAAGGAATGTCAATAGGTGGTAAAGATCCATTAATCTAAAATTTTAAAATTTTAATTTTAAGTCTAAAAGTAAGTATCAGTTCTATGAACTGGATTGTACTTTTGTTATAGCGTGTTCTCCTTCATGGAGAGCACGTGTTGCGGTGGGGGCTAGCAAGTCACCCCTCTGCTGCTGGGCGGGTTTGTATGGATGGCCACTACTGTGATTGGGCTCTGGCTGTCGTTGGGGAGATTCATATGTTGCAACTTGTTGATGGACAGTCCAGAGCCTATAAATGACCCTGCACTCAGCGTCGGAGCCCTCCTGGCTTCGTGCATCGGATCGCCCGCCCTCCTGCCCTGTTATTAGGCCTCTGCATTGACCTTGCTATGCCTGTCATGGGGTCGTCTGCGTTGGAGCAGGGGCCTGGTAGGAATTTTTCCATTTGGCTGATTGGCTGGTGCCATTTGGTTTTCGCCTACTGCGTAGCAATTAGTCACAACTTGTAAGGTTGGCGGTTAGGCATTGGTTATAAATTGGTTGAGGAGGGGCAGAGTTGGCTGTGGTTGCCCCTCCTATGCTGCGAAGGGGCAGGTTGGCTGTGGTTGCCCCTTCAAGGCTGCGGCGGCGAGGGGAATTCCGTTAAAGGAATCCAGGGGCTCACCATGCTTGTCCATATCCCCCGGTCGGGGGACCAGGGCCCATGCAAGAGCCCCTGGGAGCATTTGGGGAGAACGGGCGCACATTCTCTCCCCAAAGTGTTTTCCCCTATACTGACTCCACAGGCGGGTGGATGTCAGTTCTGTCCCCAGAGGGACAGATAGTCTTAACCAATGCCTAAGCAACCACTCACTTATTTTGTATTCAATAAAGTTGTGGCCAAATTAATGCCAAAAACCTTAAACTTATATCTGGTGTGAAGTGTGTTTTAATCGAGGGGTGGTTTGGGGACCTCGACACGCAAACAATTCAACCTTTAATGCTATATCCGATTATGGATTGCTATTATCTGTTTTCTGGTCTTTGACCATAATAAAGATATTTGTTTTGACTGATTAACCCTGACGTGCCCCAGATCCCCGGCTGGGGACTAGGAGGGATAAACGCCCAATGCCTAAGCCAAGGTCTCCCTACATCTGAAAGTTTCATAAAGTTGTGACCAATTTTAATCCCATAAAACGTTGTTGCGGGTCATTATTCCACCCGGGTGCCGCCTGGGGTTGGGGGGGGGGTCTGTGGTCTCCACCTGGACATGCAAAATGTGACAATTGAAGAGCTGCAGGGTTCTGTCCTGGGCCTGTTGCTGTTCAACATCTTTATAAATGACTTGGATGGAGGAATTGAGGGGATACTTATCAAATTTGCAGGTGACACCAAACTAATATGTCCTGAACAGATTGGAGAACTGGACCAAAAGGAATGAATTTCAATAGGGACAGATGTAAGGCTCTACACTTAGGCAGGAAGACCCAGATGCACAAATATAAGATGGGGAATACTTTGCTTGCCAGTAGTACATGTGAAAGGGTTCTAGGTGTCTTAGCATACCACAAACGTAACATGAGTCTACAGTGTGATGCAGCAGCAAAAAAATAAACCAAAAAAAATATAATGCTATTCTACGCTACATCAACAGAAGTATAGTGTCCAGATCAAGGAAAATAATAGCATTCTATTCTGCCTTGGTCAGAGCACACCTGGAGTACTGTGTCCAGTTCTGGGTGCCACCATTTAAGAAGGATATTGATAAGCTCAGAGAAGAGTGACCAATATGATCAAGTGTCTGGAAACCAAGCCTTATGAGGGAGTTGGGTATGTTTAGCCTGGGCAAGAGGAGACTGAGAAGAGAAGTGATAGCCATCTTCAAATATCTCAAAGGCTGCCACACGGAAGATGGAGCAAGCTTGTTTTCTCCTGCTCTGGAGGGTAGGACCTAAACCACTGGATTCAAGTTACAAGAAAGGAGATTCCAGCTGTAAATTTCTGGCTGTAAGAGGAGTTCAACAGTGGAACAGACTCCCTCAGGAGGTGGTGGCGTTTCCTTCATTGGAGGTTGCTAAGCAGAAGTTGGATGGCCATCTGTCATGGATGCTTTATTTGAGATTCCTGCATTTCAGGGGGTTGGATCAGAAGACTCTTGAGGTCCCTTCCAACTCTACAATTCTATGTATCTATGCTTCCTGGATGCCTGCAGGACCCATAATGATATTTAAGATCACTGGGTTATTGGCAAAGCTTGAGAAACCACATAATTATGTCCAAATAAAAAAATATGTAGCATTGATACAAATCAATGTTTAACGTAGTTTGGGCTACTTTGCTTCACAACTCAATACAGTAGTAATATTAGCCAGTGTTGGGCTGCTTCATCGCCACCTATACATACCAACAAAAGATGAAGTCTTTGTTCTGCATGACTTAATCTTAACCTTATCTCTGTCTGTCTCAGAGTTGTTGAATAGCAAACATTACAGTAATGATAGAGATTAAAATGTTAGCCCGAAGTCACATACCTGGTACAATAGATGAATCTTTAATTCAGCTTCAAAATTGCTAAAATAATGTTAAATTCAAATTTTTCTGCACCGGCGAGCAATAACTCATCTAGAAAAGAAATGATGCATGTTTAATTCATCACTTTGAATGTGTTAGTGGTTTGGGAGAGATTTTAATTCCACCTTTCCCTTCGGTAATTGGCGGCACGTCTAGCAAAAAGTTGCACCAACAGCCACAGAGGAGAAAACAAGAACAAAACCACCCTCCCCCGCTTTTTTTTCCTTAGGAAAGCTAAATGACATATACATAATTCAATAACAAATTCACTGTTGGTACGGAAGTAAGCAATAAATAAAGCAGAATAGGACCGAGGCATCAATTTGTTAGACATTTGACACTTACAGGGATAGAGCAACCCTACTTGGATGCGGGCGTGAGAATCTGGTACACACCTACCATCACATCCTAAGCCATGGGTAGGCAACATTGTGCCCTCCAGATGTTGTTGGACTCCAGCTTCCATTGGCCATAGTTATAATGATCCCTGGCAGGCGACCAGTTGGATAAACAGTACAGCCATACCTCTGGTACATCCGCTGCAGGTTGCGTTTTTGCAGGTTGCGAACGCGGCAAACCCAGAAGTGTTTACTTCCGGGTTTTGCTGCGCACGCACAAGTGCTCTGCATGGTTTGTGCATGCACAGAGGCATTCTGCACAGAAGTGCATGTGCAGAAGTGCGATAGTGTGCTTTCGCGCATGCACGATATCGCCACTCGGGATGCGGACTTTTCGGGGTGCGAACGGCACCCCGGAACAGATTGTGTCCGCAACCCAAGGTACCACTGTAATGAGACGCTTTCAGTTCTATTTTGGTTTATTTACGGAAGAAACACATCAAGAGCAGGGTTTTCTGCTGCCACTCAGTAACAATAGTTGGCTTGTCTGAAACAGTGCTCTTCCCCCAATAGGAAGGACGCCAGAGCCTCAACTTTCTTTCCTGCCCCTTCCGCTGATTTCGGAGCTTCTCTACCCTTCAAGTTTGAGGGCTCGTGGCAGTGCTGGATTTACGTATAAGCTAAAGAAGCTACAGCTTAGGGCCCCACTCTCTTGGGGCACCCCAAAAAAATTAAAAGGAAAAAAAACTGGATGTACATTTCCAAAATGTAAGATAAAAACCAAATAAAATAAAACCTACATACAGCAACAGTGTTTTGTGTTGTGTAGGCTCCTATGATGTAAGCAATGGGCCCCGCCTGCTAGCCTGCTCCCTAAAATATCACTGGTTTGCTCATTTCTATATATAGGGTGCCTACATTCTGCATGTGCAAATGGCTTTAGATACCTATTAGGTCCAAATTACCATATAGCATATATTCAACACAAAAAACCCAGCGACAACTTGTTGCCGACAAAGGACAGCTGGACATATAAAGGGCCCCATTACCTTCGGTAGCTTAGGGACTCATCAAACCTAAATCCAGCCCTGGTTCATGGGTTGGCTTTCCCCCTTCTCGCTCCCATTAGATATCAACTCTACCTCTGCTGGCAGCTGGGCTTCGCTGTGGACATCTTCCCATTCTCCCTCTCCTTCTGAGCTAACAGAGTCTGCCCTGGAAGAAAGGGGGGCTGGCAGGGCCGTCTTACCCATAGGCTCTAGGGGTGCAGGGCACCCAGGCACCGGACTCTCAGGGGCATAAGGCCGAGAGTCCAGGGCCCAAGAGTTGAGTCCGGGGAAGAGCCCGCCTGTCGGTCAGAGCACCACGGCGGGCTCTTCTACTACGGGCGGCTCTGTGCCATGAGTTCAGGGGTGACCGAGCCAGCAAGACACTGAGCTGCCTGGCCAACTCTGCCCTCCTGCACAGCAGGGACTGGGAAACCTGGGGGGGGGTTAAGATCTTTGCACCCTTGCACCTGGGGGCTGGGCTACTGAGTCTGGAATGTGACAGCTCATCTGCAGAGTCAGCTGCTTCTACGCTTAACTCACTTTCCAAGGCTGACCACATTCTTGGCAATAGACTACTTGACCAGTGGTCAGGGATTTTGAACTTATGACTCTTACGTCTCTTGTTTTGCTTCCTGTCTAACAACCCTCCCATTCCCCGACTCTTAGGACTTAGTGGGTTAGCTCCACCTTCTTCCTAGTCTGAGAGGCTGCCTCCTTTTTGTGCTTCCGGTGAGCTTTGGTTGTGTTGCGTGTTGAGGTCCCCAACCACCCTCCAGGAAATAACTCACACCTCAGACATTAATTTTGGTTTGGTTTTTGGCATAAATTTTTGGCCACAACTTTATTAAAGTACAAGATATGTGAGTGGTTGCATAGGCATTGGTTTAGACTATCTGTCCCACTGGGGACAGAACTGACGACCGTCAGTAAAGGGAAAACACTTTGGGGAGAGAATAGGAGCTGGGGGACAGACCCAACGACTCTCCCCAAATGCTCCCAGGGGCTCTTGCGTGGCCCTGGCCCCCGACCGGGGGATACGGACAAAAGCATTGCGAGCCCCTGGATTCCTTTAACGGAATTCCCACGCAGCAGCAGCAGCATTGGAGGGGCAGACACAGCTAATCTTTACCCCTCCAGTGACGAACATGAAAACCAATGTCTGTCCATCAGCAAAATTGCAACATGATTTTCTCCCCAACAACACCAAAATGCTCCATCCCACTCTGGAAGGGTGGTTTTACTGGCCCCCACCGCAACCCGCGCTCTCTATGAAGGAGAACACGCATTCTAGCTTGCGCTCCGTTACTGCCTTATCAAGGTCAGGAAGAGTCGAAGTCTGCTGCTGCCAGCTCCCCCCTGCCTGTCTCCCTGTTCCTAGCTGCTTTCTGCAGTTGGCTGCACGTCTTCTCTTGGAGCTGGCTCATTCCTGACACTACATGTATTGCCTGAGCCAAAGACCCACCTACACCTGTAATCAATAAAGTTGTGGCCTTTTTTAATCCATATCATTGTCTGTTTGAGCTCATCCTATCATACCTCACAGTACTCGCTGTGACTGGTACCGCAAATGCACCCTCCTATCTTTCTCTCCAGCTGCAATTATTTAGAGTAGATATCTCAACCATAAAGCTGCTCCGCTGGCACAAAGGCCCCTTGGAAAGGCGTGCAAGCAAACTCATACAACAATAAGATTCGTGATGGTAAAGCAGTTTGAGAAGTGCTTCCTAAATTACTGTAGCCCTCCAATAATAAATAGCCCGAGTTCAAGGATATACGGATCCATCTCATTCCTCAAAGTTATAGGCAGGAGGGTGTTTTGAATCAGAGCCTTAAAATCCCATTGCATGTACAATCACAGCATTCATCAAAGGCTCCTGGCATGTCGTCCATTAAGAATACTGAATGGAGGCAGAGCGAAGACGTTGAAAGGAAAAATCTTTGACAGCCGCTATGCTTTATTTGTGGCAAATAGTGTTTTGTGGAGTGGTTTGTTGTTTTTTTCTTCTCTTGATAGGGACGAGTGAGAGATTAGAAGTGTGCCATACAGTTAGTGCCAACAGAAGCCTTTTCACACTGCTTTTACGCTAAAACGTTTAGTTCTTCCATTTGTGTTTTTAAAATGTTTGGATCTACACAGATTAGGAAAGTCGTACGTATCTATGCAGACATTGGGATATTGTAGAACCCCTTGAAGCAATGTGGCACAGAGCACTGTATATCTGAAATCCTGTAACTTTTTCTATCACAAAATATTTGTTGTCTGGAAGGGGGACAACACGAGAACGGGCCTTTTCTGTAGTGACTTCCCATTTGTGGAATGTTTTTCCCAGGGAGGCTTTGCCTTGTGCCTTCATTATATATATTTCAGGCACCAGGCAAAAACGTTCCTCTTCAACGAGACTTTTAGCTGGTTCTATAGCCGTTTCAATGTGTCTGTGGGAAAGGGAGGGGGTATTGTTCTGCTGCTTTGCTTTACTTATTTATTTGTTTTTATCCTGTGTTTTGTTTTGTGAACTGCCCTCAGATCTTATGATGAAGGGTGGTTTATAAATAAATCTAATAAAGACTGTGGTGTCTTCATTCTTTTAGGAGGGATTCAAGGGGTCTTACCAGGAAAATATTAGAACATATTTCAATCTGGACAAGACAGACTGAATTGCGTATTGTGACGAACCTCCACTTCACACTCTCCCCTTGTTACTAAGTGAATTTCTAATCAGGTGTTCCGGGTCAAATTTCAATCCACCCCACCTGTCCCTCTGAGGTCCGTCTGTGATGTCAATCCCCTTTTATTTATAATCTGGGAATCTCTTAGTAACGGGAGTTTTCTTGTCCAGCTGCCGTGGCCGGTTATATCCTCTGCTCTGGGCTTCAGGGGTTAAACTCTTCTTTGCCTACAGTTCGGGGTCTCTCTTTCATTAGATCCCTCACTATATCAGTTAGCTAAGCCCTCTTAGCAACTCTGTGGCAATACCAAGGTTTCCGCCTAGCCCCTCCTGAGTGAAACTCCAAGACACAAACTATCACCCTGCAGGTCAGTTTTGTCTTTTCCCTGAGTTCACCTCCTCATGAGCATACATAACTCGCTGGACCATAAACTGTTATGTACTGAGTTGAATAGGATCCAAAATGCACCAGTCTGATTGGTCCTAGAACAATAGGATTGAGATTGCAGCAGTCTGATTGGTCCCAGAACAATAGGATTGAGATTGCAGCAGTCTGATTGGTCTGCAGGAGCCACCCAATCCAGCTCCAGGTGGAAGTGAATCCGCACTCCGATTGGCATACAGGAGTATCCCGGAATTAGCCAATCACGTGGGGCCCATTGTGTAAATAGTGTATATAAAGCAAACGTTTTGGGGAACTGCATTCCTCACTACTATGAGCTGAATAAAGAGCATGAAATCACACTGGACTCCGAGTATATTTCATAAACGATGATACTTTCTTAGCTCAACAATAACAAGTCTTTATTTCTTTCAGAACATAACGGTTTCAGTAATTCAATCGTTTATAAGCTTAGTTTCATTACAGCGTAAACTCTTCCAGTATCACATACTCATCTTCAACCTAGCCTAACCTACCCACCACTATCCTGGCCCCACACCCTCCTTCTTCCAGTCACCACTCACTCCCTCTCTCCAACGGCTGCTCCCTCCTTTTAAAGTGCGGAATGTCCCGCCTCCCACGAGAGTATCTGCCACTCAAACTGGGGTGCATGTTACTCATAAAACACTGTGGGTTTCTGAAAATCCCTTAACTTATGCCCGATTCGTTACACGTATCATCCTTAAGAAACTCACACGAGTTTGCAACCAGTTTTTTGCTGTGCATGAGAAGGGGAATGTAAACTCTGCCAAGTAAAGGAACTTGCTAGCACAAGTTAGGAAGGGTATTGATATACAATATATCCTCTCCTGCCACCCTGAACATTCCCACAAATAATGCAGTAACACTGGGGAAGCATTGCAGAACAAATCCTAAGGCAGATGATGTGTGGACTGTCCAGTATAAATCTGCCACTATTATTGTGTCAATGACAAGTTGCAGAATGTCCCTACATATAGACCAACAATAGTTTGGAGAGATCCCTAGTCCCCCGCCCCCGTTTCAGATCTATTTCTCTACACACAACTGGGCCACAACTGCTCTTTGCTGGGGGTGGGGGGGAGAGATCTTATGCAGATAGGTATCATTTGATAGCAACTTATATATCCAATGGCTTAAATCAGGGGTCAGCAAACATTTTCCAGCAGTGGGCCGGTCCACTGTCCCTTAGACCTTGTGGGGGGCTGGACTATATTTTGATATATATATATATATATATATATATATATATATATATACAAATTCCTATGCCCCACAAATAACCCAGAGATGCATTTTAAATAAAAGCACACATTCTACTCATGTAAAAACACGCTGATTCCCAGACCGTCCACAGGCCAGATTTAGAAGGCGATTGGGCCGCATCCGGCACCTGGGCCTTAGTTTGGGGACCCCTGGCTTAAATTAACAAAAGGAACTTGCAATCAATTACTCTCGGAACCTGGGCATAAAGAAGCTGCAGCAATGATTTTTTATTCAGGAAGGTATATTAATTAAAGTTAATGATATTAAATGGTTCGTCACCAGCATTTCCCAATTAGACTGGGTCTATGTGAAAGGTTGCCCTTTGACATATTGTTCTAGCTATGCAAAATGAAAGCTACTTGTGGCTTCTGTTTTGCTTTCAACCGGTTTTTATTTATTTATTTTAAAAGGGCGACTCTCCTGACATGTCTATAATTAAAAACGCAAAAAGGTCTGCAGTTCTGAAAGGAACTGTGTGGATGCTTGAAGCAGACTTGACATAATTTAATAGTGACTGCTCTGTATTACTCTTGGAGCACCGAAGGATTCAGCTGAATGTGATTACGAGCACCCTTTTGAATTTTCAGGGAATTCAGATATGGAATGGGCTCGTTCAGGATGCCTGAGGACATTGGGGAGTGGGCCCCTTCCATTCCAATTTTAGCCCTTAGGTGTGTTTTGTCGTTATTAATAGTTAAAAAGGTAAAAGGTAAAGGACCCCTCTACCTCTCTTTCAAATCAGAACCAGAAGGCGGTGAAGGTCCTGTGTGAGTGCCTGGAGGCGGTTGGAGGATGGATGGCGGCAGTTGAGGTTGAATCCTGAAAGACAGAAGTACGACAGGGGGCGAGTATCCCTGGTCCTGAATGTAACTGTGCCCCTGAAGGACCAGGTGCGCAGCCTGGGAGTCATTTTGGACTCACAGCTTCCATGGAGGCAGGTTAATTCGTGTCCAGGGCGGCTGTCTAGCTCCATCTGGTACGCAGGCTGAGACCCTACCTGCCCGCAGACTGTCCGCCAGAGTGGTACAGCTCTAGTTATCTCCCGCTTGGACTACTGCAATGCGCTTATGTGGGGCCCTTTGAAGGTGACCCGGAAACTGCAATTAATCCAGAATGCCAGCAGACTGGTGACTGGGAACCACATAACACCGCTGAGAGATCTACATTGGCTCCCAGTACGTTTCCGAACAATTCAAAGTGTTGGTGCTGACCTTTACCCTAAACGGCCTCGGTCCTGTATACCTGGAGCGTCTCCACCCCCATCATTCAGCCCGGACCACTGAGATCCAGCGCCGAGGGCCTTCTGTCGGTTCCCTCACTGCGAGAAGCAAAACTACAGGGAACCAGGCAGAGGGCCTTCTCGGTAGTGGCGCCCGCCCTTGGAACCCCTCCCATCAGCAAGGGAATAAACACAGACATTCAGAAAATACCTGAAGGCAGCCCTGTTTAGGGAAGTTTTTAAACTGTGATATTTTAAATGTATTTTAATGTTTGATGGAAGCCGCCCAGAGTGGCTGGGGAGACCCAGCCAGATGGGCGGGGTACAAATATCTACTTGCACTGGTGTGCTTTTGAACTGCTAGGTTGGCAGGAGCTGCTTCTGGCACAACGGACACTGTGAGCAATGGGCCGTTTAGCTCACTCCACTCTGGGGATTTGAACTGCTGACCTTCCGATCGGCAAGCCCAAGAGGCTCAGTGGTTTAGACCACAGCGCCACAGGCACCTGCTGTAAGGGAAGTGAGAAGCAGATGGGGCCACAACCCATCTAGGAGAAAGAAAACCCTTATTCTAAATCCCTGCTGTCTTGTGGGATATCTTCTGGAGAATAAAAGATTAAGGAGTAAGCTTCATGCAAATCCAGAGCCGAGTCCTTAAGACGATTGAATGCCTCCTTCCAGAAACTCCTGCAGTCAAGCTGGTGCCAGACGTATTGCTCTGCTTTCTTTGGACCACATCAGCGAGGCCAAGAAGGGGGTCTTGATATCTGGGCATTCCAGGACGTTCATACACAATGCTCAAGCTTGCATCCTGTGGAGGTTGGTCTTCACCCCTGGAAGTGCACTCCATTGTCTCTCGAGACAGATATGCCAAGGACCTTATGCAGACCATTGGTATACCTAGCTCAGTACTGTTTACCCTTATTGGAAGCAGTTCTGCGGCACTGCAGGCAGGGAATTTTTCTCAGCCCTACCAGGAGCCTACTTTTATTATTATTTTTTAACCTGGGATCTTTTTAATGCCAGGGATGTGCTCTGCCACTGACCTAAGGCCCCCAGAGCTATGTAGCTGATGTCACATGTCAAGCGCTAAGTGTTGCTGCTTGTCAGCTGTCACACACTGTCACATGTTAATTGCTACATTGGCACTCGGAGTCAAATGTTCCCAGCGACGGGGGGGGGGGGCACAACATCATCATTTTGTTCCATGTATCAATTGGCAGGTGTCAGCTGGCAATTCATATAAAATTTTTACATGCTGTCGATCAATGTTAACTATCTTCTCTCTCTCTCTCTTTTGCCAGATATCCCTATACACCAAAAATATTCACTCTGAAGTTCTATCAATGTTTCTTCAGTGAATCCTACTGAGTTCAATAGACTTACTTCTTAGTAAAAAATAAAAATAAAAAGATAGGGAGACTTCAGCAGAGAAGGTTAGTTAAGCATTTTGTGGAAAATGTTGGGGAATCTATTGATTTCAGTGTCACTTTTTCAATTTAATCCAGTATTACCATACCACCTCCTGCCCACCTAGCAGTTCGAAAGCACGTCAAAGTGCAAGTAGATAAATAGGTACCACTCCGGCGGGAAGGTAAACGGCGTTTCTGTGCGCTGCTCTGGTTCGCCAGAAGCGGCTTAGTCATGCTGGCCACATGACCCAGAAGCTGTACGCCGGCTCCCTCGGCCATTAACGTGAGATGAGCGCCGCAACCCCAGAGTCCGGACACTGCTGGACCTAATGGTCAGGGGTCCCTTTACCTTTACCTTACCATTATGAAATATTAGGTATCTAAACACAGAGACTTCAGAAATCACATTTTTAATATGTATACCTAAAACTGGAAGGTGCTAGAATTATAGTAATACAGTGCACTCCGTTCCGGAGGCCTGTTCGCAACATGAAAAGAGCGCAACCTGAAGCATCGGAAGTAACCCATTCCAGCACTTCCGGGTTTGGCGCATTCGTATCCCGTGACGAACGCAACCCGCAGTGAATGCAACCAGAGGTATGACTGTAATAATAATAATAATAATAATAATAATAATAATAATAATAATAATAATATGCCACTCATGTGACTGGGTTGCCCCAGTCTCTCTGGCATTGTTTTGCTGTTTTTGTTAGTTTATTTACTTTTGTTTTATCTTGTGTTCTATTCTGTGAGCCACCCTGGGATCTCTTAATGGAGGGGGGGTATATTAATTTAATAAATAATAATAACTCTTGTCACAGAATTATGCTTACATTCTGGTAAAGACATTTTTATTCTGTTAGGCTTTTGTCTTCTGACTTTAAGTGTTATACGTGGAGATGGTTTGTATGTGTGACCTCTGCTGCTGTTGCTTTCTAAATGTATTTTAAGTATTGCATGGTTTTTGGAGGGAATTGTGTTTCCAAATTATTATTATTATTATTATTATTCTATTATTATTTATTATATTTTTTTACTTAGTGTAAGCTGCCATGGGCACGGGGGGGGGGGCGGGGCGGGGAGGAGGCAGAACTTTCCATATAAATTAATAAATAGCATTTGACCATGTCTAGCATTCTGAGAGCCTCCTGAGACTTCAAAGGTGGAGGACTTCCTTTATAAATGAGAGCGGTTCCTTTATCTGATCCTTAAAAACTTGCCTTTGAATTCTTCTTCCCTCAAATAGGAGTTGGTTAGACTGAACTGGAAGAAGCGGCCACTGAGTGAATCTTTTAACAGATCAGCACTTGAAAGGCAGTTTCAAGTGCTAAAGAAAGAGAGAGACTTGCTTCAGAAGTAGTTTAAAAAAGAAAATGGAAAGGAAAATGTGGGCACCGTCAGAAATGTAAATGCGCTCCTAGCATCTGAAAATTCCACCTGCTTCGCAGAATGTTTCCTGACATCTTCATTAATTGAAATTCTGCTAATAAGTGAGGGGGGAAATAGGCACCTTTCCTCTTGAGGTACAGTGGCACCTTGGGTTACAGACGCTTCAGGTTACAGACGCTTCAGGTTACAGACTCCGCTAACCCAGAAATAGTACCTCGGGTTAAGAACTTTGAGAACAGAAATCGTGCGGCGGCAGCGGGAGGCCCCATTAGCTAAAGTGGTACCTCAGGTTAAGAACAGTTTCAGGTTAAGAACGGACCTCCGAAATGAATTAAGTTCTTAACCAGAGGTACCACTGTAATAATAATATTTAATAATAATACAGTGGTGCCCCGCTAGACTAAAATAATTTGTTCTGTGAGTATTTTCGTCTAGCGGGTTTTTCGTCTAGCACAGCAGCTAGACGGAAAAAAAAAAAATTGTCTTGCGAGGCAGCCCCATAGACAAATTCGTCTTGCGGGGCAGCCTTCCGCTAGACGAATGCCTTCGTCTAGCGAGTTTTTCGTCTAGCGAGGCATTCGTCTAGCGGGGCACCACTGTATTTATTATTTGTACCCCACCCATCTGGCTGGATTTCCCCAGCCACTCTGGGTGGCTTCCAACAAAAATCAAATACACTGTAGTCTGGTGGCCCCACGGATAAAGAACCAGCCTCTTATAGGTGTTGCATGGGGAGCTACTTTCTGTTCGAGTTCCAAAACGTTCAAAAACCAAGGCGCAAAGGGCGGTCTGTAAATTCAATTGAGAAAATTGAGAAACGTGCAGTGGAAGTCGTTTGACGTCCAAGGCATTTTTGAAAACGGGAGCATTTATTTCCCGGTTTTTGGCGTTCGAAAACCAAAACGTTTGTCAACAGAGACCTTGGAAAACCGAGCTACCGCTGTATTAGGAAAATTTACATACAAACTGTGTATTAGAAATCCACAGTAAAATGCTGGCGAATTTTCATGAGAACTTGGTGGGGTTTTTTATATATAATAATAAAAAAGTGAAAACATGGAGAAATGGAAAGGGACACATTCACTCATCCTTACCACCAACCCAGAACTACAGTATTTTAGGGCACAAAGCCAGGATGACCATGGAGGGGGATGCTATCATTAGAGTGCTGCATTTATGTGATTGTTCTTCATGTTCTGGAACCCAAGTAAATATGTCTGAAGCTTAGGGAAAATCAGTCTGTTTCCAATTCGTCGCTTCTGCCAATGTTCCTCTGTAAGTCCATTTATTCAGTTATCCAGGAATTGGGGGCGCGGGGCTGCATGAAAAAATTCTAAATGTGTTTTCTGAATACACATTATTTTGTTAAAGAACTGGGATCTGAATTACAACATTTGGGAAATACAAAACTGAGTGGATAACATAGGCGGTAATCTGAACCCCACCTACCGTATTCTTTGATCCATAGGGCACACTGGACCATAGGGCGCACCTCGCTTTTAGAGGAGGAAACAAGGGGAAAAAATATTTTTCTGGTTTTCCTGCTCTAAAAGCCCTGTTTTTTTGAGGATCAGCTAAAAGTTTTGCAGCTTTTTTTGCAAAGGGAAAAGCCCTTTTTTTGAGGATCAGCTAAAAGTTTTGCAGCTTTTTTTGCAAAGGGAAAAAGGAGGATCAGCTAAAAGTTTTGCAGCTTTTTTGCAAAGGGGAAAAGCAAAGCTCCTTTTGCAAAGGGGGAAAAGCAAAGAGGAAAAGCCCCGTTTTTATGGGGTTCAACTCACATTTCTGCAGCTTCTAAAGGAAAGGGAGCCTTTTCTACAGTTTCCAGACAGATAATCTAATCAGCCAGTCACATGTGCTGGGGAAACAAACAACCTCCCTCTGCAGCACATTCAACAATGGAGGGCGGGGCTGAAAGGGAGCCGGGACTCTTATCTCTCTCCCGATCTCTTGCTGATCAGCTGCTGAGCGGGGTCCTTTCAACACCCCCTTTTCTCTTTGTAAAATAAAAAGCATGATCCTCTTTTGGCCCCTGGGCAATTCAGCTCCAGGGACCACCATTCGCTCCATAAGACGCACAGATATTTCCCCTTACTTTTTAGGAGGGAAAAAGTGCGTCTTATGGAGCAAAAAATACAGTACCTAAGAGCGAGTGCCACTGAATTTAATAATAATAATAATAATAATAATAATAATAATAATAATAATAATTATTTATACCCACCCATCTGGCAGGGCCTCCCCAGCCACTCTGGGCGGCTTCCAACACAATATTAAAATACAATAATTCATCAGATATAGGACTTGGCAGAGGAGTGAAGGGAATTGTACTTAGACAGGTTGGTAGAAAAGTGGAGCACGGCTGCTGGGCAGCTTTCTTCAGCTTAGATTTTGATCTGAGCCAGAGAAGAATCTGGGGATTTTAAAATCTCACTTCTTTTGAGGGGAGGGCTTCTATGAGCTTCCAAAGTGGGTATCCAAGTTTAGCCAGAAAGCATGTCACCAACACCTCTAATTCTTGGGTCCTGAATAAGTGGGGTGGCGTTGTGGTCTAAACCACTGAGGCTCTTGGGCTTGCTGATCAAAAGGTCGGCAGTTCGAATCCCCGCGGCGGGGTGAGCTCCCATTGCTCAGTCCCAGCTCCTGCCAAGCTAGCAGTTAGAAAGCACAGCAGTGCAAGTAGATAAATAGGTACTGCTCAGGCGGGAAGGTAATTGTCATTTCTGTGCGCTGCTCTGGTTTCGGTGTTCCATTGTGCCAGAAGCGGCTTAGTCATGCTGGCCACATGGCCCAGAAATACTGTCTGCGGACAAACGCCGGCTCCCTCCGCCAGTAAAGCGAGATGAGCGCCACAACCCCAGAGTCGTCTGCGACTGGACTTAACTGTCAGAGGTCCTTTAAAGACACAAGGAGGCACACACACACCCATTTGCCATCTAAATTGTTGTCATCTTAGCAGGGCATTCTGTGATTCTGCTGAAGGAATAGACTGGCAGTAAGAGACTGCTGCAATCATGAGTACGTAGATGGGCTCCTATGAGAAAAGCAAAGAAGAATGCGTAGCTTTCATGCTGGGGAGGGGTGTCTGCAACAGATCATCATGAAATCCAAAAGTGGTCTGATGTATAGTGCTGTTGATTATGTGCCAGGCATTTCTAATCCCGTTCTATATTCAGGGGTGACAATGGCTGTAATGAATAGGAAGTGGAACATTATGAATTCATTCTTGTGATGATAATTGTAACGAGAATAGTGATTGGTACTGCAAATCGAATCCATCCTTGTGACAATTTGAAGATGGCAATTTGGTAGCTATGTTGTGATTCTACCAAAGTAGGTATTGAAGCTGTAGAAAGGAATGAGACTCTAGGCATTCCACGGGAGAAAATAAAGCCTTAATTGTAATGAAATATGAATGTTTGTGCTCTTTGTCCTGGTACCCGCAAATTTCCAAGTATCATCTACACAACTTAGGTGTGAAAGGAAAGAGGAGGGGCAGGGGAGCTGCTAAAATAATAGTCATTGTCCCTGAATTCTCTACAGTATAATGACATACTCAATTTAACAGAGGAGAGAAATACATGGAAGATACACATTGAAAAATGTGATGAACATACACTGATCTGTCTCTCTACCATCTCTCTGTTGCTCTTCTATCTATCTATCTATCTATCTATCTATCTATCTATCTATCTATCTATTTATCATCTATATCTCTATATCTCTAGCTTTCTATGTATCTAGTCACCCTTCAAAAACATTTTTATTATTATCATGAAAAAGACATTGTGGATGACTTTCAAGAATAAATAGATTTGCAGAAACCAAAAAAGATACTGGAACTCCAAACAAGTAGGCACGACATCAGCTTTAGACAACTGTGGGTCCTTGGGGAGGACACCCACAGTGGATTTTTCCTTAAAATATGATGGTGAGAAAATCAAAATAGCATCCACCCCTTCTGTGTGACCCAGAGTGGGCCACTTCCAAGTTGCCCAGCATAAAGCCAAGAAGTGTCTCTCCCCTCTATGGGTTTCTGTATATTGCAAAAAAGCTTGGGGTCTCTCACTTGATGGCAGATGTAGCATGGAAGAATAGGGGGGAGGAAACTGCTGGTGTTTTATTCACTGCCACCTATCACCACCATCCCAGGAGGGGGAAGCAATTGGACATGCCATAGGGGTGAGGAATTATAGGACTGGAAATATCTTCTAGTCCAAACCAGTGCTGGAGTAGGAAATCCACAACTGCTGCATCCCTAATGGGTGGTCCTCCAGTGTTAGAGAATCTTTTTTTAAAAATGTTTTTTTTTTTTTTTTTTTTTAAATTTTGATTACCAGTCATTACATTCCACGTTCAGCAATCCATAGATCTGGTATTATAACGGTACATCAACAAAAATATACAAAAATTACAAACATGTGCAACTTCACCCACCCTCCTCCCTTCACCCTTCCCTCCACCCTTTTCTCGATTTCCTTTAATCCATACTGTGTTTTCTACTTGCATTCCTTATATTCTATCATCTCTTACTCTGAAACTTATAGTCCTTTATCCATTCCTTTTTACACCTCACACTTTAATCTAGGCACATTAGCATATTATTTTTTGAACAGTATTTTTCTAGATAGTCTTCATATTGTTTCCATTCATTTCTTAACTCTTGGTTGGATTGGTTTCTAATTGCCGCTGTTAATTTTGCTGAAGTTAAATATTCATTTAATTTATTTAACCAATCTTCCTTTATTGGGGTCTTCTGTGCTTTCCAGTTCTTAGCTATTATTATTCTTGCTGCCGTACTGGCATATAATTTTTTTTTATTTTTATTTTTCTGTGGAATTTCTTGGTTTATTATTCCTAATAGATAGGCTTCTGGTCTTTTAGTTATTGATAATTTTAGTATCTTCTTAATTTCTTCATGGATCATTGTCCAAAAAGGCCTAATTATCTCACACGTCCACCACATGTGCATTACTGACCCTAGTCGACCCAGTGTTAGAGAATCTTGATAACAAAATGAGTTAATTGAAAAGAAGATTTATTGCAAAAAAAACCCAACAAAGTTCATCGGAGCGGCGAGCACAGCCGTCTGTCCATTAAACTAAGATGTCCCTCCTAAGGTGAGGGTTTCCGGCGAGGCCAGAAACAGCCAAACTTCCTCTTGGTGCAGAGGGGGTCAGCTCCCACCTCTTTCTTATTCTCTGAGAGTTTACTTCCATGCTCTTTCCTGCTTCCTAAGCCGGTTTCATTTCTAACTCCAGCATTTTGCTCTTTGCTCTCTAATAGGTTTTTATCGGTTGGTATTCCTACAGGTGGGGGAGTTGGCTCATGGCTATAATCCTCTTATCTTGTAGTTAACCCTCTCTCCTCCTGGCGCCTCTCTTTACTGGGAGCTAGCTGCAAACTTCTCCTGGGGTTTGGCTCATCCATGACACCTACATTCTGCTTGTTGTTGTTCAGTCGTTCAGTCGTGTCCGACTCTTCGTGACCCCATGGACCAGAGCACGCCAGGCCCTATCCTCCACTGCCTCGCAGTTTGGCCAAACTCATGCAGTCGCTTCGAGAACACTGTCCAACCATCTCATCCTCTGTCGTCCCCTTCTCCTTGTGCCCTCCTCTTTCCCAACATCAGGGTCTTTTAGGGAGTCTTCTCTTCTCATGAGGTGGCCAAAGTCTGGAGCCTCAACTTCAGGATCTGCCCAGTGAGCACTCAGGGCTGATTTCTTTAAGGATGGATAAGTTTGATCTTCTTGCAGTCCATGGGACTCTCAAGAGTCTCCTCCAGCACCATAATTCAAAAGCATCAATTCTTCGGCGATCAGTCTTCTTTATGGTCCAGCTCTCACTTCCATACATTACTACTGGGAACCTGCCAAGAAAACTCCATGGACAAAGACCTTCTGCTTAAGAAATAACAAAGGGGTATCTTCCAGTATTAGAGAAGCAGAAGCAATTTCTACCTCCATCTTCCCCACCTTCTCCCCCTGGGCTTAAGGCTATTGTACATTAGCAGCAGGTGGAAAGGAGGAGGAGGAGGAGGAGCAGGAATGCTGGTTGACAGAGGGAACCAACCATGCCAGTTTTGATTCTGAGCAGGGGCGTAGCAATGTAAATTGGTACCCGGGGGCAAAAAAAAATTTGCCCCCCCCCACAGAGGCGTAGGAAGGTCAGGTGGTACCCGGTGCGGAAAATTTCTTGTCACCCCCATTGATTCCCCCCCTGCAAAAATGGTTTTACGTTATTTCATATTTTCTTACAAAGGAATAATAACAAGTAATAATAAAAAAACTTTTATTTATATCCCGCCCTCCCCAGCCGAAGTCGGGCTCAGGGTGGCTAACATCAGATACATAACATTGGTATAAAATCAAACAATAATTAAATTACCTCCTAAAAACATCTCAAAATCAAATTAAAGTCTAATTACAGGGTTAGGGTTGGGAACAGTAAGTGCTCCACTGAACTGAAATTTCAGCCTTCACGACATAGGAAAACAGCCAAGTAAACAGCTATTTTGGTGGAGGAGGGTCAAGATATTAACCGATATGCATGAAATTTCATATATAGCTATATAATCCCTAGTATAGTAAGATAAGACCTTTGGAGCAGGCATTTTTTTAAAGTTTTTTATGAACCGCCCTAGTAGGGCAGTAATTGTTCCTTGATAATTTGTCACACCCTCCATTATGGAACCTGGGGCGGTCGCCCCCTATGCCCCCCCTTGCTATGCCCCTGATTCTGAGTCCAAGGCCGGAGAAGTAAGCCTGGTCCCCTTCAGGTCCATTTGGGACTCCCATCAGCACCAACCAGCGTGGTCATTAGCCAGGGATGATGGAAACTGTGGTCCAACAACATCTGGAAGATCCTGGGTTGGCCACTCCTAGTTTAAGTGCAGGTTGGATACTTATTATAGAAGTAAAGAGAATTCTAGCCGTCCTATTCAACTGTGGCATCAGACCAGAATACACCAGCTCTTGGTCATGGATTCAAATACCAAGGTTGTATTCAACATAGTGTTAAGCAGATTTATTGTTGTGCAATGGAATTATCTACATCCTCTTCCTCCTGAGTGCCCCCCCCAAATGGGCTCCCCCTCTCCCAATCCTCCAGTGCATTTGGGGATGGCACAGGTCATGGGCTGGAGAAGTGAAGAGGCTAATCCTCTTGCACCAGCACAAAAAAATGTAGTTGAATATCGCCCAAAGTTATAGATATAGAAATGAATGCTAAAACACAGGCCATGTTTCTACAGCTCATAATGTGACCTGTTTAGCAGAGTTTTATGAATTGGTCCTTCAGATAATTTTGATTAGTTTACTATATAGATTTCCATTTTCACGGTCTTCTCAATGTGCTAACATTTGCAAATGAGTTCAAAATATTTTGATACGTTTTGATCTTGGATCTGAATTAAGACCAAATGATGTCTAGTATGTACCTAATTAAGGCTTGCATTTGGAGGAAAGATTCAATTTTGCTTTTAAGGGGTAATTTATAGCTATCAAGTGCCTGTTCCATTAAAATATTAAGATAATATTCTGAAATCATTAAAATAAAATACTTTTTTTTTCCTTTTTAAGAGAGAACGACAGCTAGCAATTATTATGTTCTGCTGTAAAAATAAAAAAAAAAAATACTTGAAGGTTGAAAGTGCTTCAGAAAACAGCGACTTGTATTGGTGTAGTCAGCTTCATAAGTCACGGGCGGTCTTTATCAAATTTTTTAAAAGAACGTTATTGATTTGCTTAGGAGAAAATGTATTTTAAAAGTGCCCCGGTGCTGTAGTTCTGCTTATTATGAAAACACTAAATAGCTGAGGGGCATTAAAATAGTATTTGAGGGGGAAAGGAATCTATTTTTAACAAATTAGCTTTGAACCATTTGTCCAGAGAATCCATGTTTTCAATCTATGCCAGCGTTTGGGATGTAATTGAAAACCGGCTCTCTGTCATGCTTAAGTCGCCCCCAGTGTAGTGTGATTCACTATGGGGTGCATGAGTATTGGGGATCTTGTAAGAAGTGTCAAATGGAATGTTATTAAGTGGAACCACAGGGGTCGGGACGTGGTTGTTAATGAGAAGCACTCCTTCCTGTGTAAGCATTGGCTGAAGCCATGATCCTGAGCATATTTAGTCTCACTGGGACTCCTTTGCAAGTTAATGGATGCAGGGCCAAAGCAGTTGTTCAAATGGAAGCGTTATCACTTTACCCAGTGGTTGGTAGAAAGTCAAGGTGGAGAGTGGAGTGGGGTGGGGCGGGGGGGGGCGGGGGCGAAAGAAAGGCTTGGATCAAAATGTAAATGTATCTGCTGGGAATAGATTTTCAATTTCTGTAAATGGTGTTCAAAGCTCTGTTACCGGAACACGCTGGATTGTTTTCTGTACACCGTGATCAATAAGCAGGAATTGATTATTTAGGGAGCACATCTATAATGGCATAGAAATAATGGGGACCTAGCAGAATAAACACAGGGTTGCACATTTTAAAATGTGCTTGGGCAGAGAATGTACGGAACTGGGAATGCACTCAGCTTCATTAGGAGGAAAATAAATGGGCCCAAGCTGGGTATTGAAGCAAACTGAGGATCACCCCGGGGGGGGGGGTTGCTATTAGAAATATTTTATGAAGGCAAAGCCAACCTACAATGAAATGGCCAATTAAAAGTCGAATGAAGTCCGGCCCAATAAAAAATATCTTTAGGAAGCTATGGAGAGAGCGTTGATGGGTCTTTAGAGGAAAGGAATTCTGCAGCAGCCAATCAGAATTGGATGTATGGATGGAATAAGTAAACAAGCATTGGATGGTAACGATGCTAGGGCAAGGATTAGTGTTAGTATTCAACATTTCCCTCCTCTCCTCCCCCAAATGTGCTCCAGTGTGTTGGAAGAACCCCCCCATAACAAATTTAGGGGGCTCACAAGGAGAGGGGAGAGGGAGAACCTTTTGTTGTGCAAGGAGAAATCTTTGCACCACATAACAATTTGCTTAGTGCTACATTCTCAGCTTATTTGAGATACTGAAATAGAATGCAGGGGAAGAAAGGGTGTCTTGTGTGGTTTGGGATCTGGATCACTTAGAGTTTGCAGATTGAAGCTAGTGCCTTGAACTGTATTCAGAAAAATGGAGACACATTTCAGATGTTGGGGTTGTGGTGTAGCATATTCCTGATCACCTACCCATACGAGGAGGTGGGACACTCTGTTTAGATATGATGAAGTTCCTGAGCAGTCACAACTTTTTCAATTAAATATTTAGAGGTGGAGAAACTGATTGAAATACTCATTCAGGGCAAACAGGATAATAGAAGGAATGCAGTCGGAAACACGGACTAGGAAGAGAAATTCTGGCGCTCCACACATGAGAAAAAAAGATGAGTAGAAGAAGAAGAAGAGTTTGGATTTGATATCCCGCTTTTCACTACCCGAAGGAGTCTCAAAGCGGCTAACATTCTCCTTTCCCTTCCTCCCCCACAACAAACACTCTGTGAGGTGAGTGGGGCTGAGAGACTTCAAAGAAGTGTGACTAGCCCAAGGTCACCCAGCAGCTGCATGTGGAGGAGCGGAGACACGAACCTGGTTCCCAGATTACGAGTATACCACTCTTAACCACTACACCACACTGGCTCTCCAGTGGGGTAAATGGGTGTTAGGGTATGAGACTAACAAGCAATCACCTGAGTGAGTGCTCAGATTTAATTTCATCTCATCTCATCTGTCTGCCTATAAAATTGGGAAGAACTGCGGAAGTACACTTTCACGGTGTGTTGCGATTCTCTCGGCATGTGCCACTGGACATGATAGGGCCAGTGACAGATCTCATTTCTTTAGCCCAGGGGTCAGCATACTTTTTCAGCAGGGGGCCAGTCCACTGTCCCTCAGACCTTGTGAGGGGCCGGACTATATTTTGGGGGGGGGAAATGAATGAATTCCTATGCCCCACAAATAACCCAGAGATGCATTTTAAATAAAAGCACACATTCTACTCATGTAAAAACACGCTGATTCCCAGACCGTCTGCGGCCACATTTAGAAGGCGATTGGGCCGCATCCAGCCCCCGGGCCTTAGTTTGGGGACCCCTGCTTTAGCCACAACTCTCTCTCTCTCCCTTTCATGCTTGCTGTCATTTTATAAAGACAATATACTGTCCCCATGTGCATAGAAGCATGCCATGTGGTTTGTTTGTGTGTCCCCCCCCCTCCAAGTTTAAAGGGAATGAAAGCTGAGGGGAAGATGAAACAGGCCGTTTCATAGAAATAGCATGGCTGAGCAGGAGTGCAATGATTATTTCATACCCGTGAGTGGAGAAAACAACAGGCTGCCAAGAATCCCTAAAAACAAGCACTAAAAATGTCACAGTAGCATCCTAAGCAAAGAAAGGGAAGAAGGTTTGAAGAGATAACTATGGAGATAGCTTCCAGGTGCCTTGAACAGGAGAGTTCGCCAGAAACGGAACCACATTTTGTCTCGGGATTTAAAGTCTTGAAGGTTTTCAGGGTAAGTCTGAGCCAAAATACCCTCCCTGTTTCCAGAGGTGAAAATGGGGAGAGGAAAGGAGGGTCCCCCAGTGTCAACCGCCATTTCCCCCAGAATGCCCTTGTGGATGATGCTATGTGATGAGGAAAGGTCGCTGGTTGCAGCTTTATAAAGGGAAAATGGCAAACAGTGACTGATAGCTGCCACTGGGGAAACAGGCATTACGAGCAAGCAATAGCAGAAAGGTAGATTAAAACAGATGATTCATTTATTTCAGAATTTATAAGCTACTCTACATTCTGAGAATACCTTGGCAGTGTTCAGAAATGGATTGCAAAATGGAATACAGATGTATCACAGAACAGTACTAAAACCAGCAGAAATTAAAAGCTGAAGAAATGAAATAACAGTTACTTGGGAATGCTTGGAGCAACCTTGTTTTCTGCTGCTCCAGAGGGTAGGACATTAGGAAGAATATTTTGGCGGTAAGAGCTGTTTGATAATGTAATGGACTACCTCAGAAGGTAGTAGGCTACTCTTCACTGGACGGTTTTTAAACAAATTGGATGGCCATCTTTCAGCAATTCTTTAGCTGTGATTTCTTTTCCAACTCTACAATTTTATGATAGGCCTAAAGTTCGAACTTTTGGCCACCTTCATTCTGAGTATGTTTATGGGTTAGCACTTTTACCCTCATTCCAAGACTGCTGGTTCTAAATAAAGTTAGATGTAAAGTTAGGTGGCGCTATAGGTTGAACCACAGAGCCTAGGGCTTGCTGATCAGAAGGTCGGTGATTCGAATCCCCGCGATGGGGTGAGCTCCCATTGTTCGGTCCCTGCTCCTGCCAACCTAGCAGTTCGAAAGCATGTCAAAGTGCAAGTAGATAAATAGGTACCACTCCAGCGGGAAGGTAAACGGTGTTTCCATGTGCTGCTCTGGTTCGCCAGAAGCGGCTTTGTCATGCTGGCCACATGACCCGGAAGCTGTATGCTGGCTCCCTCGGCCAGTAACGCAAGATGAGCACCGCAACCCCAGAGTCGGACACGACTGGACCTAATGGTCAGGGGTCCCTTTATATATAGCTATTTATTTATGTTCTCAGTAGGTTCTTCTTAATCTTAGAACTAGTATTATTAAAAACTTTCAGTTGAAAAATCTTCACCTCATAGTTAACAGCAAAAATATTTCTTTGAAGCTCGAGAAGGTGATGAATAAAAACTAGTAGGTGGCTCATAATTTGTAATGTGCTCACCAAATAATGAACCCAGTAATACAAACTCAGGTGGAAGTTCACTGTTGTGATATATTTTAAAATTATACTTGTTTTTGTTATGTTTCTGCACATGCAACTGGGAAATGTGGTGTGCATAAGGTAAAAAAAAGGTAAAGGACCCCTGGACGGTTAAGTCCAGTCAAAGGCAACTATGGGTTTGCGGTGCTCATCTCGCTTTCAGGTTGAGGGAGCCAGCGTTTGTCCACAGACAGCTTTCCGGGTCATGTGGCTAGCATGACGAAACCGCTTCTGGTGCAACGGGACACTATGACGGAAGCCAGACCACACAGAAGCGCCGTTTACCTTCCCGCTGCATTGGTACCTATTTATTTACTTGCACTGGCGTGCTTTCGAACTGCTAGGTTGGCAGGAGCTGGGACAGAGCAACGGGAGCTCACTCCATCACAGGGATTTGAACCGCCGACCTTCTGATTGACAAGCCCAAGAGGCTCAGTGGTTTAGACCTCACCCGCCACCTGTGTGCATCAAAACATCAGAAGAGTCCTGTTAGATCACTGCAATGAACCATCTGGTCCAGCATCCTGTTCTCACGTTGCCCAACCAGATGCCCGTGTAAAACCCTGAAGCAAGACCCAAGCACAAGAGCACTTTCCCCTCCGGTGGTTTCCAGTAACTGGTATTTGGGGGAAAAAAATACTGTCTCTGATCATGGAAGCAGTGCATAGCCATCATGACTAGTAGCTGTTGATAGCCCTCTGCTCCATGACTTTGTGCAAACCTCTTTTACTGCTATTTAGGCTTGTGGCCATCACTGCCACCTTTGAGAAGGAGTCCATTAGTTTAACTGTGTGTGTGTGTGTGTGTGTGTGTGTGTGTGTGTGTGTAAGTACTTCATTTCATCTGACCAAAGGTGCCTGCATATTCCCAATAAGGCTTTTTTCATTTCCTTCCCGCAGTAAAGGGATATGTCAAAGCTGGCTGGATCCAAGCCAGAACTCATAGTACATTTGAGAATTCTGAAACCTACGAGATTCGAGTTACAAGCTGACCCATTTCAAGTTTCAGCAGGGTCACTTAGAATGACTTCTGTGAAACTGCTCTGGGGGAACTGATGTGAGATTCCCTATACTGTGGGGATGTCATTATGATGACAACAACCCCCCCCACACACCACAGCATAGAGAGGCCACGCTGGAAACGTACCTTGACGTTCTCATCCGGGCAGAACTGTCCAAGGGTGTAGTGCTGAAACGTGAACAAAGAAATTTGTATTTCTCTCAGTGCTCTTTCTCTGTTTCCCTTGAAATCTGCTCTGTTGTTCGCTGCTTTTATGAGAATTGAGAGGTCTTTTAGAACACCAGGTAAAGGTAAAAAACAAACAAAAGGTAAAGGATCCTGGGACGGTTAAGTCCAGTCAAAGGCAACTATGGAGTGTGGTGCTCATCTTGCTTTCAGGCCAACGAACTGGTGTTTGTCCACAGAAAGCTTTCCGGGTCATGTGGCCAGCATGACTAAACTGCTTCTGGCGCAATGGAACACTGTGACGGAAACCAGAGCGCACAGAAACGCCGTTTACCTTCCCGCCACAGTGGTACCTATTTATCTACTTTTTAACTGCTAGATTTGCAGAAGCTGGGACAGAGCAACAGAAGCTCACCCCACCATGCAGATTCGAACCGCTGACCTTCCGATCGGCAGGCCCAAGAAGCTCAGTGGTTTAGACCACAGCACCACCCATGTCGTTATTAGAACACTTCACAGACTCTCAAAGGAGTCGAAAACACACTTGGATGCATATTTTCTGTACATTAATATTGCCTTCTCGTTTTCTTTTTTTCTTTTACAACAGAAAGGAGATGCCAAAGTGAATCAACCTATTCTACTTCAGTTTCCAACTGCAAAGGGTCATAGAATCCTGTGCTGTTGGCTGGCAGTTCAGTTGAGTGAAATCCCCTGTGTCTCAGTATGTCTCTCGTTGCCTTCCTCTTGGGGTTTGCTTTCATCTTGTTGTGCATGTCCCCACCCCCCCACCCTTTCTCTTGAAAGGCGATCAGGAGCGTGTCTGTTCCTGCAGGATGAGTCAGAGTGCACCACCACCAACATCTAATGGCTTCAATTATTAACTAGACGGCAAAGGAAAAGAGAAAAAGCAATTGACAGCATGACACAGACAATGCGAGCTAAGTTGTTTAAATCATCTGTAGGCATGCTCTAATTTTGCCCCTTATTAATTCCCTGCCAGGAAACCACTGGCCTCAACCTTCTTCAGTCATAAGTCGGTCCAAACCCTTGCACAGACAACTAACTGAATGCAAAGCTTTTGTCTCATTACTGAAACCTCAGCTATGTCATGTATTCGCTGCTAGAAAATAAAAAGAAATAGCAGCTCACTAATTGAGAATGCTGTGGTCACTGCTGAACTAGGTTATCCTCTGAAGAATTTGCTTCTTCTGTACCAGTCGGGCATTCACATTTAACAATAATGCAATGTCAGTACACACACACACACACATTGATGGTGATACAACTGAGTTCCAGCTGTGTCACGAAATGAATATTAGAAAACGTATTATTTGGAGGCAAATGATGCGAAGAAAAAAAGAAACATCTAACCGGCTTTCTCAGGTAAAAGAAAATGTTTGCCCATTAATCATCTTGATTCACACCACTTCTTTCCTTTTTGGGTTTTCTTTTACGCCTGCTCTTTGTGTGTGCCTCCTACATTGGAGGGATAAGGGAAGAAAAACAAATGAGGAAACGTTTCCTAATTGCCAAAACAGAAAGCAACAACAACAACAACCCAGAAGAACAAATTAAGAATGCTCAGGGACAGATATTGGCAAGTATCTGTTGTTAGTAGATAGCTATCTTGACAATGGAGGAGAACTGCTTTCAAACATGCCCAAGGGCACTTGAGCCAAGGATACAATTAACCAGTGCCATTCCTACCTGATTGGCATGGGGGTGAATTTGCCACATCCACAGTCCCCTCCAAAGAAGACTCTCTTGGTTTTGCCCTGGGGGTGGGCTTGGGGAGGGTGTCTGAAGTGAGCCAATCAATGGGAGGTGCAGAGCTGGCTTGCTCCTCCTCAAATTGTCCAGTCTGCTCTTTGCTACTCCCTCCCTCCCTCAATATGCAGTATGGACTTGGGCTGGTTGTCTGTTTAAGGGAGCTGTCTGTTGTCTGTTTTTTGCCTACTTTATACTCTTGTAAATATTGTGTTGTTTTTGTTAAGTTTAATTGGGACTTAGTCCACCCAGGAAGACAGGTAATGAGTTACAGGGTAATCAAATGATACAATATTTGGTTAAGGGCACTCTTGGTCACCATATGCTTACCTGAGTTCATTGGGGTGAACCCCAAGCTGGTGAGGTTTGTTGACTTCATATATCCAAGGTACTTGGAGTAAGGAGGAGGGGTTCCTTCCAATCCTTTTCTCTGACACCACAGGTGATGCCTACAAACACGCCCATGATTAGGGAGGTCCTTGAACTCTTCAAATTAGGGAGCTTCCCTGCCTAGACTATATTTTGATTTGCTTAATCAGGTTATGTATTTTCGTGGATCCTCAAAGCTGCTATGTTTCAATCATCCAAATATTGTGTGCTGGGTCTTCTTTCAGAATGCAAATGCCTATTTCTTAAGCGTAAGTATGTGTCAAGTACAGGAGTTCCCCTCTCCCTCCTGGTAGCTCATCGGTAAGCATCTGGTAGATTTATAGTATTTTTTTATTATTATTACAGTATCATGTTGCAAACACAGATCGGCTTCCCTCTGCCAGGATAGGAGTAGCTCACTCTGACTCCTCCCCTCAACTTCTGCAGCAAGCACCGCACCAGCAGGATGTCCCACCTCCCCTGCGTCTCTTTTGTTCTCTGACATGCTCGTACCTCCGAGATGGGGGGGGGAGGGAGGGGATTCCCATCACTCTCTATTGATGTATCGCCCAGTTGCTTCCTCCCTTCTGGTTGCCCAGCAACAATCTCAAAGCTGGGCAACTCTGTGACTTCCTGTCTCTCTGTTTCGGGAAACGCTGACAGTGAGGGGGGTGAATAGTCCCCCTCCTCTTCTGTTAGAATTTGATCCCTCTGCCCTCCTCAATCCTCGGCTTCAGAGTATTCTCTGACAGTATGGATCCATTTTACTCCATATGCACCTGTCTATTTATGCAAGCATGGGCACACACAGAGAGAGACTCAAACCTGGCAACAGTGGTCAACTGGATCAGGCACTGGTCAAGGGCCTAGGAGCTTGGAAGGGTCCCTCACCAGCCCAAACCACCCACATTATCATTCACCAATGTCCCCACCAGCCCCCTAAATGCTTTTCAGTGGTGGGCAGCAGTGCCATTTTGAATGGGAGCCATGCTCAGCCCCCATCTGTGGTGACAACTTGTTTTTAAAAAGTGCATGCACTGGAGCATTGCATTTTGGGTAACTTAAGATGGCATAGGAGGGCATCGTGGATGGGAGCTGAGCATTCATCCTCTACTGAAGCATGTCCTGAGGTCCAGAAGATGGTGAGTGCTACTGCCTAGGCCTGACCTCACAGTTGGCACTCTGCCATGGCTATCCCCAAGTCTGGCACCAGCCCTGCACAGACTTGGATCTAGACCTGCTCTTTCATGAATGGAAGGGCTCCTTCTTTGCTCCAGTAGAGACTCTGCTAATGGAAGAAGCAGGTGACAATTTCCATCTATTCCTTCTCCAGGTCCCCGACATCATGTTCTGAAATGTCAACCAGGCACCCAGAACAAATTTTCAGAAGGCACAATGGGCTGAAAGGAGAAATTGAGAGGGAAACCCCTTTCTCACTTCCACCACCTGGAAATCTTTGGGAACAATGGTCTATTCACAGTACAGTGGTACCTCAGGTTACATAAGCTTCAGGTTACATACTCCGCTAACCTAGAAATAATGCTTCAGCTTAAGAATTTAGCTTCAGGATAAAAACAGAAATCGTGCTCTGGCGGTGCAGTGGCAGTGGGAGATCCCATTAGCTAAAGTAGTGCTCCAGGTTAAGAACAGTTTCAGGTTAAGAACGGACCTCCAGAACGAATTAAGTTCTTAACCCGAGGTACCACTGTACTCTAGTGTGCTCCAGTGGAAAATATCTACTAGAAATGCCAATATGAATATTCCTTGCTTGAGGGAAAAGAATGGTGCTCAGCTACATTGAAAATACATGTGGAACTTTCTGCTTTCTACAGAATACAATAGAAGCTATGCATGTTTTCCGCACAAGGAGTGAAATCTCTCTGATCAAGCCACATTCTCCAGCATCCATCATCTCCCATATCCATATTTACTGAGCAATGTGCAGGATCCCTGTCAGTTTGTAGACATAATATGAATGTGCACAATAATTTGTATTTACAGACAGCCTCCAGAAAACTCTCAGTAACTCATCTTTGTCTGTCAGCTCCAAAACTAATTATTTTAGAAGCTGCCAATGCTTGATTTGTACTATAATTGTAGATGGGTGGAGTTTTTTGCAGTCGATTTGGGGGAAAAAATGCCCCTGACAAGGTTACATTAGCCATGAACTCTCTAGTTTGAGAAGCCCAAACCTTTAATCATCCTGCAACTGCTGAAAAGGAAATTTGGAATGACTGCCATTCTGCATTTATTCAAATCGGCCACTCTGCTATGCTCTCAGAAGAGATTTTCACAGCTACAGTGTCCATCAAAGCGAATTAGGGATTTTTTGGGGGCGGGGGGTGTCTTTTAATGCAAGAAATGCCAGATATAACAAAGAAATGAGCTTTATTAGCGCCATCACCTAATCACATTCTATTGCTAAGACAGCTGGCAGATATGCAGCCAGCAGAAATATCAGCCAACGAAGCCAGCTTCAACATTTCCCACTGGATGTTGGCTCGTATACTATGATGATGGGTAGAGCTGAACAGCAGTGTGCACTTAAGAAAAAGCTGATTATCAACTCTAACAAATGATAGAGCTAACTGTGCATGGTTGCAGCAGTACACACGACTGGCTATCCAAGGCTAAGACCACATCTGCTGGCACTGGTTGTGCAGCTCATAACTGGCACCTGCCCTGAGTTCCTTTTATATTGCTTGTTGGCAATTGTTTTTCACTCGCCCCTTGCTCTTCACAGGCTGCTCCCCCCCCCCGTGGTACCTTGGTTCTCAAATGTAATCCGTTCCGGAAGTCCGTTCCAAAACCAAAGCATTCCAAAACCAAGGCGTGCGCTTTCCCATAGAAAGTAATGCAAAACGGATTAATCCGTTCCAGACTTTTAAAAACAACCCCTAAAACAGCAATTTAACATGAATTTTACTATCTAACGAGACCATTGATCCATAAAATGAAAGCAATAATCAATGTACTGTACTATAAAATAAATAAGACAGTATTGTAGATGATAAAAATTAAAAAAATAAATTCTTACCTGCACTGATGATAGTCATTGTTTGGATGGGGGGCTTTTATCCATTTCCGCAGTCACACAATCAATCAATCAATCAGTAGCTGAACTGGGTTCCACACAGCCACAAAAACAAATTAACCAAAAAAGCCTCTAAAACAAAAACGCAAAATAAATGGCAAAAACAAAAGTGCCTGTGCCAAGGTCTCCCTACATCTGAATCTTAATAAAGTTGTGGCCAATTTTAATCCAATAAAGTGTTGTCCCATGTCGTTATTTCTCTCAGGGGCTGCCCGGGGTTTGGGGGAGACTCCGCCTGGCCACGCAAATTAACCGAAAAAGACTCTAAAACAAAAACGCAAAATAAATGGCAAAAACAAAAGCGCCAGGTACAGTAGTACCTTGGTTCTTGAACTCGATCTGTTCCGGAAGTCCATTTGACTTCCAAAATTTTCGAAAACGAAGGCATGGTTTCTGATTGGTGCAGGTGCCCTGGAAACAATAGCCGACAGCTGCATTGGATGTCTGGCTTCCGAAAAATGTTCGAAAACCAGAACACTTACTTCCGGGTTTTTGGCATTTGGGAACCAAAGCGTTTGAGAACCAAGGTACCACTGTACATAGGAACCATCCAACACCCTTCAGGCTATGAGGGAGACATTTTCCATAGCCCAGTAGTGTCTCATCCAGTGGGGTAGAATTGTACCAATAACCACTTCCAGTGTCAAGGGGCCGACAGGTCAATCAGGTCATTCCCAGATCAGAAAGGGAGATGTGAGGCTAATGTGCAGTTAGTTTCTTTTCTTTTCTTTTTTTTATTTGAAATTTTTTTATTGCTCTTTAAAAATGTTCTTACATATCTCACATATGTGAGTGCATATATACAGAAAAAGGAAAAACAAAATCCGAAACGTATATCTACATTCGCTATCAAAAAAGAAAAGGAACAGAATGAAAAAGAAAAAAGAAAGAAAGAGAAAAAAGAGAGAGAAAAAAAAGAAAAGAAAAACCAAAGGAGGAGTAAAGAATCTCCAGCTGACATACGTGATTGAACTTCAAAGAAAAAAAAGTTTTCCTGCAGTTAGTTTCTTTATTAAGGGAAGGTGAAAAAAATACCAAACATACTGAAGCGATACAGGTGTTAGTATGTCCAGTCTCTGGATGGGAGATTGCCTTGCACCCCATGGGAGAAAAGCAAGGCATAATTATATTTTAAAATAGGTAATTCTTTTGTCTTAACCATAAACATATATATGTAGCTCAACAACCCTACAGAATGCAGAAAAAAATGCCATGCATGTTAAAGGTAGGAAGACTGATAGATAAAGATGATGATATAGCTGTAGCCATGGGTAATTGATATTTCAGTCCTTAGATTTTTATCGACAGGCATCAGTTGCTAAACAAGCAATTGGGAGGATCAATAATAAATTACATTATATTTACAGGCACTAATAAATATGCTTTCTTTCTTTTATAACCACTCTGCAGGAGTCTAATACTATACAAAACACTCAAGGTTTTCCCTCATTGTTCCACATGGCTACCACTTAAGGCACAACTGGTGAAGAAATCATTGGGGGCCTTTGTTTTTTTTATTTGATTTTATTTCATTTCATTTTCAATCATGTTCTGCTCTGATCCTCCTTTTGCAAATTCTAGTCACAATTTTGGCCTCCAAATCTTATGAAATACCCTTGCCTGCAAATTAGGTTACTTTAATCTGCACAGTAGGGCTCATGTGGCAAACTGCAAGTGGGGCCTATAACAAAATGTGACAGCGTGGAGTGCGAAGAAGAAGAAGAAGAAGAAGAAGAAGAAGAAGAAGAAGAAGAAGAAGAAGAAGAGTTTGGATTTGATATCCCGCTTTATCACTACCTGAAGGAGTCTCAAAGCGGCTAACATTCTCCTTTCCCTTCCTCCCCCACAACAAACACTCTGTGAGGTGAGTGGGGCTGAGAGACTTCAGAGAAGTGTGACTAGCCCAAGGTCACCCAGCAGCTGCATGTGGAGGAGCGGAGATGCGAACCCGGTTCCCCAGATTACAGTCTACCGCTCTTAACCACTACACCACACTGCAGGCTTCCAACCTTTCCCAGTTCCACCCCCCACCTCAACAGCCAGTCAATATATGAAGAGCCCTGTTGGCACTAGACCAATCTCCACCCGTTCTGGACTCCAACATCCTCTTTCTTCTAGGAGCTAACCAGATGCCCCAAGGAAGCCCACAACCAGGGCTAGCAAGCCATCATTTGCTGCTGCTGTTCCATAGCTATTCAGAGACATATTGCCTCTAGTGATGCCAGCTTGGAAGTGAACTTTGGGGACTTCTAAAAGCCTGGCAGTCAAAAGAGAGTTCCTCAGTTTGGATTAGAGTCCAAGCAAGAGAAGAATACACAGTTTACCCCCACCCACCCACCCAACCTGGCCACCCCCTGTGACTTCTCAAGCCCTTCCCAGCCAACTCTCTTTGACCATACGTATCCACTTCCTTTTCCTGCTTTTTTTCCAGTACAGTGGTACCTCAGGTTTGCAGATGCTTCAGGTTACAGACGCTTCAGGTTACAGACTCTGCTAACCCAGAAATAGTACCTCAGGTTAAGAACTTTGCTTCAGGATGAGAACAGAAATCGTGCGGCGGCGGCAGCAGGGAGGCCCCATTAGCTAAAGTGGTACCTCAGGTTAAGAACAGTTTCAGGTTAAGAACGGACCTCCAGAATGAATTAAGTTCTTAACCCGAGGTACCCCTGTAGTGAACGGACCTCCAGAATGAATTAAGTTCTTAACCCGAGGTACCCCTGTAGTGGCAGCAGTAGTAGCAATGACACAAGAGGTGAGGAGGAAGGTTTCCCCCTTTTGCCCTAGCTAACCTGGAGGATTCTAGGAGTTGTTCTTCTTCTGAAGGCATTAATACATCCTCATAATCCACACAAATAGACCGATTCCCATTGCAACATAAAATTCTGTCTTGGGAAATCAGGCTTCTTCATGCCAACCTAACTTACAAGGTTAAGAACATACGAAGAGCCTACTGGGTCAAACCAATGGCCCACCCAGTTCAGCATCCTGTTCTCACTGTGGTCAGCCAGAGGCTTCTGGGAAACCAGAAAGCCAGATTAAAACACAAGAGCCCTCGTCCTTTCTGTGGTTTCCAGCAACTGGTATTCAGAAGCAACATACAGCCATACCTTGGGTTGCGCACACCCCGGGTTGCGGACATTCGATTTAAGAACGCCCGCAACCCAGAAGCGTTTCCAGAGCACGCACAACTCTTGCGTGACCCCCCGGATGCACAGAACGCTCCTGCGCATTTTGCGCATGCGCAGAAGCACTCAAATCGCGCTACTTCCATGTTTTTTCTTTGGGGGTGGCATTCATATTAAGCACGCCCATGTTATGTAGCGCAATCCAGAACGGATCGCATGCGTAACACAGGGTACCACTGTACATGAATAAATTTCTATACAGTTTAGGTGGTTCTGTCCCTATAATTCCAGAAAATGAAAGCTTCTGGTGTTTTTTTTTTTTTTTACAAATGTTATTTTAAACATCTTTTTCAATTCATTATATATCATTTCCCAGTAAGCTTTAACCTTACTACAAGACCACCACATATGATAAAAAGAACCTTCTTTCTCTTTACATTTCCAACACTTATTTGATTTAGATTTATACATTTTTGCCAATTTACTCGGTGTTAGATACCATTGATATAACATTTTTTTTTTTTTTTTTAAAGAGATTTTATTATTTTCCAATAAAACAGAACAAAAACAATAAACATAACATTATAGCAACATAAAAACATCAACAACATAATACATAAAAAACATAATACAAACTCAACGAAACATAACATAAGAAATACAAACCTTTAAAAAACCTCAGCCTGTTAACTTCTTGTTTTATAACTTCATCGGGGACTTCCCCCGTTCCCTCCACTGCCTTTCAAATTATGTATAGTGTTTAGGTAGCTATATTTCTTATTTCATTAACTTTTTGCAAAGAACCTGAAAACTTAGTATTTCTTACTTTATAAACCATGTCTTAAGTATTCTATCTTAAACTTGTTTTATCATGAAACAAAACACATCTAAAGATTTCTACCTTTCAAAATTTCTAACATTAATCTGCTAAAGCCAATACATCTATATTACTCTGCACAAATATTCATACATTCAGTTTAACACATTTCACTAAATAGTCCTTAAATTTCTTCCAATCCTGCGTCACCTTCTCCTCCCTCTGGTCTCGGATTCTAGCGGTCAGTTCTGCGAGTTCCATATATTCCATTAACTTCATTTGCCATTCTTCCACTGTTGGTAGCTCTTCACCCTTCCAGTTCCTTGCCAATAAAATTCTCGCTGCTGTAGTGGCATACATAAAAAATACTCTATCCTGACTGGGTATCTCTTCATTGGTCATGCTCAGGAGAAATGCCTCTGGTTTCTTACCAAAGGTAACTTTCATTACCTTCTTAAGCTCATTATAAATCTTATCCCAGAAGGCACTTACCCCTGGGCACGACCACCACATATGAAAAAAGGTACCTTTTGCAGCTTTACATTTCCAACACACATCTGACATTTTAGAATTCATCTTTGCTAACTTAACTGGTGTCAGATACCATCTATATATCATTTTCATTATGTTTTCTCTTAAACTATTACAAGCAGTAAAATTGATACCTTTCTGCCACAGTCTCTCCCAGTCATCCATCATAATATTATGTCCAACATCTTTCGCCCAATCAATCATCACCGATTTAACCAATTCATCTTTCGTATGCCACTCTAGCAACAAATTATACATCTTGGAAAGGTTTTTAGAGTTTGATTCAATCAGTTCTGTCTCCAGTTTGGATTTTTCCATTTGAAAACCAATCTTTTTATCTAATTTAAATAGTTCATTTACTTGGTGATATTGCAGCCAGTCGGCGACTCGATCTTTAACTTGCTCATAACTTTTTAACTTAATTGAGTCGCCTTCCTGCTGCAATATATCCATGTATCTTAACCAACTTGCAGACATATTCGGTCTCTTGTATGCCTTGGCTTCCACTGGTGAAATCCATCTAGGAGTCTTTCTCTCAAGTAAGTCTTTATATCTTATCCAAACCTGATACAAAGCTTTCCTAATTGTCTTTGTACAAGTTTAGATTTTTAGCTGTTAGATTAACACCTAGATATTTTACAGTTTTTACAAAATTAAGTCCAGTGCCTTCTTGTAACCTCTGTATCTGTTCTGACCTCATATTTTTGCTTAAAACTTTAGTTTTCTGTTTATTTAATTTGAAGCCGGCAACCTGTCCAAATTGCTCAATTACTTCTAGGGCCTTGGGTACACTATTTTCGGGTTCCTGTAGGGATAACATCAAATCGTCTGCAAAGGCGCGTAATTTATATTCCTTCTCTCCCACCCTGATTCCTTTTATCTGTCTGTTCTTTCGTATCATATTTAAAAGGACCTCCAGGACCGTAATAAATAATAAAGGGGAGATAGGGCACCCTTGTCTTGTTCCTTTCTGAACTTCAATTTCTTCCGATATCACACTGTTAATTATTATTTTTGCTCTTTGTTCTGTATAAATGGCATTAATGCCATTCAAAAATCTTTCTCCAACTCCCATTACTTCCAGATTCTTTTTCATAAATGTCCAAGATATATTATCAAAGGCTTTTTCCGCATCTATAAACAATAATGCTGCATCAGTATTTATGTTTCTTTCCAGTTTTTCCAAAATGTCCACAATAATTCTTGTGTTGTTACTTATCTGTCTTCCTGGTAAGAAACCCGCTTGGTCTTTATGTATATAATCTTTCAGCACTCTTTTCAATCTTGTAGCCAATACGTTGGCAAAAACTTTATAATCCACATTCAGAAGGGAGATTGGTCGATAGTTTTTCATTAAAGTTTTTTCCGTCCCTGGTTTTGGAATCAGTGTGATAAAGGCTTCCTTCCACGTCTCTGGTGCCCTATCTCCTTCGAATTTTGTTTGCATATTCCTTCAAACTGTAATAGCTTCAAAGGCTGTACTAGCCAGTCTTTCAAATCTTATAATATTTTGCAGTTAGTCCATCTGGTCCTGGGGCCTTCCCAAGTTGCATGTTGCTTATTGCATCTGAAATCTCTTGTGTCGATATCGGGTGGTTGAGATTTGCTAATTTATCCTCTGGGACTTTATGTAATCCATTTTTTTCCAGAAATCGGTCTATCTCTGATTCTTTTATCTTCTCCTCCTTGTACAGTTGCTTATAAAATTTTTGAAAACACCATCTGATTTCTTCCGGATTCTCTATCATTCTTCCATTCACTTCCAAATTTGTGATGACATTCGCCTTTTGCCTCTTCTTTAACTGCCAAGCTAGTAGTTTCCCACATCTGTTAGCCGATTCAAAAGATCTTTGCTTCATCCATTTCACTTTCCATTCAATATCTTGATTCACAAATTTTGCATATTGGGATTGCAGGTATTTAATCTCTTTTTGAATTTTAACACATCTGGGATGGCCTCTTAATTCTTTTTCCTTTGCTTTGATCTGTCTTAGCAATCTTTCCATTTCTGCATTTTGGTATTTCTTCTTCTTTGCTTTTTCACTTATGAGGAATCCTCTCATTACAGCTTTGCTTGCATCCCAGGCAATCCTCTTTTCCACACCCGAATTCCAGTTGATTTGAAAATACTCCTTCATCTTTTTCGCAGCTCTTTCTACCAGCTTGGTATCTCTCATTAAAGCGTCATCCATTCTCCATCTATAGGAATCCTTGGAAACCATCTTCAAGTTTACCTGTACAGGATTGTGATCTGAATATGTCTTGGGACCGATTTCTGCTTTTTGTATTTTTGGTGTCAACTCCTTCGAAATCCAGATGTAATCTATCCTCGACCATGACTTCTGTGATTCACTGAAAAAAGTTGCTTCTGTTTCTGTAGGATTTTTTAACCTCCAAGCATCCTCTAGGTTCAAATTGTCCACCATTTCAAAGAAAGTCTTTGGTAATTTCCCATCATTTGTAAATTTTGTTCTTTGAGATCTGTCCATTAATGTGGAAACTGCCCCATTAAAATCCCCAAGGCAGACAATTTTGTAATCCAAATAGTCCAACAGCAAATCATGTATGTTCTTGTAAAAAGTTGACTTTCCCTCGTTTGGTGCATAAAGTCCCAGAATCAGAAAATTTTCGCCTTGTACTTTAATTTCAATTGCGATGTATCTCCCTTCTTCATCTTTAAATAGCTGTCTTGGGCTATATTTTTCTTTGCATATATTACAACTCCTCTCTTCTTGACTTTGTCCGATGATATAAATTCTTGGCCTAGTTTTTTATTCTGTAATAATCTTCTATGTCGTCGGGTAATGTGGGTCTCCTGTAAACATATAATGTCCAAATTCTTCTTTTCCAAGTTATAAAACACTCTGCGTCTCTTTGGTCTCTGGTTTAATCCCCGAACATTCCAAGTTGTTAATTTCAACGCCATTGTCTTAGTTTTTTAATCCCCTCCTCCAGATGCTTCTCCTTTCTTTCCTTCCTCTGGATCCTTGTCACTTGGTCCTGGTGCTGGTACCCCCGGCGGTAGAAGTCGATCTGGAAATCTGTAGAGTAGTGCTGGATCAAGTGCTGTGCCTTTGAAGAACTCCAGATGCTTGTCCACAAACTTTTGCTTTTCAGCCGGGGATTTTATCTTTATCTTTTTCCCTTCAAACGTAAATGCCAGGCCTTCTGGGAATTCCCAACTGAAGGGGATATTCTTTTTTCTTAACTCTATGGTCAAATCGTTGTAAAAAATCCTTTTATCAAGGAAAAATTTGGGGATGTCCTTATAAAAAATGACTCTGTTCTGCTGCACCACCAGGTTATTTTTATAATGCAAATCCAGAAAGTAATCTCTGTCGTATCTATCGTGTGTCACAATCAAACAGTCACTGACTGTTTTGGTACTTTTCTTCCCTCTGGATCCTCTGGGTCCAAATCTGAAGACCTTCACTATGCGCGCTGAGACGTCTGTTTCTTCCAGGTGCCAAAACGTTGAGAATTGCTCCACAATATATGCCTTTAAACTATCACCCTCCAATTCTGGAAGACCTCTCAAACGAATGTTCCCTTCTCTCTGATGAAGTTGCAGAAAGGCGAGAGATTCCTCCACTGATCTTTGTCTTGTTCCAATTCTTTCTAAATTCTCCAAATCGATGTTGTCCAATTTCTCTTCCACTGTTCTTATTTTCTCTTTAACTCCCTTCAATTCCTCTGAATCCTTTTTCAGAACCGTCACCTCCTTCCCAATTTTATTAATTTCTTCTCTGTTTCTTTTGACGTTCTCCTCAATTTGTCCAATTGATCTTTCCAATGTCTGGGTGGAATTTTTTATATCAGCTTTAATATCAATTTGGAGTTTTTCTATTGCAGCATTGACTGTTGTATTAACTGCACCAACTGAAGCCTGTGTTTGCTTCAGCTCATCAGTAACGTTTTTCAGTCCTTGTGCTAATTCTGCAACACTGGCAGCAATTTTCTCCATTTGTTCCTGAAGAGTTAAGGAAAAAGATCCCTTTCTTTGTGCAGAGCCAGTTGTTTTAGATCTAGTGTCCATTTCCTGTAAACTCTGCAATTGTAATCTCAAGGTCACCCAGTTGCTGTGGTAACAATCTCAGACATTCACAGTGGAAGATCAACAGTCCCAAAAGTAAACACCAGGTGGCCAGCAGCTCAGTTCAGAAAACAAAGAGGCTGCAGAGCCAGGAGTCCCACACCATTCCGATAATCCAATTGTTAGGCAAAGAATTTAAAGTTCCAAAAAAAAGCACTTTTCAAAGCCAAAGAAGAGTCAATTTTAAATAGCCCAAGTCAGTAGCTATTTTTCCACTTGCAGTGTTACCACCGAGCCCAAAAAACTAGTTGTGTCCGGCAACAAAGTATCTAAAATGTCTCCACTGGTAAACAGTCTCTGAAACAGTAACGAAAGTAAATGGCAACAATATAACGCAGCCCGCTACCGACCCCGAATCCTAATCCAGAGGGCGAGCGGTGACTTCTTTTGCCATATTCCACTTTAATAAGTCTTAAAACATCCTCTAAATAACTTTTAATCCACTTTTAAAAAGTTTGGCAGAGTTCGTAAAACTTTTCCGTTATTCGCGGCTTTGCTCTTTTAGCGCTACCAAGCTCCAACAAGCAGTCCAAAGGGAACAGGCTTCCTTTTGACGTTTTCTCTGTAAGTCTAAGTCTTCAAATTTACGAAACAGTTCAAAAAGTTTACTTACAGAGTTTCTTTTTGCAAGTTTCTAGTCGGAAGCATCGGGTGCTCAGGTCTGGCGGGATCGCTGCTTTGTCCACCGGAGGCAGCCGTCTCTTCAGTCCCGTACCGGAGCCCCGCTCGCCCAGTTTCCCCCCTTACGAGGTTCTACTGGGAGCGGAGACGGTACGTCTGGGACCCACAAGACCACGGTCCACGGGACGATCTTCCCGTGGCTTTAAGGGACCCGCGGCGCAGGCACGGTAATCCCTAACGCCTCACGGTGAACGGAGCTATGCAGCTCCCGTCCGCCATTACCCGGCACCTAACCGGAAGTGACCATTGATATAACATTTTCAGGTAATTTTCTCTTAAAGAGTGCCACACTGTTAACCCCTAAGACATGTGCATACCAGAGAAAACCCGCCTTGCAGGTTGAATGAAGGAGTATATATATATATGCATGCTTAGATAGCTAAGTTAATCATACACCCTCAGCATACGAAGTCTTGTTCGGTATGATTCTTAATCCTTCTTCTTCAGTTTCTTTAACCAGATCATACTGCGAATTGGAAAGCTGCAAAGGAAGCAAGTAAATCATACTTAATTTGATCATTACTCAAAGATTCAGGTTATAAGGAATAAGCAGCTATGACACAAATAACGCCTCCATAATCAGGCCATAAATCAGCATTTATTCATAAGACAATGCTCAGCATTTCTAATAAGAAACTTGATGATATGGTATCACACCAGGTCTGGGAATGAAGAAATGAATGCCCCTTCTCCCCCAGCACAAAAACCCTCTTTAGTTTCATTTGTTCATCCATGTGCATTTACTGTTGTTTTTGTTCTTTAATTGTTATCCAGTTAAATTAGGCCCTTGGACTAATTCCACAAGGGGTAACGGTCAGTTTTCAGGAATAGCCAGTTAGTCTTGGCCAGAGACTGACAAAATCTGTGGTATCATGTAATAGGGGCAGCAGAGAATCTCATAAGACATGGGCGGCTCACCACATGCCCAGAGATGAGATCAGTATTTTCCTAGGGTCAGCTCTGTTGTTGTTTTTCAAACTGCACACTGGTTAATCTGCCTTCCTATGGTTTTACTGATTGGATCGTAATAAATACAGCTCGTGGCTGGCATTCCTAATTGCAACCCCCACTTCACCCATAAGACATGGGTGGTGCTGTGGTCTAAACCACAGAGTCTAGGGCTTGCGGATCAAAAGGTCAGCAGTTCGAATCCTCACCACATGCCCAGAGATGAGATCAGTATTTTCCTAGGGTCAGCTCTGTTGTTGTTTTTCAAACTGCACACTGGTTAATCTGCCTTCCTATGGTTTTACTGATTGGATCGTAATAAATACAGCTCGTGGCTGGCATTCCTAATTGCAACCCCCACTTCACCCATAAGACATGGGTGGTGCTGTGGTCTAAACCACAGAGTCTAGGGCTTGCGGATCAAAAGGTCAGCAGTTCGAATCCCCGTGACGGGGTGAGCTCCCGTTGTTCGGTCCCAGCTGCTGCCCATCTAGCACTTCAAAAACATGTCAAATGCAAGTAAATAAATAAGTACCGCTCTGGCGGGAAGGTAAATGACATTTCTGTGCACTGCTCTGGTTCGCCAGAAGCGGCTTAGTCATGCTGGCCACATGACCTGGAAGCTGTCTGCAGACAAACGCTGGCTCCCTCGGCCTATAGAGCGAGATGAGCGCCGCAACCCCAGAGTCGTCCGCGACTGGACCTAACGGTCAGGGGTACCTTTACCTTTAACCAACCTGAACAGACATATGGCAGGCTGGTTGGGTTAAAACTGAAATTACCAAACCAAATGTTGTTCCTCAAAGGTGGCAAAGAATGTGGACATTTTTAAATGAAAGGTTGTTGTTTTATCTAAGCTATGGGTCTCCAAGACAATAACAAACCATTCTCTGAACGAGAATAAGCTTTATGCTCTCCATCCTTCCCCTACTTCTCCTTGGCTTGCACACCAGGCTCCCATTATGGTTTATTAAACCAGTTTCCCATTGTAGCTGAACCAGTCAACTGTGCCTTTATCACTGCTTAGGGAGCAGGATTGAAACCAGGACCAGAAAACAAACCACAGTTTCTCTGTTCTAATGTGGTTAGAACAGTTTCTCCTAATGTGGTTTAATAAACATCAGGAGTCTTTTATTGCAATCGAAAGGGTGAGGGAAGGATAGGAGGGAGCATGTAGTCAACCATGGCTCTGAGAATGCCATCTCTTCACTTTTGAGCTCACTTTGGCATCTGAAGTCCTGCCATTGACTTGCCTGGGGACAGTGAAGAGCAAAATGATAAGACTACAGTTTCAGTGTGGTCTCATCCTTAGGTTGTCCCAAAATTCTCCTTTCCCTGACCCAGTGACTAAAAACATTAGCTCCTTACACCTATCAGAAGCCTATTCCTCTGATTGGATCTGGTGTGATTAGGTGGGGAATAAGCAATTCCCCGTTTCCTCAGTCTACCAATCTGTCAATCACACGGGAACTGATTTGGCGGCGGCGGCGCAATCCATCAGTGTGTTAGTGAGCAGCTAGAGGTGGTGTCTGGTTGATCAGTCAATTTCCCTCTCTGAGGCCCATAACTGTCTGAGGCAGTACTTGCTATATTTGTCCACACTGATTTTGGGGATTCAATCTGACTCTTCAGTGATTGTCTGCAGGAAACATATATCTGTTATTCTAAAGACAAGTTATTTACCCTCGCTGCAGAGACAAGATCAACACTAATGGCCTCACGCATTCAAATGGCAGAGCCTTAATGGCCTTTGCAGAAAGCAACTGTGGGATGTTGGGTTTAGTGCGTCTATTTTTACTGCAGGGGAAATGATGTTTGCAGCCTGTGAAGAACGCAAGACCCATGTCCCTTATCTGTCAGAGCTCCTGCGCGTATAGAAAATCACCGAGGCTGTGATAAGCTTATACCTGAAGCAGGGACTGACAGATGTTTGCCTTTTCACAAGGTGAATCATTTCTTCCGCCCCCCCTCACTTTAAAACATATTAGGGAAGATGGTGTTGTTGTTTTTAACTCCAGCAAAAAGAAACGACTTTTATGGAGGTCAGAGCTAAGATTTTGCAGGTGTCTTACAATTCTGAAAACTGGTTCTGGCAAAGAACATTGAGGCCCTGAAGTCGCCGTTCTGAACAGCATGGATTCTTAAGGACTTGGGTCGCTTTTAATTTCTGATGGGGACAGATCTAATGAGCGAATCAGAACATAACTTTGCTTAACAACAGCAACTTTTCTACTGGTTTCACATTTCTCTGAATTTTGCAGTAAAAGTTCTTCGGTTAGGGAAGAAAAGGAGGGGAGGTATTTCTCAAAAACATGCATCTCAAGATAAAGTACATACAGAAATGTATATGTTGAAATGAAAAACATAGTCATGTGTGCTAAAATAATTTTTTTATATGAATTTTTTCACATTTTTAATACACAAATTAATATAGGGGGGAAGGAAACATGTATGAATGAATTTAGGGAAAACTGGGAAATGGCGTGACTGGAAACAGACCATCCCTAGTTATAAGTATTGGTTGCTACAGCAAGTAACCTACCATGATGCTGATTTGTTGTTGTTGTTGTTGTTGTTCAGTCGTTCAGTGGTGTCCGACTCTTCGTGACCCCATGGACCAGAGCACGCCAGGCACGCCTATCCTTCACTGCCTCTCGCAGTTTGGCCAAACTCATGTTAGTAGCTTCGAGAACACTGTCCAACCATCTCATCCTCTGTCGTCCCCTTCTCCTTGTGCCCTCCATCTTTCCCAACATCAGGGTCTTTTCCAGGGAGTCTTCTCTTCTCATGAGGTGGCCAAAGTACTGGAGCCTCAGCTTCAGGATCTGTCCTTCCAGTGAGCACTCAGGGCTGATTTCCTTAAGAATGGATAGGTTTGATCTTCTTGCAGTCCATGGGACTCTCAAGAGTCTCCTCCAGCACCATAATTCAAAAGCATCAATTCTTCGGCGATCAGCCTTCTTTATGGTCCAGCTCTCACTTCCGTACATTACTACTGGGAAAACCATAGCTTTAACTATAGGGACCTTTGTCGGCAGGGTGATGTCTTTGCTATGATTTAGCTGATGCTAAAAAGGCGCACAACAAAATGCGCCTTACAAATATTTTCACATTAACTCTTGCAGGAAGCAGCTTGATACTGTGGACTAGTTGTAATTGTGGGTAAAATGGATATGGAGAGAAAGGTTTTATATATTGCAAGGACTACTGGGTGTCTAATTATTCTGCACGTGGAGTCCCACGGTACTCCCTTTGTGGTTGTTTTCAGTGTGAGCAGGGTCACTTTTGAGGGCTGCTCTTGCCAGCAACTCAATAATGCGTAACAGTGCAGCCATAAGAGTAAAAGCCAGCCATTCCCTCACACGGGGGAAGATAAAGGGGTGTATTTGAGTCATATCCTCCTCTGGTGGGACACGTGCCTGCTCCGTACCATGGAGATCAGAGCCGTTGAGACTCAGGCCTGATCCTAACTACATAGCCTCATCCTAAATTCTCTTTGGAGGCCATCCTAAGAGTGTGATCTGACACTGGGAGATTGGAAAGAAATTCTGGGAACTAGATTTTATGGAGGGAGATATCCATTGTTTCTGTATGTTTTCAGTCTGCAATTTGATGCACTGGTTAGCAACTCATTTCCAGACACAGATCAGGGTACTGTTGTTACTTTTTAGAAACCCTAGGTAACTTAGGCCCCAAATCTCTGAAAGAGATAATTTCTACCCTACAAACCCACTTGGGTGTTAAGAATGGCTGAGGGATCCTTGTGGTAGTCCTACTGCCCTCAGAGGTTAGGGAGTGGTAGCCCAGGAGAAAGTATTCTCTGTGGGAGACCTTAAGCTTTGAAATTTGATCCTGTCAAAATGGCACTGTCATTTTATAGCTGTCTTGATATGCTGAAGGCACCTGTTGTTGGCATCCATCTGTCTCAGGAGACAATGGAAGAGTGCGCCCTCAGGGTTTAAGCCAAATCATTGGAGACTCTGCGGAGGCTGATGTGGGAGAGACATGTTTTATCGCAGGTGCTGTTGCAGATGCACCATACTGCAGGGGTCGGCAAGATTTATCTCGCCTGGGCCGGTTCACTCCAGCGGAGATCCCACCATGGGCTGGATCACACACACGCCTGCAATTTCCAGCGTCTGCATCTTCGCAGACACGATTACCGGTGCTGCGGAAGCGAGTCCCTGTGCTGCACCGGTTTAACGCAGTGTGTGGGGACTCGCCGAGCTTGCAGCTTGGTTCGGGGGTGGCTTGTGGGCTGGTTAAACGACCCCCCATGGGCTACTTGTGGCCCATGGGTCTTAGGTTGCCTACCTGTACCATAGTGTTTCTTCTCTCTGAGCTCCTCCCAGCAGTCATTCCTCCTCTGGTCACTGCTGTGGAGACACGGCTTGACTGTCCATCTCCAGCCACTGCAGTCATCTGCAAGGGAATCCCATACAGAGAGGTTAATGTTGCCAGCCTCAGGTCAAGTTTGTTGTAGCACAGAGTTGGTCTGCCAACAGGCCTAGTGCCTGAATCCAGCTCCTCATAGAGCACATCCTTGGGGATTCTGCCATCTTCCATTCCAAGCCTCATGACCAAGCCAGTGTAGATCTCACTGGGACAGAAGTGTGAACATGCTGAGAATGTGGGCTTGAGAGAGCATATATTTTCGGGACCCTATTCTGATTTGTTTTTCCTTTTGGTGCCTAATGGGACTTTATAGTAAATGGTGTGGAAAGAAATCTCATCATCATCATCATCATCATCATCATCCTCAGTTCAATCCCATAAGTAAGCATACATGTGATCACAGCACATACACTTTACTTGTTTTTATTATTATTATTTTAAAGGAACTCACTTCTTCTCTGTCTTCCTATACACACTGACATAAATCAAGAAGACTCCTCTGAGAAATCAATTAGTGCTTTATGCTCCACTGTTAGATCACATCTTTCCCCTGCTAACTAGATTGTGGATCGATGTTGTGGACAAGATTTCTTATCAAATTATATCTATTTTCAATAAAGTTTGGAAGCCGCGAAACTTTCTAAAAAGACAGGTCACGCAAAGGGAGGCTCACATGTTGCTCAAATGAGAGGAAGAGACTTTAGGTCATCCCTGCATTCCTGCTAATAGGCAATTGACGGACCTCAGGTTCAGGCTGCAGATGTGATAGAGGTCTGTATGAGCGACTAAAATTTAAAGAATCCTGTGAACAGCCGTTAATCAAAGTCTCCCCGTTTCATTTGTGATACAAAATCAAAGTGGGGGAAAAATCAAAGGCAAAGAAGAGTAACTGAGCTTTCTCAGAACGAAGTAAAATGTATAGCACTTTGCGTGCACACACACACACACACACACACACACACCAGAATAGTCCACCAGTAAAAGCTTATTCAAAGTGAAACAGTTGCAAAACAGGAATGAATATATTTATGCAAATATTCCAGGGCACGGCTATCTTCTCTTATGATTCTGCATACTGGTTGTACTTCCTATAATCCACTCTTCCTACCATAGAGAGAGAGTTGTGGGGAACAGGAGAGAGATACTCCTGTCTCGTATATGGCATTACTTCCTAGTTCCTCATTCCAAAACTTCATTGCTGTTCAAATAATAACAATGATGAGGGAAACTTCCGCACTCATTGCCAACGGCAATGGATGACAAGAAAGGCATCCCACTTATCGTGTGGTTAATGACGCCTGCCCAGCATTTAACACACTTTAGAACCTGTGGCAAGGAGGGTGTGTATGTGATGCTTTTCTTTAATGCAGATGATGTGGCAAATTCTGTTGAAGAGCGTCTTATCATTCAGTGAGCACCAACTATATAGCTTCTAGAAACCTCGTTGCACACCTGCTTCCCTTCCACTTTGTCCTGAGCACCACTAATGCACCTATTTATCCTCCCCACATGCTGTCTCGTGCTGTGCAGTTCAGGAAGGCCTTCATTTTCAGTGGTGGCATCCTGTGTCTCACATTACCACACCAAGCAGCTTGCTCCCCCCCCCCGACAATCTGCTAGGGCTGAGAGATATCTGGTTTTCAACATCGTGATATATCATATATATATGGGACGCGGGTAGCGCTGTGGTCTAAACCACTGAGCCTAGAGCTTGCTGATCAGAAGGTTGGCAGTTCAAAACCCGGCTATGGGGTGAGCTCCCGTTGCTCAGTCCCAGCTCCTGCCAACCTAGCAGTTCGAAAGCATGTCAAAGTGCAAGTAGATAAATAGGTACCACTCCAGCAGGAAGGTAAACGGCATTTCCGTGCACTGCTCTGGTTCGCCAGAAGCGGCTTAGTCATGCTGGCCACATGACCCGGAAGCTGTACGCCGGCTCCCTCGGCCAGTAAAGCGAGATGAGCGCCACAACCCCAGAGTCGTCCCCGACTGGACCTAATGGTCAGGAGTCCCTTTACCTTTACCTTTAAACACCGCAATATACTGATATATAATGATGACTGGAATGTATCTTAGCTGCTTATTCCTCCCCACCTTAGGGGAGGAAGCAGCAGCAGAGATATGTCGCCCAGCCCTACTGAGCAAGCTCCCGTACCACTCCAGCTCTTGTGAGCTGCAGGGACTTCCTTTAACTGCTCAGCTGGTGGGCAGGAAGGCTCCTGCTCCTCAGCTGAACAAGCCGCCATACTGTTCCAGCTCACATGAGCTGGAGGGACGGGGGGCTTCCTCAAAGGTGCAGGCAGGCAGAGCCCAAGAAGGCGCACACATAGAAATTTCTCAGGCTCCATCTGCCTGCCTGCCTGCACCTTTGCCATCAGCAGGCAATTTGAGTTGGGAATACATTGCGGCACCCCAGCCACCGCCATGTGTTGCCAGCTCAAAATGTCTGAAGCTCGTATCGCAATCTGAAATCGCCATACAGTGGTACCTCGCTAGACGAATGCCTCTCTAGATGAAAAACTCGCCAGACGAAAGGCATTCGCTAGCGAAAGGGTGCTTTGCAAGACGAAGTTTCCTGTGGCCGCGACTTGCAAAACGAAAACGTTTTGGGTTTTTTTCCGTAAAGCCGCGCTTCCTCCGGCCGTCCTTCGCAAGATGAAATTTCCGCTATACGACAGCACTCACGGAACGAATTAATTTCGTCTTGCGAGGCACCGCTGTACCAGTTTCAGGCAATTTACCAACATATCGCCCAGCTCTACAATCTGCAGGAATAAATCTGTGCAGGTGGCTGGTGTGAGAGCAGCTATTACTGGCTATTGCATGTGCTGAGTCATAGTGCTTTGGGCTGCTCCCATATTCTGAAGTAGATAACTTTTTCTACTTCAGAATATGCTTTTTCATATATATATATATATATATATATATATATATATATATATAGGCAAACACAATGTGTAAAAAGAGATCATGAGATAAGATGGGGTGAAGCGTGTTGTGAATAGCAAAGGAAATGACATGAACCTCTTCAGGGAAGAATGAGTCAAACGCAGAAGTCGTGTTCTTGGTGTGAAAACACTTTCCTTCCATTTAAGGGGAAGTTGTTGTTTTTTTTTCTGAGAAAAGGTACCCTCGCTACAGGATTCACCCAAACACAGATTAGCTGAGAAGCATTATGTCTCATCTGCAATGAGACATATCCATTATTGGAGGTGAGAAATGCTCAAAGGGTTGTGAAGTGTGTTCAGCCTGGGTGGCAAGAAGAGATAATCCAGCTCTGATGGTCAACATTCTCTTTGCACTGGAAGGAGCAGGCAAACCGAAAGCAAATTGAAAGCCACCTGAATTTTGTCTGCCAGCCTAAAAATGTGGGGCCATAAATGCTGAGAGATAATAATGCATCTAAGATTGCCTGCTTCCTGCCTGCACATAATACACTCTGGGGTTGCTGTGCTCATCTCACTTTACAGGCTGAGGAAGCCGGCGTACAGCTTCCGGGTCATGTGGCCAGCATGACTAAGCTCGCTTCTGGCGAACCAGAGCAGCGCACGGAAACGCCGTTTAGCTTCCCGCTGGAGCGGTACCTATTTATCTACTCGCACTTTGACGTGCTTTTGAACTGCCAGGTTGGCAGGAGCTGGGATCGAGCAACGGGAGCTGACCCCGTCACGGGGATTCAAACCGCCGATCTTCCGATAGGCAAGCCCTAGACTCTGTGGTTTAGACCACAGCGCTACCTATCTATAAATACATCCATACATGTGCATCACACATGAATGAAAACAATAAAGTGTCCCAACCAGCAACAAGTCCTTCAGCATAAATTTCTAGGAATTAAAATTCACCGCCATATTAGACAAGGACTGAATGAAAGATGTTTCCTTGCTCAGAAACACACTAAAATGAAAGACAGAAGCAGCCGTCTATAAATGCTTCCCAGCAGGGGAACAAACCGGAACAAATTATCATGGGCACCACAAAACACAACCAAGAAAAAACCACATATAAAGATGTCTACAACATCTGCATTTATAGCTAGCTCCACCTTCCATCAAAGTGACCTTCCCTTCTGGGAAAAACAAAACAAAACGTTCTCTTAAAGATCCCAGGTCAATCTAAAAATCACTGGAAAACAGTGATTGTCTTTTAAGGGAAAGGCACACGGTTACTTATTAATAATATTTTCGAGGGAGTATAATGAGCGTTCCTCACATCAAACGGGGTGTGCATGTTGCGAGGTTGTGAGGAGGCCCGTTGAATCACGGTGGCAGCTCCTGGCAGTTGGTCCTGGCACTGCCTTCCCAGGTTGGGATACCTGTGGACTCCACCTACACTAGCAGCCACCCAATCCTGGCTGGGGAGGTGTTGCCAGGGGAATTGGCCAGGTAGAGGGAGGGATTATGCAGTACACACAATAGAACTCGAGTATAACTCTTAATTTGGCATCCTAAGGATATGAAATAGTAGAAGTCGCAGAAACACGCCACAAAAATTATTGATAAGGTGCTAGCCATTATATTAAACTTCCAATTCTCCTCACCAGAAGTAGTCATCCTACTCATCATCTCTGACTATTGGCCATGTCAACTGGAGTTGATGGGAGTTGTAGTCCAACAGGAACAACATCATTTATTGTCATTATCAATTAGTATTATTACTATTAATTATACTTGTCAGTCACTTTATACAAAAGAAAAAGTCTCGAGAAAATGTAAAAAAAAGAGCAACATTTGTTTGTTTGAAGCCAATGAAAGGTAAACTAATGAACAATAACAAATACAGAAAATGCTTCTCCATTAACATAATAAGGACAAGGGCTAAGCAGGTTGGCTATCCCTACCCTATAACAAGCATCTGATTTCACAGGCAAGGGGGGGAAAGCAATTTTCTGATTCATATTTTGAAGGTTGCACTGCAGTTCCTTGAACACATTAGAGTCAGGTGCTGTTAACTTCTTGACAATTCCTTTAAAGTTGCTCAACTTGTCATATAGCCTGTCCAATTTGGAGATTTGTGGCTGTTGGAGCTTTAGGAGCCTTATATTGCAGAACTTTATTACCTCTGACAACCAAGAACCGACTCTTTGCAAGAGACCATCAATAGAAACTCGAACACTTCCAAGTGTTTGATGGCAGTTTCGTTACATTCTTTCAAAGCTTGCGCTCAGGATGTCATCTAGATTTCCCAGCAATCATCTCATAAAGTAAAAAAAATTGAAGAAAATGTAGAGGTTTTTCTGCTTTCTGAAAACAGTAGAGGGATTTGTTAACAAAGCCCGAATGTATAAGAGATCAAGCGCTGAGGAAAAAATGCCACCGAAATTTGTCCCCACATTAATAGACATTGTAATGCGGGAGTTGTTTTGCCAATCTGAGGGTTGGCCATTTTCTAACAGGTTACAGGACTCACCAGTAGCAGTGGTGGCAGACTCGTTTTCTCTTTTTTTAAAGAAACTAACAAATCCTTCCACTATCACCTGGGGACTAGGGATGGAGGAGAAAATCAATTCTCTTAATGAAAACTTTCCAAAACAATATGCAACACAAGTATAGAAAATCTGATCATGTCTAGGGCTGGGCGATATATTGATATATTGTCCAAAACCAGTCTGAAGTCCATAACATGATTGCGGTTTCATAATTTTTGACCTGGCAATATATCACAAACTCTACTTAGCTCCATCCTTATTTCAGACATCATTATATATTGGTATATCACAATGTTTATCTGGGGAACTGCCCTGAGACCTCTGGGTGGTGCAGTATAATAATAATAATAATAATAATAATAATAATAATAATAATAATAATAATAATAATAATTTATTTATATATCGCCCATCTGGGTGGGTTTCTCCAGCCACTCTGGGTGCTTCCAACAAAGATTAAAAATACATTAAAACATCAGTCATTAAAAACTTCCCTAAACAGGGCTGCCTTCAGATGTCTTCTAAACGTCAGATAGTTGTTTATTTCTTTGACATCTGATGGGAGGGCATTCCACAGGGTGGGTGCCACTACCGAGAAGGCCCTCTGCCTGGTTCCCTGTAACTTCGCTTCTCGCAGTGAGGCAACCGCCAGAAGGCCCTCGGTGCTGGACCTCAGTGCCCGGGTTGAACGATGGGGGTGGAGATGCTCCTTCAGGTACATAAATTGAAATAATAATAATAATAATAATAATAATAATAATAATAATAATAATAATATCACAATGCTGAAAAATAGGTTTCACCTACAGGATCGCCTCTACATAGTTCCAACCTTATTTCAGACATTGAGATATATCAATATATTGTGATGTTTAGCTGGTGATATATCGCAATGTTGAAAACCAGATATCGTCCAGCCCTAAACATGTCCTGAGCTGATTTATTTCACTGTCAGCATCTCATACCATTAGGAAGTTTGTCCCAATAGTTTACAGGTTTCTCCTTGCTTGCTTCAAATCTGCTTCTTTGAAACATGGACCTATTGGTTCTAGCCCTGCTTATTTGAGCAACAGAGAGTAAGTCTGCTATATCAATCTATGACATGGTTGGATTTCTGTCCCCCAAAAGGAATGTTCATTTTGATGAACCCACAGCTGTAGCAGCACAGCCCACAGTGAGAAATGGGCCATTGTCCTACAAGCCAGCTAGGAAAATCTGGACTGAAGGTTATTTTTTATTTTTTTTAGTTCTATGGAATTCTATTTCATTTTCTCCAGCAATGTGCTGCGCAGGTGTGCTCTTTAACCAGGACTTCCCCCTTTGTATAACAGTGACAGCTTGTCTCCATCTCGTCTCAGAGGACCGTTTTGTAACTTTGGCAGACTGCCTCGCGAGAATGCAATATGACCAAACAAATCAAAACACTGCCAAAAAGGCTAGAGCTGCAAGATCTGATAGATAGTCCTAAGTCCTTGCACTTTAAAGTTTGTCATCATGTTGTCCTCAAAAATTTGACACCAGCCTTTACCTGACTCGGAGCATCAGCTAAAAAACACACATTAATGCAGGACTTTAATCAGAGAGTTGGGTGCTCTGTGGCAGCTATGTAGTGTATAGGTTTGTGCAAGAGCCTATAGACTATAGAGGTCACAAGGAATCCAGAAATCTTCTTAAATTATCATATACACACAGGCCTAGCAATGCAAACACTCGTTATTTGAAAATTTCCTGAACCGAACACAAGGGATTAGTACCCAAACTTTGCTATACACACCACAGATTCAGATATCCAAGCAACAAGACCTGCATGTGGTATGTGGTAAAGGACCCCTGACAGTTAAGTCCAGACACGAACAACTCTGGGGTTGCGGCGCTCATCTCACTTTACAGGCCGAGGGAGCCGACGTTTGTCCGCATACAGTTTTTCCGGGTCATGTGGCCAGCATGACCAAGCCATGTCTGGCGAACCAGAGCAGTGCATGGAAATGCTGTTTACCTTCCTGCCGGAGCGGTACCTATTTATCTACTTGCACTTTGACGTGCTTTCAAACTGCTAGGTTGGCAGGAGCTGGGACCGAACAACGGGAGCTCACCCCGTCATGGGGATTCAAACCGCCAACCTTCCAATCAGTGGTTTAGACCACAGTGCCGCCCACGTCCCTTTTAAAACAAGCCTTACTTTTTTGTGTTTTGCTGGTTTGCAGCAGTTGTTTTGCTAGAAACCACTGTGGGAGCAGAGAGGAATGGGAGACATTAGACAAATAAGAAAACAATTTTTTTCATTTTTGCCTTATTCAAGGTTTCAGGGGGCATTTCTGGGTTTTCGATCATTTTGGGGTCAAAATTCTTTGGCCAGGAACACATTGAAAAATTTTCTCATAGGAAACAGCAGAAAGCATTGACTTCTTATGAGAACGCTCACCTAACAATTTCCTGTGAACACATTGTGTTTGGATAGTGAGACCTGTGTCTATTTTCATCATATACCGTGGTTACATAAGAATTTAAGTTCTTTTTAATTTTCCCCAAATCAAATGGTCATGTCCATTAATAGGAGAAAGATGTGCCTGTAATTTATACGCCTTCTGAAAATAGGCATTTTATGGTTCTACCTCTCATCATAATGTTCCGCCTCTGATTAGTAAGCATGATACATAATCAAACTAAACTAGGACACACATACAACAACAAAAATGTATTTCATACAAGAGCTCACAGAGCAGGACGGCTGTCAGTGTGTGCACGTGAGATATATTTCACAAAAAATGCCCTCTCAAATCAGATACCCACTAGCTGAACCTAGAACTCTCCAGCCCCAAACAGGCATGTTCTTAACACACTGGTGAAATCAACAAAATAGGGTATTATAAAGGCAGAAACCATTTGCACAGGGGTTACATTCCCAGCCCTTGTGTGTCTGTTGGCAGAGAATTTATAAGCATCCCCCACGCCCATTCCACCCTGTTCTACCCCCCATTCTGCCTTCTTCTTCTGGGTCCAAAAGGACCTGCGTGCCAGCGATCCCACATTGACTGAACAAGCCCAAAATGGGCACCACCTCTAACTGAATTAGGGGAAGCTTCAATTGATCGTTACATGGGAGGCCATGTGTAAATGAGGACACATTTTAACCCATTGGTCTGTGCAGGGCTGCCTTTACCCGGGGGTGCAAAGGGTGCAGGGCCCCCGGGTGCCAAATTCTGGGGGGCGTCTGCTGAAGCCACCTAAGCTCTTAACTATCTACCTGTTATGAAATAATAAATAATTTTGATCAAGCTAGAAAAACAAAGTATTACCGAAATGTATACCTACTGTTTCACTAAAGGACTTTCGACTTAGCACTCTCATTGACCAAAGACGCGCCGCGCCAGCGGTGGCGCTTGTCATTCACAATGGCGGCGCTTGTCAGACTCAACGACGGTGCTTGTCATTCACAATGGCTCCGTGCACGCCAAATTAACTCTTACATCAAAATATTATGTTGCGTATTGTATTGAGCTGCTATGCATGTTTCTCCTAAGTGGGTGCCTTAACAATGCTTATAAGTTTAAGTGTGGTGGTGTTATATAAGTGTACTGTAAATAAATGAGCAAATAAAAAAGTTTGTTTCTTTTTCCTCCCTTCTTTCATAAACAAGAGATAAGGCATAAGCGTCGTGTCTGACATAAGCATAATAAAAGTTAATTTGTGGGCTAATCTAAATTTGGGGGCGCTGGTCGGATCTTTGCACCCCGGTGGCGCATATGCTAAAGACAGTCCTGGGTCTGTGAGTTAAGAAGGCATTTGTGTGTTTAGAGAAACTATTTTGGTTTCTGTACTGTAAGGTAGAATGAACACTGGAAATAAAGAACCCTTTTCTTTCAAGAATAAACAGTAGTGTCTCTATATTAAATGGCATGCTATTTGAATGTTCCTTCAGCTTCTTCTTTTTAAAAAAGTGAGACCTGGAAAGTTCACAGGCTATGAAGGACTTGCTCACAAATTTATTGGCAGCTGCACAAATTAGACACTGGAAAAGACCCTGATGTTGGGAAAGATGGAAGGGCACAAGGAGAAGGGGACGACAGAGGATGAGATGGTTGGACAGTGTTCTCGAAGTGACTGGCATGAGTTTGGCCAAACTGCGGAGGCAGTGGAGGATAGGGGTGCCTGGCATGCTCTGGTCCATGGGGTCACGAAGAGTCGGACACGACTGAACGACTGAACAACAACAACACAAATTATTATAGCTAGGAAGTGGAAGGGGCAAGCAGAATATAAAATGGAAGAATGGTATAAAGAGGTGTGGGATATACAGGTGAAACTTGAAAAATTAGAATATTGTGGAAAAGTCCATTTATGTAAGCAATTGTTTTCATTAGCTACTGGAGTTTAATATATGAGATAGACTCATGACATGCAAAGCGAGATATGTCAAGCCTTTATTTGTTATAATTGTGATGATTATGGCATACAGCTGATGAAAACCCCAAAGTTGAAATTGTTAATTTGGGGTTCTCATCAGCTGTACGCCATAATCATCACAATTATAACAAATAAAGGCTTGACATATCTTGCTTTGCATGTCATGAGTCTATCTCATATATTAGTTTCACCTTTTAAGTTGAATTACTGAAAGAAATGAACCTTTCCACGATATTCTAATTTTTTGAGTTTCACCTGTCGCTATTAATGATAAATTAATGTGTGCCATTAAGGTAAGATGGGGAATATGCAGGAGAAATGATTCTGAGGAGATATGGAGGGTGTTTGTAGAATTTGTACTGTTAAAACGAAAAGGGGTCAAACCATCGCAAGAGGTGTTGAAATTTTGGGAGGTTGGATAGTTACAATGGAATGGTCTCGGGGGTGGGGTGCCCATTTTTATTCTTATTTATTACTTTGTCAAAATAAAAATAAAATGAAAAAGTGAGACCTATTTGGACATTTTCACAAGACGCAAATGCATTTCGCTTTAACCAGTTCATTAATCAATCAGGTAGAATGTAGAGCAATAATCAACTGAAGTTTTTTTTCTCATTGGTCAACAAATAAATAAGATTGAAAATTAAATCTCCAGTACGTTCAGCCATTTATTCGTTTAAGCAAACCTCTCGCAGCTCACCTTGTATGCCGTCCACCATTTCACTCCCTCAATTCCCCCTCCGGCCTTTTTCTCCTTGGACTTCCTGTCATTATTCAGTTCAGCTTGAGAAGCCGAATGGATCCGAGGGATGACATCTCGGCATCTCTCTTTGTGACTTTCGGTGCCACGCTCGGAATGGAAAGCTAGGGAAGCAACAGAACACACACATGCAAACACACACACACACACACACACACACACACACACACTGCATTGCCAGGCATGCCTTCCGCTCCACAACCACAACCACTTAAAGAAATAAATAATTGCATTCGGGCAAAACAGAAAAGCTTCACATCTGAAATGTAAATTCAAACTGAAATCAGCCTTACCCAGGGCTGTTTTCGTGTGTGCTGCTTTGTTTTTTCTTGGCGTTATAAAGGAATTATAGTTCTCAAAGAATATACCAGTTCTCTTGTGTCTCTCTCTCCCCCCCCAATTTTTTTTTTTTGGGGGGGGGTAAAGATGCTGCATAGTTCCTTTTTTCATCAGCTGCTCCATAGTTACCCAACATTTTCCAGGTACCTATGGGCTTTAAATCCCCCCCCCTTTCCACCATTCCCCCTCTGCACTTTCATCTAATGTTAATTAGAGACTGCTGCCTTTGTTGTCCCTATTCAGCCATCAATGCATTCTTTCTACTTTTTCTTCCCCTCCATCTTTACTAGATTCCTATGCAACTTTAAAATATTGATATCCTGTTCCACAACTGTAAAGTCAATAGGCAAAGGACACCATGACAGATATAGGCCAATATATACATTAAAGAAGTCTTATATCTTATTATCCCCTGGGAGGCTGGAGTGTTTGCATGTTGATTAATGATGATTACAACTCTGGTGTAATTAAACGTGACCCAAGATTCCTTTATTTACTCGTTAATCTGCATAACTTTTGTTAACCTTCCAGAATAAATATTCCTACCTGATTCGGTCAACCTGCAAACATTTTATCAGCACACTGTGCTTTCCTCTGACCGCCACTCCACTTTGGAACATGGGATGTAAAACTGGAATATTTATCATCAATATATCGATTGGATTATGCTTTTAGGGGTGTCATCACTGATCAGTCAATACATCGGATCTTGCCCTCCAGCTTCTCAGAAGTATGGTAAATTAAAAGCTTTTTATTTTATTTTATTTTATTTTCTATCTGTAATTCTTGCAGATAGTTTTGCCGTTTTTATTTGTTATAATCAGCTAACAGTACAGAGTTCCTTAGCATGGATAGTTATGAATCTACTTGGTTTTGGTGGCCCTTGCTTCTAACTAAAAGCCAACATCCCGTAGATCAGGGATGGGGAACCCTGCGTTCATCCAGATGTTTATTTATTTTATTTGTATTACATTTATAAAAGTATTTATATAAAGTAAAAAGGTAAAGGACCCCTGGATGGTTACGTCCAGTCGAAGGCAACTATGGCGCTCATCTCGCTTTCCGGTCAAGGGAGCCAGTATTTGTCCACGGACAGCTTTCCAGGTCATGTGGCCAGCAGGACTAAACCACTTCTGGTGCAACGGGACCCCGTGACAGAAACCAGAGCACATGGAAATGCCATTTACCTTCCCACCACAGCGGTACCTATTTATCTACTTGCACTGGGGTGCTTTTGAACTGCTAGGTGGGCAGGAACTGGGACAGAGCAACAGAAGCTCACCTCGTTGCAGGGATTTGAACCACCAACCTTCTGATCAGCAAGCCCAAGAGGCTCAGTGGTTTAGACCACAGTGCCACCTGCATCCCTTTCTATACCACCAGCTCATACACTATAACACAGGAGCGTGTGCATATGACGCATAAAACACCATGAAAGCAGTTCCAAATGATTGAAATGAAAAGAACAATCTCCCCAAGACCAGTTCATTATGTATGCATTGCCAGAATGGCTAGGAAATAATACACAGCTCAGGGAAATGGAGAATTCTCATTTGGTTTCCGAAGCTGAACTAGACAACCCATTTTTGTGCATGTTACAGGATCTGCTTAGTCAGGCCCTGAACTGATATTGAGGTGCTTAATTTAACTGCTGTGTGCACTGTGTTGCAAATTGGCATGGATGCAGGTATAATAAAGCCCCTTCCGCCCATAGCAAGGGGGGGGGGGTTTGCAGGCGCCATGAGTCCTTCACTTGCTCAGGGGGTGGCATCGCTCCTCTTTCCCAAACCTGATGCTCTTTTGGTCTTCGTTGTTGGAGAGGCATGTGTGGCGTGACTGCCTCAGCCCCGTCGCTGTTAATAGAGCTAGGAAGTTGTTGGAGAAAGCAGTCGCACGCAGGGTGATGACGCTGAACGACGGTCAAATTATTTCACACCCTGCCATAAAAGTCAGCGAGGTGTCCCTAAATCGCAATGATGGCGTTCATTTATCAGATGCTGGAAATGATGTTTGGCTTACAGGTATTCCAGTTGCTATTAGGCATTGGTTGCAGGTGTGAGGGTATTGGCGGCAAGCTGTTTAGGCTCAATTGGCGCTTAGGCATTGGATTATCTCTGGAAGGCTGAAGTGTGGGGGGGGAGGTCGGGCCATCACCTCCCCCAAAATGCTGAAGGGTATTCCGTTAAAGGAGTCCGGGGGGCGTGGCCCTGTCCGAAGCCGTGGAAGGTGAGGGCCTAAGGCACGCCCCCATCGGTGGCCCCAGGGCGAGTTCCTAGTTGATGTGCAGCAACAGGGCTCCCCTATCGGTGGTTAACCCTTCCCGGACTCCCAGTACAATGGGCTGGAGGGAGTCAGATATAGTTGGTTAGAGCCAATGCCTGGGGCCAATACTGCTCAACATCCGTAACCAATAAAGTTGTGGCCTTTCTATGCCCATTAACCTTATTAATTGTGTCCTGAGTCTTTATTTCACCACGGGAGGGGTTGGGTATCGCCATGCAAATACCTATCCCTGAACTAATATTATTTTCTTTCACGTTTGTATATCCCATAAGGTGAATTCAACAGAGCTATGACCAATGTATAAAATAAGATGTAAAAGGAAGGGTGGGAGGACGCTAACAATAACAAATTCCATTGAATGATTATTTTGGTCTGTTCCATCATATCCGTAGGGTATTGATTAGGTTTCATTATTCTGATCACTCACAGATTGAAACTGAAAAATTGTAGATATGTTTTTTAAAAGTTGTACATTAGTAATGAAAAATGTTGTTTTTCTTGATAACTTCAGTTTCAAATTGCCTGGAGCATACCTTCTGGTGAATTATATTATATTTTTATGTTTCTCAGGGAACACACACACACACACACACACACACACCCCTCTTAGAAACAACCATTCCAAGTACAGCATACGCCTTATTTGCCTGATAAGCAAAGCACAATTAAAAGGTTCTGGACTTCCTGGACAAAGGAAAAGCTTGCAGGCAAAGAAATATGAAATGCAAAGCTTGGGTTGCCTTAATTCAAAAAGTAACATTTTTGACACTCGCAAAGTTGTTGAGCTTTTTTCGGAAGACCCCAAAATTGTTTTGTGCGGGAAACCTACCCCCAAAATTGTGATTTTCAAGCTGTTTCCACTGATTTTCCATTGCATGCCATACATCTGGGTTTTCCTGGACATTTTGCCACATGGGCAACCACCCCCCCAATACCATTTTTACACCCAAAATCCAGGACATGTCAGGAATTTTCGTTATGTATGGCAAGCCTATGCAAAGCAAACAATTGATGGCGTTTGTTATCTCGATTTAAGCTCTTTCACAATCCAAGTTTTCAGGTCCAGTGTTTCTATGGTACTAGGTAGGTCAGGATGCACATATACAGTAAACTGAAAATGTGTTATTGACTCATTATCAGCCATCCATCGTTCTGATCCTAAATATTTGAACCACCGGATTTGTTAGCTGCACCAGTTGTCAACCATGCTGTTGCTTCATGATTTTGCGACATGATACTGCTGCAATAAGATTAGCCACTTAACGCGAACAGCAAACCCTCAGGAGAAGACTGTAAGTGCACCAAAGCACACGATAGCTATTCCACAGCTAATAATAATAATAATAATAATAATAATAATAATAATAATAATTTTATTTATACCCTGCCCATCTGGCTGGGTTTTCTCAGCCACTCTGGGTGGCTTCCAACAGAATATTAAAATGCAAAAGTCTATTAAACATTAAAAGCTTCCCTAAACAGGACTGCCTTTAGATGTCTTCTAAAAGTCTGGTAGAGCCTCTCCTCCTCTGCGAGGGGAGGGGTTGTGAGCGGCAGCCGGCTCCAGCATCGCTGAGGGGGCGTTTCGCCCCCAGCCTTACCTTTCCCGCCGCGCCACGCCCCTAGCAGTCAGCCAATAGGGCTGATGCAGGGGCGGGGTTTAGCTGCACCTAAAGCAGCCACGGCGGTTTCCTCTCCGCCATTCTGCGTCACTTCTTTTGGTGATACTACTCTTTTCCAGAAGGATGGCGTCCACTTCTCTGATATGGGAAATGACATCTGGTTGTATGACATCACCAAAGGTCTTCAGGATTGGTTGCATCTGTGAGGGTATTTGGTGGCGAGCCCCTTTGGCTCGGGTGGCGGTTAGGCATTGGGTTTAGGTGGTATCGGAGGGCATAGGTTTGGGCCATCACCTAACCCTCCAAAATACTGGGTATTCCGTAAAGGAATCCAGTGGTCGTGGATCCTGTCTGATGCCCTGTTGGTGGCTAGGGCCATGGCACGACCCCCGGTGACTTCAGGGGTGGAGCTTCCAGTTGTATCTTGCATCAACAGGCTCCACCTCCTGGGTGGTTAACCCTTGAGTGACTCCACGTTCTGCGGGGGGAGTGAACTGTAGTTTGTTCAGCCCAATGCCTAAGCCAATACCGCTCACATGCTGTAACCAATAAAGTTGTGGCCTTTTACCTCCATTAACCAAAAAATTGTGTGTCATTGTGTTTTATTTCTATATGCGGGAGTTGGGTCCTCGAGTCACAATTGTTTTTCTCTTTGACATCTGGTGAGAGGGTGTTCCAAAGGGTGGGTCTCACTACCGAGAAAGTCCTCTGCCTGGTTCCCTGTACCTTGGCTATTTATGCAAGCTCTGGTCAAAGTGGAGTTTTGCCTGACCAGATGTGGTCCTACGGAGGACTGCAATGGGATAATGTATATTTTGGTTGGTGCGCCGCAAGAAGCTGCTTGTGAAACGTTGGTGATGAGCAAATGGGTTTAAACATCCCCCTCGGTTCCCCCCACCCGCCATATCAATTTCTCCTTATGGGGGGGGGGGAACGTGTTATAAATTGGAGAGCAGATGTTCTTCCGAGGCACAGGCCAAAGTGTTTAAAATTCCATTTGACAGGTCTTCATCATTATTATTCATCATGCTCTGTCAAAACTGTTTAATCATCTGTAGGGCCTACAAAGGATTTCTTCCCCTTTCTCTTTTTAACAAACATGCTTTTGAAGGTAAGCTTGCATAGCAAATAACTTATGTGATAGAAATAATTACAGACAGAAAAGGGCGGGGGAGAGATCTAATCTAATCTGCCGGGAATTAGCTCTTGCTTCCATTGTCCTGCAGCACCATTTTATCAGAAAGAACTCTGAATAATTAAAGGTCTGCTAATATGATTGCAATGTCTTCTGATGTTCCCTACAATAGCTCTAAGGTTGCCTGGATAGCTGGTTGTGTAAAGGGCTCAGAGGAAGGAAATGTAATGAACTCAGACACTGATGGCAGTACTATGCAATAGTCCTTCTTAATTAATTGAAAGATATCTGAAGAAGAGGAAAAACACAGGGCACATCAGCCATCATGAAAATGTGCATTCCAACTTTTGTAAGTGTGTGTGTGTGTGGGGGGAGATATAATCTATCTGCTTTATATTTTGAAAGAGGTCTGTTCAACATAGGGATATAATGTACAGACTGTTCTTTGTTTTGTACAATGGTACCTCGGTTTCTGAGCGTCTCGGAAGCCGAATGTTTCAAACACGCCTCAGAAGCCAAACGGCTTCCATGGCGCGTTTTTCAATTTTCACCATTGAAATTGACATTCTCCCTTTGCGCCTCAGTTGTCGTATATTTCGAAAGTCAAACGGTGTTCCGGAACAGATTACGTTCGACAAGCGAGGCACTATTGTATTTGGTTCCCAGGTCATTCTCTTAAAACAGGGGTGAGGAATATGTAGATCATGGTCCAATTACACCACGGTAGGCCTCTAAGTCTATTCCAGAAGTGCCAACTTGAATAAAATATTGGGGGGGGGCAGGTAAGCCTGGCCCCACATAATTGATCACATGACACGGTGCGCACACACCATTTGAATGGCATTGCTCATCAACTTTGAAGGAGCCCAGCACCCTCAAATATTTTATTGGGGGGGATTCAGCACCTAGGAGTTGGGTCCTATGGTCTATGCCATGGGATTCTCCCCAGGCAACACCCCTTCTCCAGGCCACACCCTCCTTGGGTGCCAAGCTGAAGTTCTAGCAGCCCCTCCACTCCAGGGCTGGCAAAATATAACAAGCTGCACTGAAAGGAGAAGGCACTGACTCATGTCCTAGGAATAGGTGGTCGTGGAAGCATCAGGAGTCTGTCCAAGAGGGTTTTCAGTGGCCAGTGAGCAGGTTGGCTACTGTGAGACAAGGCTTCTTTCAAGTCTATTTTCAGTGGGGCAGATGGGACTCTGTGACCTTCACGGGCACCACATGGGTGATGCATTATTTATACAACACGAGGAGTATTCAGCTAAATAGCAGAATGAATTTTTAAATAATGCAATGAGATTTCTCCCCTCCCCCGTGTGTCCTCCACTGTCCCCAAAATCTGCTGTGTGGGGTTGGGGACCCCCAGAACAGATTTAGGGAGTGCTGGGGGTTGGAGAGGTGTCAGGCTTCAGGGAATTCTATCCCTCCCACGGTGGGATGCCAAGAAGCACATAAACAAGAAGAGTTCTTACCAAGTAGTTTATTTAATATTCACAGAGAAAGAGACGAAGGAATGTGGTCTCTCTTACATAATGGTGTTGCTCCAAGTAAAGTCCCACCCCCCAGTCCCTCCTATTCTGTGTCACCCCTGTGCTGGCTGATCTGTGCTTTCTGTCTCTGAGCTTTCTGTTCTACTACTCTCACGGCACGCCTGGTTCTGGGAGAGGAGGGTTCAGGAATGCTTTCAAGGGACACCGAGTCTGTCAGCTGTCTCTTCCCTAGTGCTGCTTCTTCCTGCTGCTCTCCCAATATTTCCCAGCTTCTCCCCTCTGCAGCCTCTGAACTATGACCTTCTGCAAACCACTGTTCTAAATCTATACTATCCTCTTCTTCTCGAGAAGGTGCAGGAGGAGAGGGAGCGGTTCCCACCATTCCACCTCAGTCCAGCCCCTGACAAGAGTGGAAGAACCTTCCATTGCACAAGGAGAAATCCTTGCACTGATGGAATATATTGCTTAGTGCTACACTAATACAACCCAGAGCCTTGAAAAAAGGGGGAAATTCAGGTGATAGGCATAACATACAATGTGACCATGGATCACACAGTTCCTATTGAAATCAGTGGGGCATTTTGATTACAACTGATTTTCTTTAGATCAGGCCCTTTGAGTTCAGGCAACAAAAGCAAGAAAGATATTGGATGCCAAATAGGCTGCTGCTTGTGGCTTGTGGGTACATTCACCTTGTCACAAAGAGGGGAGGTGGAAGCATGAGAATCATATGAGCACCTTCACTCCTGACTGTTTTACTGTGTGCACAGACAGTGAAATAGATTCAGGTCTGATCACCAAGTGTCTGATGATCTACAACATGGCTTTTGAGCACTTTCTGTAAAAGAGGCAGCCGAAATTTGTATAGGTTGTCCCTTCCTCGTGTTGAGAGCCATGTTCCGTGAAATGAGTTCTGACTCAACTAGTTGCTATACCCAGCCCTTTTCTGTTCCCCCCAGCAAAAACCTCTAAAGAGCAATGCAAAACAGACATGAAATTAACCAACTTTTGCATGGTAGTCAAGGTCAGGAGACCAGCTATGCAATCGAACGCTGTGAAGTCGGAGAAGAAAATGAAACAGAGTGGGGAGAAAAAAGGATGTAAATTCAAAGAGATAGAGAAGGGAGAATTTGAGGGCAGGAAGACAGGGTGGGCCTGGAAAAACACATGCTCATATGAGCCAGCTCCTAGGCGGCCCCCCCAATAAAATATTTGAGGGAGCTGGGGCTCCCCAAAGTTGATGGGCATTGCCATTCACATAGTGTGTGCACCCCATCATGTGATCTGTTATGTGGGGCAGGGCTTTCCTGCCCCCCCTCCCCAATATTTTATTCAAGTTGGAACCCCTGAATGCTCAGTACATGAACACAGACTGCTTATTATTGCAGGCCTGTTGGAATAGAGCCCTGGGCGGGAAGGCGAGGAACTTTTCATTTGGATCACAGCAATGGAGAAAGGGTTAAACTTGACCATGCACCCCTTGCTACTCATTCTCCCTTCAGATGCTATTGATGTAACAAAATACATGCGCTATGGACTCAGCTAAAAGATAAAGGGACCCCTGACCATTGGGTCCAGTCGCGGACAACTCTGGGGTTGCGGTACTCATCTCGCTTTACTGGCCAAGGGAGCTGGCGTACAACTGGTCATGTGGCCAGCATGACTAAGCTGCTTCTGGCGAACCAGAGCAGAGCATGGAAACACCATTTACCTTCCCGCCGGAGTGGTACCTATTTATCTACTTGCACTTTGATGTGCTTTCGAACTGCTAGGTTGGCAGGAGCTGGGACCGAGCAACGGGAGCTCACCCCGTCGTGGGATTCGAACCGCCGACCTTCTGATCAGCAAGCCCTAGGCTCTGTGTTTTAACCCACAGCGCCACCCGTGTCCCATATGGACTCAGCTACAATAGTGGGGGGAAAACAGCACTTTGAATGTGTTATAGACATGCAACACCAGATGGCTCTGGAAAGTAATAAATAAATAAATATTTTTTATTCATAGCTTTCCCCCCCCCCTTTGTTATAACGATTCAATTTCTGACATTTATAGCTGATTCCCCCCCCCCCAGTATGTAGAACCACCCTAATTATATTTCCACAATGAATGTTGCCCCTCATATGGCCCTAAGGTCCATTAGTTGGTGACATCAAACCAGAAACTTTGATTGCTTTAAACAGTCTCTTAAGATGTATTTGTGCACTGTCTCCACTAATATATGGTTTTGGGTTTTGTTTTTTTTGCACATTTTACCATAGTAAATAGACTTTTGCATACGTTACTGTCAGTTTGTGTTTCTTAGTGCAGAAAGTATTGATCTGATACATACAGATCTTTCCTATTCTAATTAATTCAAGAGGATTCTGGAAGCTTCTCTGTGTGAAAGAAACAAGCAGAAGGTTCATGGTGTTTGGGTTATTCCTTCAGAGAAGCTGAGTACAGCTGGTTTAAACTCTTATCTCTTTCTGTCAAGGCCACGCTGACCAGAAGGGCCAGAAGGAGCCTGGGTTTCACACTTTCTCTTTCTACCTTTTTTCTTTCTGGTGTGGTGTTCTGTACACAGTATGCTTTGTGTTAAGGTTTCCAGGCTTCCTCAAACTCAGCCCTCCAGATGTTTTTGGCCTACAACTCCCATGATCCCTAGCTAGCAGGACCAGTGGTCAGGGATGATGGGAATTGTAGTCTCAAAACATCTGGAGGGCCGAGCTTGAGGAAGCCTGGTGCAGACTTATATAATTTATTGTAAGTTTAAGTTAAGTCTGCTGCAACTGGATTTCTTATGGACAGTGCCAATCCTGAATGTATTGGATTTGTGACCATTATGCTCATTTGCCTTCAGTAGCAGTAAATCTCTGCTGGATGAAATACAATTGCCATTTTGGGGGGAATCCTGCAACATGTTTAAGTTTTCACTTTGCTAACTATACATTGGAATCTACTCTGGATCTATATTGAGTAGAATTTCAGATGACAGTTACTTGGCTGGAGAACTGCATTGCAAAATTTGGGAAAGTGGAAATTTTGAAAGGATACCTGTGTTTTGATTTGCATATTGTTTCAGCGAGTGCACATTAAGTAAGTCTAGTTTTAAATGTGAACTGAATCTGATATCCTCCCTCAGTGGACCTTCACTATAGAATGTAGCAAAAGTTTACATACCTGTGACTGGAGAACAACCTTCCTAAGTGGCCACATCTTTCATCAGTAACAAGATGAAAAGCACAGATCAAATAACAAAACCGTACAACAAGCGAGGGTACCATATCGCCAAGTGTCTTCCTGATGTGTCTGTGGGGCATGGTGCTCTGAAAACAAGCTTGCATCTCTTTTAAAAAAATAAAAAAAACAAAATAAAATCCTCCTGACTCAAGCAATCATTGCATATAGCAAACATTGTGCTGCAGGCAACACTGATTTGAGCTGCTTAATGCCTTACGGTGGGTAAGAAATCAAATCAGTCCACTTAGCCTGCTATATATTTGGAGCTTTTGGGGGGCTCGGTTTCAAATCATTGGCTTGTACATTACACAAAGCCCATGAGAAACTCGGCTAATTGTCTCCGTCCATCTTTGTCCTTGTCATATACTTGCTGAAACAACAGCAGCTCTCTGGAGCTGGAAAGCAGATGCAGTTTGCAGACTGGGAGACAGATAATTTTCTAGTGCAATGGACTTCTTGGGCTCAATATGTCTCCACGACTTACAAAGTTTGCTGTCACACTGGAAAGGAATACCATATTGGCCCGAATAGAAGCCGCACCTGAATATAAGGCGTACTTTTAAAATTGGGGGGGGGAGGGAATATCTAAATATAAGCCACCCCCTTAAAATTCCACAGGCACTCACACCCGTTCCGTTTTAACATATGTCTGTTTCAGCAGCAATATCGTAAAAGCCAATTTTTGTAAGGTCGCGCATATAAGCCGCACTTTAACTTTTCACGGACGGAATTTGGAAAAAGGATAAGTGAGGCTTACATTCAGGCCAATACGGTACTTGCAATTGATCCTATTGGGGAAAGGTTGGGTTAACCGTTTAGGTGTCCTGGGATTGGCTGGGCTTCTAGAAAACCCAAGACTTTTGGCTCAAAATGCAGTGCATCTGATTTGACGCACGTTCACCAAACAGCACTCAAGCTTAAAAGCATCTGTTCATCCCTTGCCCCGTCAATGCTTCAAAGGAGACAAATAACAATGAAATGAACTATAATCATATAATCATCTTGTTTTAGACAACAGTTAAGACTGTTGCTTCATGTTTGTTTCTTGTTTGTTGAGAGGAAGGGAGGGGGGGAGATAAAAGCTGCCATCTGATATTGGATGTCATGTGGACAAATTCTGCTTACCTGAATGGGACTATTGGCTTGCTTCTATGATCTGTCATACTGGAATGATTTTTTTTATTTTAATTTCTGCTGATGTTTGTGGCAGATAAATTTATTCACTTATTTAAAACTTTTATTACCTGCTCTTCAGTGGAAATGCCATTCCAGAGTGAGCTATAGTTAAAACAAACCTATATACATTTACGCACAAACACAAACACACACCACCCCAAGGCAAATAACCATCCAAATACTGGTTCACTGCTAAAAAAATTTCTTGGTAGGTCCATATTGCTCCTTCAGGCAGCATGGAGCCAAAAATAAGTCCTAATTGGTCAGCTGTAGGCTGGGGCAGTGCTGGGCCTGGAAGGCCAATGAGGTGCACCCATCTGGTTTCCAGGGTGAGGTCTGAGGCATGGACCACAGTGAAACTTGCTCCCTCTTGTACATGCCCATGTGATTTAATTTTTTTTATATAATAATATTTATCAAATTTTTAACAAAACATACAAAAATAAGCATACAATAACAAAACAGCTACAAAAACAACAATAACACATAAAAACACAATAACAAATTACTTATATTTTAAAAAAATTCAAATTTTTCTCACATCTTAGTTGGACTTCCTCCTGTCTCCTCCTTCTGCGTCCCTTGTGAATACTTTTTTCGTAACTTCAAAAAGCTATCTAATTCTAATCTATTTTCTAATCAACAACTTATCCATTAATATCTTTAATCTTTGAAGGGGGTTGGATCTTATCTATTATAACCTTATCTAAGTCATAAAATCTATCTCTTAACCAGTCTTATCATCTTATATCATATACAACTAACTTCATCACTACAACCTATCTTGTCCTCAAAATATATCTAATTTTTAATCTTGCAATGCTCTTTTAAATACAATTTAAATTTTCCCCCATTCTTTTTCCACCGCGTCGTCTCTCTGGTCACGGATCTTCCCGGTCAATTCTGCTAGCTCCATATAGTCTGCCCATGTGATTTAAGCCAGGGCACTTTGTAAAGGGAGAATAGCAGCGGCCCAAGAAAAGTGCCACGAGAGAATCCAATGAAAAGAGGGAAAGCAGTGGAGGAGCTTCCCCTATGAACATATTGGAAGAGTTGTCAGGCAGAGTAGAAGACCCAAGGCCCTGCTAGCCAGGGGTGTAGCAACGGGGGTGCGGGGGGTGCAGTCCGCACCGGGTGTCCTCCTGAAGGGGGGTGATATTTGGCGTGTGTGCCCCTGCCCATGACTCCCCCAAGCCCAGCGAGCGGTAAAGCGGCGAGCGGCAAAGCAGCGGCTACAGCTCTCCCCCTTCCCCCGGCTCTCTGTAGGGAGAATTGCGCCCCCGGGGAGGATCGCGGCGCTGTGCTGAGATCGGCCCTGTGGTCTGATCCTTGGGTGGATCGCCCCACCCCTTCGGCAAATCGTCCCTGCCCCCCGTCGGTGGGTCGCTCCACCCCGGGTGCATAGCACGTTTGCCGGAGCACCTAGCTCCGCCACTGCTGCTAGCTAGGGATGATGGGAGTTGTAGTCCAAAAACAGCTGGAGACCTAAGTTGGGGAAACCCTGGTCTATAGCAACCTACCTCAACGGATTGTTGTGATACTATGGAGGAAAGGTGAGCAAAAGATGGCGTAAACATCTCTTTGAAGTCCGGGAGCACCTCTGGTGAGTGATGTACCAGAAGAATGGGTTGCTGGGGGGTTTTTTAGGTTCTTGACACTTGATTTACATGACATGCTCTCTGCTTCCACTCCCACGGTGTATAAATTGCACGGCTGCCTCTCTACCCCCATTGAATACTAACTCCCTCGCTGTGTCATATTTATGTATATCAGGTGTTTGGAAACTGTAATAGCAGCTCTCATAGACTAAAACGGCAACATTTAGAGGTCTTTGTCTCCTCGCAGATTTTTGACAGATCCATTACTAGTTCATTAGCCTCCAGTGGCAAGAGACATTAGGTAAACAAATGAAAATAACTCTGTTTTAAAAGCTACTGAGCTAAATGTGGTTCTTCTTCGGCTCCGCTTGCTAATTACCTACGGTGTCATGCTTGCTTACACACTGAAATTGGTGCCGGATTGCAAGAAGAGGTTCATTTCAAAAACGGCAAGTGCTAGAAAGCCGCTTCCCACATTGCAATGGGAAGTCAGTCTTGCAACTGAAATCCTCAAGAAATCCTCAAGATTGCTCTGTATGCGATGGCTGGTGAATTCCCAGCAAGACTTTTGAGTCCCTGCCACCGCCGCTCCCTTTGAAAGCAGCCCCTCCATGCTGAGTCCCTGGCATTTCAAAAGTGGTTTGGCACACAGAGGGCTCCCGTGAAAAGAGATGTCAAAGCCTTATTGCAGTTTCTCGTGTGGTTTTCTGGATCACGACCCAGGAAAGAATAGGCACACTTGTTCCTTTGAGAGTGAAAACAGCTTCACACATTACGTTTTGGAGATAGGACATTCACTGTCAGGGACTGGACTGAGGAGGAATGATGGAGACCGCCTCCCCCTTCTCCTGAACCTCCCCAAGAAGAGGAGGACAGTATAGATTTACAACGGTGGTTTGCTGATGGTCACAGCACAGAGAGGGAAAAGGGGCAAAGCTGGGAAATAATGGGAGACAGGAACAGCTGGCTGACATGCTACCACTAGAGAGCATTCCAGACCCCCCTTCTCCCAGAACATGGCAAACAATAAAAGTAGGAGAGCAGAGAGCCCAGAGGCAATTATCCCTAAGCAGAGGGAGGTGGAGCTGTTGGCGACTGAGAAAGGAAGAGGAGGAGGGGATTACTCTGAGCAATGCCATTATTCAAGAGTTGACATTTCTACGTCTCTCTCTGTGAATATTGAATAAAAGACCTTGGTAAGAGCTTTTTGTCTTTCCATTACTGGCAACCTGCCGTGAGGGAGGGGGATCGGATTTGCTGAAGCATGACATTTAACTGGGGGTTTTGTACATAATTTTCAAGCATATTTTTATTTTTATTTTTGTAGCAAGCTGCCATGAGGACAAGGTTGTAGTTTGCATATATCTGGGTGTTTGTGTGAATGTGTGTATCCCACACATTCAAGCACACATATTCACTGCAACTCAGGCGTAGGCAAACTCGGCCCTCCAGATGTTTTGGGACTACAACTCCCATCATCCCTAGCTAACAGGACCAGTGGTCAGGGATGATGGGAATTGTAGTCTCAAAACATCTGGAGGGCCGAGTTTGCCTATGCCTGCTGTAACTCCTTGCCTATTAATATTCACCAGATGCCTTCACTGCCTCATTTTCAATGCCTGCTAAACACTTTATTTTGCATACCCAAACATATAATTATGTGTATTTTTAATATTATTTTTTAAAAACCTGTTGATTGCATATAGATGGATTATTTTATTCAGTGTCTAATTCTTTTTAAATAGTTTATTGGTATTTCCTCAGGAATATTTAAAGTAACCTGCTTAAAGGGATTTTGTTATTATATGGTGTGTGTGTGTGTGTGTGTGTGTCAATATAAATGGACTTCCGGTCAAGATGGCGGCAGGGCAGGCAGCTAGCTCTGAAGCTCCATCGAAATTCAATTTGAATTTAGTTTTAATTGAGTTCTAATTTCTTTTAAAACAATTATTTAATCAAAAATTTATGTTTTGGTGCTGGAAGGTAAAGGGTATGTAAATATAAATGTATAGTGGTACCTCTAATTATGAACTTAATTCATTCCAGAGGTCCATTCTTAACCTGAAACTGTTCTTAACCTGAGGTACCACTTTAGCTAATGGGGCCTCCCGTTGCCGCCGTGCTGCCACCAAGCGATTTCTGTTCTCATCCTGAGGTAAAGTCCTTAACCCAAGGTACTACTTCTGGGTTAGTGGAGTCTGTAACCTGGAGTGTTTGTAACCCAAAGTGTTTGTAACGTGAGGTACCACTGTATAGATAAGGTTTTCCATTACCCCATTCATACACACACCCTTTGAATCATATATGTTTGTATTGGTATTTGTCTCCATTAGGATGGTCAGATGGAAAAGAGAACAGAATACCCATATCTGTAAGGACTCCGTAGAAGACAGAGATGGGTGAATTTTTCAGTTTTGCTTTCTCTCGGTTTCTCATTTTTTTCACCACTCTTAAGATCAATTCTCTAAACTTCCATATTACTTTGTTATTTAAAGAACAACAACACAAGTCCTCATGAAAATCTCTCTGCATTTTACTGGGATTTCTCCTAATGTGCACCACTTTGTATGCAATTTTGCATAATATACACAATTTTGCAAAGCAATTTTCCATTGTCTAATGCATTTTTGTACGACCTTTTCACAAATATGTGCCTTTTACTGCACACTTTACCCTAGCATTTGCAATTTGTACTCACCATATCTCCCAAGAAGTGCACTGCAAAATTCTGAGAAGTGCAAATTTCAAAGGATAGCTGTGCTTCAGTTCATGGAATGTTTCAAAAAGTATGAATTTTGTAAGCTTGTTTATACATGCAAGCTGAAATGAATTTCTCTCCCATCCTAGGAGAGGAGGACATTTCAGCAGGTATACCTGTTTAGGGAAGCTTTTAATGTGTGATATTTTAATAAATACATTAAAATTTTTGTTGGAAGCCACCCAGAGTGGCTGGGGAAATCCAGCCAGATGGGTGGAGTATCAAATCATAAATATTATTATTATTATTATTACTATTATTCAAGTGACACCTCAATAAATAAATAAACCCCCTATTCCACACAACTTTTACATGTGGAAGAGTCCCATTATCTCTTCTCCTCAGGCCTAGCTCCAAGGGATCAACTTTGGGTTTATGTGCAAGAAGGATATGCTCATACCATATTTGCCTTTGCTTTCTAAGAGATTAAAAGAGATGGAAGAAGTATGGCAGCTGATATAGAGCCCCAGTTTAAAAGGGAATACATGGAAGTGAGTCTTGGGCAACTTACACCCATAAGGAGTGATGCCTCAATGCCTTCCACATTTGCTGCATCAGAAAGATACGGGGCCTCACATGGCAGGTCAGAGTCTCAAACAATGATGTGCTTTTAGAATCATAGAATCATAGAGTTGGAAGAGACCACAAGGGCCATCCAGTCCAACCCCCTGCCAAGCAGGAAACACCATCAAAGCATTCCTGACAGATGGCTGTCAAGCCTCTGCTTAAAGACCTCCAAAGAAGGAGACTCCACCACACTCCTTGGCAGCAAATTCCACTGTCGGAACAGCTCTTACTGTCCAAGCCCACATCCCAGTACAGTGGTACCTTGGTTTCAGAACGGCTTAGTTTATGAACAACTTGGAAACATACCGCTGCAAAACCGTAAGTAGGTGTTCCCGTTTGTGAACCTTGCTTTGGAAGCGGAACATTTTCCGCTTCCTGATGATTGTGTTCCATTTGTAAATTGAGTCCCACGCTGCTACTCAAAGGCTTCCTGTTGAGTCTGTCGGCTGTTGAGTCCCGAGCACAGAGGTGATATTTAGCGCTTTTGTTTTTGCTAATTTTTCTGCGTTTTTGTTTGTGTGGCTTTTTCGTTGTTGTTGTTTTTTACTGTGCCTTGTCCTTTGTTTTATGGGAATGACTTGTGACTGTGGCTTGTGACTTCATTTTTTAAACATTTTTTGTGACTATGTGGAACCCAGTTCAGCTACCGATTGATTGATTGATTGATTGATTGATTGACTGCAGAAATGGATAAAAGCCCCCCATCCAAACAATGACTATCATCAGCGCACGTAAGATTTTTTTTTTAAAAAAATTATCATCTACAATACTATCTTATTTATTTTAGTACAGTACATTGATTATTGCTTTCATTTTATGGATCAATGGTCTCATTAGATAGTAAAATTCATGTTAAATTGCTGTTTTAGGGGTTGTTTTTAAAAGTCTGGAACAGATTAATCCATTTTGCATTACTTTCTATGGGAAAGCACACCTTGGTTTTAGAATGCTTTGGTTTTGGAACAGCCATTCCGGAATGGATTAAGTTTGGGAACCAAGGTACTACTGTATGTTCACACATCTGCCTCAGTGCTAGCATGGCCATGTACATAGAATGGAAGATAGCAGGTTCCCTAAGGATGTGTTCTATGGGGAGCTGGATTCAGGAACTAGGCCTGTTGGCTGACCAACTCTGCATTACAAAGATGTCATCCAAGCATGACATGAAGGTTGGCAACATTAACCTTGTCACATGGGAATCCCTTGCAGACTATCATAGAGCCTGGAGACTATCAGTCAGACTGTGTATCCACAGCAGTGACCAGAGGAGGAAGGAATGCTGTGAGGAGCACAGAGAAGAGAAACTGTGGGAATGTTCAGGGAGGCAGGAGAGGATATATTGTTTAATGGTATCCTTCCTAACTTGCGTTAGCAAATTCTATATCTTAGCAGAGTTTAAACATTCCCCTTTAAACACACAGCACTTTGCTTGTTGCAGGCTCGCCTGAGCCTCTCTCTATAAGATTCCTGGTAAGATCCCTTCTTGTCCCTCTTAAAAAGTATATGCACGGCAATCTTATTAAAGTCAATATAAAAGTAGTTTACTCACACTCATTCAGTTCACAGTTGGATCCATGAAGGCAGACTTAGGTTACAAAAGTATATATACATGTGGAACTATCCCATAAGGCTCAGTCACTTCTGCTTACACATGGAAAAGACAAAATGGAGGAGAGAGCAAAAGAAGGAGGTGTGCTCCCCTGCCCAGGTTAGGCCACACCCACCTCTAGTCACATGCAGAGGAAGTTTGTCCCAGATCAGGAGGAAACAGGAAGTTTTCTCCTGGCTGGTACAAAGCATCCTCCAGCATGTCCACTCTAGGAATGTTGTACTTGACTGCTATGTGTTTCGCATCCCACAGAAACGCCATCGCACACCTGTGGCAGTAAAACCAGGTCCCTTCATCTGCCCTTCCTGCAATAAAACATCTCTCTTTTGTTCTCTGCAGCCACAGCAGTGGTCTGACTTTACCCACCCCCCGCCAGGCGCATTCTTCCATTGTCTCCTAAGACAGAGAGATGCCAACAGCATTCTATCTTACCAAAGAATGAGCATGGGCATGCAGATTTAGAGGCCTGCTGTAAATCCGCAAAGAATAAATCAGGTTTCATTTCAGTCCCTCCCAAGTCGTTTTTAACTCGCAGCTCTACAAGACTGTTCTCTCTCTCTCTCCCCCCCCCCTGGTTGTGTTTTAACCAGCACCATTTCCAAATGAGATAAGCGTATATGATTGAGAACATTTGTATTTTCCCAGCAAACAGTAATGGATCCATTCTCATTGTAATTGCCTGCTATAGAAATATGTACACAGACAATTTTAAAGCAGTTATGTTGTTTGGGGGCCTTTTGGAAACTGGTTTATTTAATCAACAGTCAATAATGGCTCATGCTGCTTGCATCCGCCTGCCATTTTCTCAAAATGCTCAGGAGAGGCAATTCTGCAAACGCATATATATATAAAACGAAGTGTCTCTGCAAACCGTGTGTCTCTGGGTTTGCGCTAAATGTGCCCCACGGACACAGGGATAAGAGCAGTTGAAGCGGCGGTTGAAAAGGGCGCACCAGAGGCTCGGCCGAGAAGGGAGGACACGCTACCTGTGAAAGGAGGAGGAGAACTGGGGTGACTGTTAAATGTGAGACAAAGGCAAGATGGTAGCCTGCCAGTGGCCACCCTTGCTGTGCGCCCGTTAATTTAAACCACTAGAATGCACAAAAGGTCTGTTGACTTGACCTTTTGGCCACCCTTGCTGTGAGTGCTCTGTTGATATTTAGATATATATATATATATATATATGTTGTATATTTGAATGGGATTTTTCCCCAGGACCTCCCAGCTCTGCTTAGTTAATGGATGAAAGCTCTATGGAGCTTTTCCGTGCATCATAAAATGCTGCCTCCTTAATGATATCTATCTGTCTGAAGTCATTTCCTCATTTTATTGGTGACATCTTTCTCTGCGAGAAGTTGAAAGCAGTGCTACATTGCAGCAGTCTTTTTTACTATTATTATTATTTTAAGGCCAGTTCCAAACAAGGAAATAAAGCTAATGCTCATTAAAAATAAAATAAAACAAAGACTGAAACCGGCTTCATAGTATCATGGATATTAAAATGTTGTCCTTTGCGAGAAATCATGACGAAGCACTATAAACTCTTACATTGGGTCACCAACTATGAGATCCCAGGAGTCCGTTTCAGATTAAAATGGATCCAGAAAGTGCTTGGCTGAGCTTTCCCTAAGTCACAGAGGGACAAGTCAATCACGAGGCCTCTCTCCGCATTGACAGAACTACTCAGATCAGAGAGGGACAAGCAAAGGATGCGACTGAGAATACTGAGAAATTGATTTTGTAGTATTAATATTGTCTGGGAAACATAGTTATCTCCCACTTGGACTACTGCAATGCGCTCTACGTGGGTCTACCTTTGAAGGTGACCCGGAAACTGCAATTAATCCAGAATGCGGCAGCTAGACTGGTGACTGGGAGTGGCTGCCAGGACCACATAACACCGGTCCTGAGAGATCTGCATTGGCTCCCAGTACGTTTCCGAGCACAATTCAAAGTGTTGGTGCTGACCTTTAAAGCCCTAAACGGCCTCGGTCCTGTATACCTGAAGGAGCGTCTCCACCCCCATCGTTCTGCCCAGCATTGAGGGCCTTCTGGCGGCTCCGTCACTGTGAGAAGCAAAGCTACAGGGAACCAGGCAGAGGGCCTTCTTGATAGTGGCGCCCGCCCTGTGGAATGCCCTCCCAACAGATGTCAAGGAAATAAGCAGCTATCCTATTTTTAAAAGGCATCTGAAGGCAGCCATGTACTGGTGCGGTGGTGTGGCCGTGTGGGTCTGCCGTAGTTGAAACAAAATTTTTAAAAATCCTTTCAATAGCACCTTAGAGACCAACTAAGTTTGTTATTGGTATGAGCTTTCGTGTGCATGTTGGTCTCTAAGGTGCTACTGGAAGGATTATTTTTTTTTATTTTGTTTTAACTTACATTTGTAGTGCAGCCTCCTTGACTGAGCATAGCGTCATATTGTTACTCATGAAATGCTATGATTTCCAATCTGCTCCTGTCATGATAGGCAAGGTTGGAGTCATTTTCATCAAACTGCTCAACACAAGGAAGCTGTTCTTACACACACCAAGTCTGTTAATGGCACGACGTTAGTTAATAATGAAAACATGTCACCAGCATGTCTTAGTCAGCTGCTAATTTATTTTCAAGGTAGGGGGAGTGGGGGGACACACACACACCAGTCTCTTTTAGAAATGACACCATTCTTTACAAATTACCACTATCAGGGCTTCCATATTCTGTAATTCTATCACTATACATGGTAACAATTATCTGTGGTGCCTTCCTCTCAGACAGTTTAAATGCATGAGAAATGCTTTCTGTCAGGGGAGCTCAGAGTTTGTTTGAATATGGCACATTTCACAAGATCTTCCTGAGGTGCATCTTTAATTTTTACCTCCCCCTCCAAAATATTGTAATTGAAGTCCTGAGGGAGTAAAAAAAAAAGACCATTCCCTACATTAAACATGAATCCCATTATGTTAAAATGTTCCTCAAAGGCTATTTATAGATGTTCAACTTCAGCTGTGAAAACATAAGATACCACTAATGAATACAGATCCCCAAGCTCTGTTTAACACTTCTTGTGCCCTTGACATGTTTTCTTTTTAAATAAAATAAAATAAAAATACTAATAATTATAAGTTGTTTTGTTATTTGGGGGTTTGGGGCGATATTTGACAAGTTAACCATAGATGTGTGTGTGTGTCCATCGCAACACACACACACACACACACACATGCACACCCAGTGCTATTTTTCTAGAAAAGGAGCTGCCAGAACTCACCACGGACACCTCCCTTGTTCTCTTATAATGGTAATGGTGCCCACGTGAGAGGTGCTGAGTGTGGAGAACTAGTCCAAAGCCAGGTAGGGGTTAAATTTTGTGACAGTTAGAACCATAGCTGTCAAGTTTCGGATTTGAAAATAAGGGATCAGCAGCCTCACCTATCCGGGGACAGTCACATGGCAGTGGTGGGCGGAGCCAGAAGCAAAAGTGGGCGGCACTGGTGTGAACGCGTGCAGTAGGCTTACTGTATTTTGGAAACGCTGCCCGTGGGCTACGACGCCTGTAAGCGCGGGAAATGGCTCCCGCTTGCTTTGAGGCTGCAAGGAGGCGAGGTCTTCCCAGTCCCTGGCCAGCAGGGGGAGGGAGAGGAGCTGCTTCCTTTGAAAAAACGGGAAATTAAAGGGATATAAAAAATAAGGGATAGCAGTGGGAAACTGCTTGAAATAAGGGAGATTCCCGGGGAAAACGGGATACTTGACAGCACTGGTTAGAACCCTTAGGGGTGGGCTCAGCCTGGGTATAAAACACCCCTCCCTGTGGTCAGTAGGGGGAGTTGAGGGAGTTGAGTTGAGTTGAGTCGAGCAGTTGAGTTAGTTGAGGAGTGAGTCAGGAGTGAGAGCTGGGAGTTTAAGAGTCTGAGGTGTAGCATTGGTGGAAGTTAGCAGAGAGGATAAACAGATTGTGAAACGTGTTGTTATTGTTATTTAGTTGACTGTTAGAGGTAATAGGCCGGTATAGGACCATCGTTATAAGCTTATTGAACACCTTTTATTTATCAGCAACCACAAGCTTTTGTACACAATAAACAACTTCTTTGTTCACATTATCCTCGTCTGTGGTAAATGAAGCAAGCAGGTTCCAGTTAGCAGTCTGGTGGGTTGCAGCTGGGGACCGTTTGTCGTTGGTGCAGCACTCATAGACCGTGAAACGTCCGGGGGGGGGGCTGTACAGGGTGGAAGTGCCCGCGACACCGAGTTCTGATGTGTTCTGGCTGGGGGGGGGAAGCCCTGTGACGGAAGATGGCCCTGGGAATTTGAGGATTTGAGTCTTGTCAGAGCTTATTTTAGGGGAGGTTCCCATAGCCCATTCAGTACTAGAACAAAAGTCTGGAGTGCACAAAGTCTCAGGTTCAACATTTGGTTTGTCCAGTTAAAAATGATATCAAGTAGCAGTGGTGAGAAAGACACCTTCAAGAAACAATTGATAGCTACTACTGCCCTCAGTCAGTGCAAATGACCCTGGGCTAAATGATCTGACACAGTATATAAGGCAGAGTCAAAGGCAATAATTTGTTAATTTAAAATGAAAATGATCAGTCAGAATGTCCAGCATTGCATACTGGTTAGAGTGAACAAAGAGACATGTTCATATTCCCACTCAGTCAGGAAGTTTGTGACAGGAAACCAGTTTTCTCTTGCTCCCTCTCTCAGCCTAATCTTCCTCAAAAGATTGTCGTGAGAATAAAAATGAAGAGGGAAATGAACAGGGGACTGGGGGTCAGTTGAAAATAACAAAATAAATCACCTTTCACCTTTCTCTCCCCCCCCTCCACAAAGTTAGAAACTGGTGTTGACGTTGGCAGCATGGCACAAATAACAATATAAATCACCTTTCACCTTTCTCTCCCCCCCCTCCACAAAGTTAGAAACTGGTGTTGACGTTGGCAGCATGGCACATCGTTCAAATGTGATGAATCCCCACGACCATGAAAGAAGGGGTAGACTTTGGTACTATGGGTGCCCTGAGCTAGGCCAAAATTTGGTTCTCCACCTCCCACCCTTGCACCATGAAGCGCTTTGGGAAGGAGGTGTGAGGGATACAGCAGAGTCCTAGAGCCCTCCTACCTTCCTCCCGTAACCAGGCAATTACTTACTAAGAGCCCTCTCCACTCGCCACCCAGTGTGGGGAAACCAGGCACACTGCCTTAAAACCGCCTCTGACCAAAGTGGAGTGTGTGTGTGCTAACCATTTTGGGCCAAGGGCTTTGCTGATGTAGGCTCCCTCTTTGCTGAGATCTACAACCTCTGTTAATAGATTGAGGCAGGGCTAGCAAAGCATATTATATCAGGGATGAGGCAAGAGATGCAGTCCCTCTCCTTCTCCATATGTTCATCTCTTCCCCGCCCTCCACCTGTCAGGGGCTGGACTGAGGAGTAATGGTGGGGCCCGCCCCTGCTTCTCCTGAACCTTCCCAAGAAAACATAGCTGTCAACTTTTCCCTTTTTAAAAGGGAAATTCCCTTATTCCGATAGGATTCCACGCAAGGAAAGGGGAAAGTTGACAGCTATGCAAGAAAAGGAGAACAGTATAGATTTAGAACAGTGGTTTGCAGAAGGTCGTAGTTGAGAGGCGGCAGAGGGGAGAAGCTGGGAAATATTGGGAGAGAAGCACCAGGGGAAAGACAGCTGACAGACTCAGCATCTTTGGAAAGCATTCCTGACCCCCTTTCTCCCAGGTCCAGGTGAGCATTGAGGGTAGTAGAACAGAAAGCTGAGAGGCAGAAAGCTCAGATTAGCAGATGCAGGGGTGACATAGAATAGGAGAGATATAGGGGGTGGGGCTTTACTACATACATACATACATACATACATACATACATACATACATTTCTTTTATTCGATCGTCAGTCAGAAAAAAAATATACTTGTACAGAATTAAAACCTCTGAAGGAACTGTGAAGAAAAAAAAAGGAAAACATAACCCACAATGGAATGGAGCTAAACAGATAGCCCCATATCGATACAATCAATTAAAATCTTGTGACGCTTAAAAGCTAAAAAAAGAAATTTAGCCACCTGGGAGGCTGTATTTCTAGTGACATTGTTCAGTAAGTATAAAACCTGTCTTTCTCTGGATAGAAAGCTAAATTGGACGTTCAAAAGTGGAGCTATAAGGTTTTGCCTGAGTTCTACATAGAGAGGACAAGTCAGAAGAAAATGTTCGGTAGACTCAACCCCGCCCAGGTGGGGTGACAGGTTCTCTGGGTGTATGGAACTCCCTTGTACCTTCCGGTGGGGTTTTACTTGCAGCAACACCATTATGTAGGAAAGACTGCCAGCACAGTCTTTAGCATATGCCCCGCCAGGGTGCAAAGATCTGCCCAGCGCCCCCAAATTTAGTTTAGCCTCCAAATTAACTTTTATTATGATGTAAGTGTTAATTTTGCGTGCACGGCACCATAGAGAATGACAAGCGCCGCCGTGAATGACAAGCACCGCCGCTGGCGCGGCACGTCTTTGGTAAATGAGCACACAAAGTCGAAAGTCCTTTAGTGAAACAGTAGGTACAGTATATATTTCGGTAATACCTAGGTATATATGTATTTTGTTTTTCTAGCTTGATCAAAATTATTTATTATTTCATAACAGGTAGATAGTTAAGAGCTTAGGTGGCTTCAGCGGTGGGTGCCTGGCACCCCCCAGAATTCAGCGCCCGGGTGCCCCGCACCCCTTGCACCCCCGGGTAAAGACGGACCTGAAGACTGCATTCCTTCATCTCTCTCTGTGAATATTAATAAATTATGTGGTCGGAACTTTTATTGCTTCTCTGCTTCTTGGCTGCTACCGTGGGAGGGATCAGATTCCCCGAAGCCTGATACCACCACACACACACACATACAGAGGTAATGTCTACAAAGCAAATTTATGCTCTGCAAATCGCAGGTGGAGACCTGAGTTCGGTGCCAGATCTTACTCTGTGATCAGCGTCATTCACACAAATGCATGGCCAGCTGCACTGGCTCCCGGTGGAGTACAGGGTCAGGTTTAAGGTGCTGGTTTTGACCTTTAAAGCCCTATGCGGCTTAGGACCCTCGTACCTAAGGGACCGCCTCTCCTGGTATGTCCCGGGTAGGACCTTAAGGTCCTCAAATAATAACTTTTTGGAGGTCCCGAGCCACAAGGATGCTAGGTTGGCTTCAACTAGGGCCAGGGCCTTCTCAGTACTGGCCCCGACTTGGTGGAACGGTCTGTCACAAGAGACCAGGGCCCTGCGGGATTTGGCATCTTTCCGCAGGGCCTGCAAGACGGAGCTGTTCCACCTGGCCTTTGGGTTGGTTTCAGTTTAACCCTGATGTTTCATTCTTTTGGTGTGATTGGTGGGCTACTTAAAAATGAGGCTGCAGTCTAAATTAAATTTTAAATTGTATTTTAATCTGTATTTTAATGAATTGTTTTATGTTTTTGTTGTGATTTTATTGGTGTTAGCCGCCCTGAGCCCGGTTTGGCGGGGAAGGGCGGGGTATAAATAAAATTATTATTATTATTATTATTATTATTATTATTATTATTATTAAATGAACAAGCGCACATGTCCATAGTGTGGAGCTAATAAGGAGCAAGAAGGCACTGAAAACAGACACCACATGCAATAGACCTTTTTTTTGCACCCCACAGCAAGAGTGAGCCTCCCCCCCCCACTCTCAGGGAAACTGTGACTTGTGTAGTGAGGGATGGTGATGTCAATAGGCTCCTCCGGTTCCACAGTAGAGACATAACAAGGAGAAATTTCAGCATTGCTTCTAATTACATACAAGCCGCCTTATCATATCAATGGTCCACCTGGGTCAGCATTGTCAAGCTTTCGGCAGTGGTTCCCCAGAAGAAACATTCCCATTCCCAACAGGAAATATCAGGGATTGAACTGGGAACCCACTGCATGCAGAGCACCTTTTCCCACGGATACATTTTGCTTGCGCTTCCCAAAATCCCAAAATCTTATGCTTCCTGTTCCAAGTTATTTTCCTTAGCGCACAAGCAATGCCTTGTCCTTGGTGCAGAACTGTCAGTTTTGCTTACAGTTGATCCAAGTCTAAAACAGGACAGTTTCCTCTCTGTTATCTGACCTAGCTGGAGCGCGGGGGGTGGGGGGTGGGGTGGCGTTGTTTCCCTGGGCTCTAGGCATTAGTGGTGAGCTGAGGTCACTGGAGAAACAAGCTGTTTTCAATCACCTCTGCACAAGGGTTGATGCACCTGCTTTTAAACTACAGAAGGGGCTGCGCTCTGCTGCAGTATGAACAAGAGCAGGAAATATCTGGGATTGACATTTATGTGTTTCAAAACAGCTACTTCCCTTGGAGGGTAGGGCACTCTTCCTCCAGGCGTATTAATGACAAATACAAAATGAATTATTAAAGGAGGGGAAACCTAGCTGGATGAGGCAAATCAGAGATAAATGTTTAGTGTCTTGCCAATGTGTTACCTAATGTGCGCAGAGGGTGTTTTTTTGTGTGTGTGTTTTTTTAATGTGGGAGACCATTCAAAAAATTATGGCACGTATACCCTCTGCAGTCTGAAGTGAGTTGAGATGGGAGTAAGGACTGTATTTGTGAAGCAGAAGCTGATAAAAACGCCTCTTATCCCTCTCACATGCACACACACCAAACTGATGGGCCTTAGCTAGGAAAGTAGCAGATCGCATTAGAGACATAGGCGGCAAACCCCATTTTGCCTTTGGAGGGGGATCTGGGCAGAATTCCCTAGGCACATTTAGTGTGCCAACAATGTCATGCAATGTATAATCAAAGAAGAATAGCACGCAGGTTCTATCTGCTCCTGCCCACCTAGCAGTTCGAAAGCACGTCAAAGTGCAAGTAGATAAATAGGTACCGCTCCAGCGGGAAGGTAAACGGTGTTTCCGTGTGCTGCTCTGGTTCGCCAGAAGCGGCTTTGTCATGCTGGCCACATGACCCGGAAGCTGTACGCCGGCTCCCTCGGCCAGTAAAGTGAGATGAGCGCCGCAACCCCAGAGTCGGACACAACTGGACCTAATGGTCAGGGGTCCCTTTACCTTTTCAATTCAAATAAAAGCAATACAGATGCTTTTTTTAGAAAAAAAAGGAGGGCAGTTAAAAGCCAGCAATAGGGAATTTACTACTCTGAGGCCTCGGGCCCTCAAAAACCTGAGTTGTTTTATTTTTCATAGCACTCAGATTTACACTGATCATTAATGAACAAGCTCTTCCCTGCGCAGATCTTTAATTATATTTAACTAGTGGTTTCAGCCCGTTAAAATAACGGGCGCTAGAACATATGTGGTGAATATTTTTTTTAAAAACTCACTTTTTAAAAATATTTCTTCTTTTTTTGGGGGGGGGGTTTAGAAAATCCACCAACCTGGTTTCCCAGTCCTGCCATGCACTGTCCCTTCCTTCTTTCTTCCTGGCACTCCAGTTCTCTCACAGCCTTCCTCTCTCTCTCTCTCTCTCACCCCCCCCTTATACAAACATATGTGGTGGTGGTGGGGGAGTAGACAGGGGCGCACAGAGTCTCTCCCAAAAGGAGAAAGAGCAAACAAACACACGTCTCTTCGCTTCTCTTTCCCAATACTTTAAGATGGGGGGGGATTAAGGGCTCAAAAACCCAATTGTTAGGCAATGCAGAGCGCGGGGGGGGGGAAGAGGGAGGAAACGTGCAGACAGACTTCGTAGGGAGGGGGAGGGAGAAGCTGCAGAGAGACAGAAGAGGAGATAAAGTGACTTTAACAAAGATACGGAAGACATTAAGCCCGTTAAAGTGGTCAGGGGAGGGAGTAGACAGGGGCGCACAGAGTCTCTCCCAAAAGGAGAAAGAGCAAACAAACACGCGTCTCTTCGCTTCTCTTTCCCAATACTTTAAGATGGGGGGGGGAATTAAGGGCTCAAAAATCTAATTGTTAGGCAAAGCGACATCACGGAAGTGGACAGCTGAGCGGCGGCTGCAGCAGCTGTGGCAGCGCCTCGGCATTCAGCAGCGACAGCAGCAGCGTGGCCTCCCTTCTCGGCGTCCCCTCGTCCTCTGGAGTGCCGGAGTTCTGAATCAACCACCCGCTTCAACTGCCGCCGCTGCTCCCGGCCCGATGTCTCTCCATCCAATCCCTGTGTCCCTGGGGCACATGCTCAGTAGCGAAAACCCAGAGACACAGGGACCGGACGCAGAGACACTTGCGTTTTATATACATAGATAAAAAATAGTTGCCCGCTTTAATCCCAACCTGTTGTGCCTGTCTCGTTGTTTCCATGGGTCTGGGTGCAAGTGGATCTTGGAGAGTTGCCCAGAAGGGAATGTTGTCCTTGGCTATGACAGGTCTCTTACTCCTGCGCTACGCCACAAGTTAACATCTTGTTACAAAAGTTGGGTGCCTCTCCCTGTCTCTGCCGAGCGGTGGCAAGAGCCCAAGGGGTTCCAGGCACTCACCCAGGGTCTGTGGTCCTTGGTCCAGAGCTCACAGGATAGTCATTTCAAGAGGGGCTTGTACCCCACAGCAGTGCAGCCTTGGAGTCCAAGGCATCTCTCCCAGCCAGACTGCAGCCAGACTGCCCAAGATGGATGCCAGTCTTTCTACCTCTGTCTTCTTCCCAGAACACCCTGCTGAAAACTCCCTTCTCCTGTCACCTCACACCCAGTTACCCTGGGCAACCATCCAAACCCCCAGTCTCTGTTCACACCTCAGGGCAAGGGGGGAGGACAATTCTCTTGCATTGCCAATGTCCCTCAATGTCCCCGTGTTGTTTCTTGATGGCCCTAACTTGGCCAGGTCATTTTTGCAGAGGCTAGCCCAGGAATTCCTCTGCAGCTTGTCTTTCTCCCTTCACATCCCAAATCATCAAAATCCAAACATTTATTAATTTCTGGTGTTTGGGAGGGGGTCCACCTAAACATCTGTAGCACCACGATAATATTACACATACAAATGAACTAGAAGGGTTAAAAATGTCCCAGGAATTTTAGACAAATATCTGCTGAGCTAAAGCAACACCCGTCATTTCCTCTGGTTATATTTCAATTTTTATTACAATCATTGATAAAGATTTTACAGTTTCCTACAATTGTTACATAATTTTCATGAAAGAGTCTAGAACCTAATAGATTTTGTAATTTAATGCTATTCTTTACTTAAGCAACCTTTTTATTTCTATATATTTTTTCACATTGGGACTGGTTGACCCTTATGCAATTAAGCAGGCGGTAGGCAAATGTGAAAGTGAAGTGCTAAGCCATTTTTTTAAAAAAATGTTACAAATGAAGGTTTGCTATGCTTGGGATGACTAAAGGTGGACACACAGATGCTGCTTGTAATTGGAGTGCCATGTGGGAATCTAAGAGGAAGAAATTTTACTTAACTTCATTGGATGTGGATCTGACTGCATAGCAAAGCTGTGTTCAGATTTTCCCATTTTCCCATTTCCTTATCTGATAATTTCCACATTTTATATGAACAGAAATTAATTTTCCTCTGGCAGATGCTTTTTCCTTCCTTCTCCATGTGCCCCCATCATCACCACCACCACGATCAAAACAGGGGCATGCATCCTGAAGTCAGTTCTACATAATAGGGGGTGCATACTTTGAATTATGGAGCAGATTTGGGTAGATTTGTTAGCAAAAAATAAAAAATGAAAAAATGAAAATGTATGCCCTTTGGTCTCAACTCTAAGTAGAATGCAAAATACGGTTGACTTAGCAAACGCAAATCCGCTCTAAGAATGGATTACTTGATTCATGTTGACTGAGTCATCAACTTACCTACAATTTACCAAAACACTGAGTAAAGCATGACTTCAAGAACATTTCCTTGCCTATTCTAAAGTGCATGGATAAGGAACCTGTGGTTATCCACTTGTTCTTGGACTTGATTTCCATCAGCCCCATCCAGCATACCCAATGGTCAAGGATGATGGGAGTTGTAGTTCCATGATCACTGCAGATGGTGACAGCAGTCACGAAATTAGAAGATGCCTGCTTCTTGGGAGAGCAATGACAAACCTAGACAGCATCTTAAAGAGCAGGTTTCCTGTCTGGTGTCCTCCATGTACCACAGTATTCTTCTATGCCATTCAATAGCTATGATACAAATTATATAAAGTAATGATAGGTGTAGAGCTTCTGATCCTATCTGGGTGGTTTTCCAGTTCACCCCAGTTGACCTCTGGAACATGTAAACAAATTGAGTTCTCCCTTGGGAGAGCACGTGTTGCGGTGGGGGCTAGCAAGCCAGCTCCCTGGTAGCTGGGCGGGATTAGTCAGCTGGCCACAGCTTCAATAGGACCCTGGGGTGTTGCTGGGGAGAATTAAATGTTGCAATGTGTGATGGACAGCCCAGCGTCCTTTATATTGCTCTGCATGCAGGGTGATCCTTCTCTTGGCTGCGTGCTTCGGATCACCCACCCTCCCTCCCTTTATTTTAGGCCTCTGCATTGACCTTGCAACTGCCTGTCATGGGGTCATCTGCTTTTGGGGCAGGGGCCCAGTAGGAATTTTTCCATTTGGCTGATTGGCTGTTGCCATTTGGTTTTCGCCTACTGCAGTAGCAACTAGTCACAACTTGTAAGGTTGGCGGTTAGGCATTGGTTATTGTGTTGGTTACTGGAAGGGTGGTGCCCACCTCCAGAATGATGATGGTGTGCAGGGAATTCCGTTAAAGGAATCCAGGGGCTCGACATGCTTTTGTCCGAACCCCCGGTAGGGGGACAGGGCCACGCAAGAGCCCCTGGGACCTCTGGGGAGAGGGAGGCTCTGACCCCAGCCTCCTTAACTCTCCCCAGATGGCATTCTCCCATCGCTGACCGAAAGTCAGCTCTGTCCCAGTGGACAGCTAGTCTGAACCAATGCCTACGCAACCACTCACATAATTTGTATTTTAATAAAGTTGTGGCCTAAATTATTGCCAAAAACCCAAACAAAAATTACGTCTGAAGTGTGAATTTTTGGGGGGGTGGCTTGGGGACCTCAACACGCAAATCGGACTTCATGTTCCATCAGTGGCTATGATTTTCCCATAATGCACAAAAATGCATTTTTAGAGGCAAACTCTGAAGTGATTGCAGAACGGAGGTTTCAGCCGTAATTACTTTAAGTAACATTTTAGAATTGAGGAATATGGTCCTTTCTGCATTAACCTTTCAAAATTATAGTAGATCTTACTCTCTTTGCCTGATTATTTATGTGGGAAGTAAAATATCTGAAACATAATTTTCCAACCTTCCCCCCCTAACTGCCTTGCTGAAGTTTGCATTTAAAGAGTTTTCTCAAGCTGGTTCTATTTCACACCCATCGAAGTTTCTCCTCCATAGATCACTCCTTTGCCACACCCACATTTCTTCAGCAAAGTTTTTAAATTGGAAATGCAGAAGCCACAGCTTTGTCTAGGAAGCAGGCCTCTGGGATTAAACCTATCATCGCCGAAGTGTGAAGTTCTAATTGTATTGCTTTTCATAATGTATCTGCTAGATAAATATTATTCAATACCTGCACCTTCTCACTAGTGGGAAATGGGGGGGAAGGTTATAATGCAAGGAAGATTTATGCCCACTAGATGCTGGGCTGTCATGATTAAAAAAATTTCCACCCATTATGTGAATCCTATTGATCATCGCAGGAAGCAGAAAATGGTGCTGTTCATTGATTTTGCGTGGCTACCGAATGCATTAGGCCTGATGCGTTTGATGGGTAGGCAACTTTTCAAAGGGAACTCAGTTAAGCTAATCTTAGTTCAGAGGAATGTGCACAATGGAATAAGAAACCTTGTAATTGCAAGAGCAACTATAATGTAGTCCTCTGACTCTTCTAAGCCATATCAGCATAAGAATGAGACATGAGCCTTCCCAGGAGACAACAGTGAAACACTCTCAAGGCTTTGATGCTGGTTTTCACGAACGTAGCAATTACTGGATAAATTGGGTTTTAGCTTCTCCACCATCAACCAAGACAGTCAGCTGAAAGCAATTAGTCGGCTGGACTTCTTTAGCTGAAGGGGGTTATGGAGGAGCCATTGACTCCATAAGGCAGAAGCTATAAAGCTAAAAAGAAAAATGGAGGGAAATGAGGTGGCTGAATTATGAAAGGAAAAGGGATGGGAATGCCAGATAACGTCGAACAATGTTTTCCAATTAAATTATGGATGTGCTAAAGCCTGCCCTTTTATTTTCATAGATATTTTCGCCCTCTTGCATCACGAGCTTTGGATTTTTTTACCAAGAAAATGAAACAAAAATACAATAATATATAAATATATATGATTTTTTTTGAAAAACGCTTTATTTAAATCAGTTTTTAATAAGTTATAAGAACTGTCAGTCTTTGAAATTTGTTCTGGTCGAAAAGAAAACATTTCAAGTAAGTGATCTTGTTTAGTGTCCTTGCTTGCATATAGTGAGAGTGACAAATAGAATTCTGCACTGAAAGCATAACTGGACTACAGGATAGAATGCTCGGATTTATTGTTATTTTATAGATTTCAAAAATAAACTTCTTTAATCACTTTTCAGATTATGTCTCAAAATGGGACAATAACGGCTCTGTTTAGATGCAAACTAATATGATATAATTTTTGCAGCAATTTTTACACCATGACGGAAACCAGAGTGCATGGGAATGCTGTTTGTCTTCCCAACACAGCGGTACCTATTTATCTACTTGCACTGGGATGCTTTCAGACTGCTAGGTTCTCCACAGTGTGATTTTTGAATAGCACACACTCACACACATCACAAATCATGGTATATTGCCAGGCCAAATATTATGAAATCAATATCACGATATGAACTTCAAACTGGTTTTGGATAATATATCGATATAGCGCCCAGCCCTAATATCTACACTCTTGTTTAGCTTTCTTTGATTTGTAGATCCACAATACTGGATGAAACAACACCAACAAAGGAAGAGTGAATTTTAAAGCTAATGGACTATATGGAACTGGTGAAACTAACAGCAAAAATAAGAAACCAATGTGACAGACTATTAATGGAAAGGCCTTTTTGAAATATCTGGGGAAATATCATAATCAGATGAAATCAGAAGCCAGATTTGAAATAGGAACAGTGGTAGAAAATTCACCATATATGTTTTAGGTGAAACATGTATTAGAATGTCGTATGTAAAAGAGAACGGATTAAGAACAGTGTGAAGGAAAAGGCGGGAAGTCAAAGTTCAAAGAGAAATGTATAACAAATTTGGAATCTGGAATTTATATCTAAAGATTTTAAAGTTCAATAAAAATTCGACACACACACAATACTGGCTGAAACCCGCTGCCTTTCGTGGTGGTGGTGGGGAGATTTGCGTGTCGAGGTCCCCAAGCCACCCCCCAATAAATTCACACTTCAGACAAATCTTTGTTTGGGTTTTTGGCAATAATTTAGGCCACAACTTTATTAAAATACAAATTATGTGAGTGGTTGCGCAGGCATTGGTTCTGACTAGCTGTCCGACGGGACAGAGCTGACCACCGGTCAGCAGCAGGAGATCCCATCCGGGGAGAGATATGGAGGCTGGGGGCATCCTCCCCATCCCCAGAGGTTCCCAGGGGCTCCTGCGTGGCCCTGTCCCCCGACCGGGGTTCGGACAAAAGCAATGTCGAGCCCCTGGCTTCCTTTAACGGAATTCCCTACACCATCATCATTTGGAGGGGCGACCACCCCTCCAATCACAATCACAATGAACCAATGCCTAACCGCCAACCTTACAAGTTGTGACTAGTTGCTACTGCAGTAGGCGAAAACCAGATGGCCACAGCCAATCAGCCAAATGGAAAAATTCCTACTGGGCCCCTGCCCCAAAAGCAGACGACCCCATGACAGGCAGTTGCAAGGTCAAACAGAGGCCTAAGAAAACAAAGGGAGGGAAGGGCGGGTGATCCGAAGCATGCAGCCAAGAGAAGGCTCACTCTGCGTGCCAGAGTATAAAAAGGACACTGGGCTGTCCATCACAAATGGCAACATGTACTTTTCCCCAGCAACACAGCAAAGACCTATTGAAGCTGTAGCCAGCCAACTATCCCACCCAGCTGCAAGGGAGGTGGCCTGCCAGCCCCGACCGCAACACATGCTCTCCTTGAGGAGAACCCGATTTACCCACATGATAATGCCATTTCCCTAATATGGTTTATGTATCAGAAGCACAAATGTCTACAAAGCACCTCTAAATTTAGTACTTCTTTGCTTCCACTGATGTCATTTGGGGATTAGCTGTCTTTGCAACTGTCTGTTAGTAAGGTACATATTTGACTGTTGGGCTCCTGCACCTTGACAAAGGCCTTTGGTGAACCTTATCTCTAAAATGAGTTCCTTCAGCATCTAATATAGGGAATAACTGCCATCCAGTAACTAAAGCTTGAGAGAGAGAAATACCTTGTATCCCACTTGGGCCCTATCTTGATGACATGCTATCATGTGAGCTTATAGCATTTCGTCTCTGTAATACGCAGCGTGTCAGAGGGTCTTGTATCTCTTTCCAGTACATTAGGTATCAGAGCACAGTGCACACCCACCCAGCCCCGCTTTTAAAAGCAGAATATTAATTAAGTCACCGTAAACAATGGGGGCCTTTCTGTCTCTGAGGCAAAGTTGTGTGCTGTATAATCAGGCCAATCTCATCCCATCGTTCCGGACCATTTAGTGTGCAGCCTCACTTTATATGAACAAATGAAGTTATATAGCCATTTAATGGCGCTCTCGAAACAGAAGCCTAATGCAAACAGGAAGAAAACAGATATCCCATCTAGAGACATTATGAGCCAGCCCCTTATCTGTTATCTCCTTAACTAACTATGGCATGGATTTCCAAGGGGGAAGCCATAAAGAGAGCCATTTGCGGCCTCAATGCAGTCACATGCCCTTAAATGCTATCTCAGGCCACGAAGTGCAAACACTGAATTTTGAACTCCATGATCCTTCTGAACGCAAGGATAACTATGACATGATCCCATTCCCTGGCTACTTACTCTGAGCTGAAATGCTGACCCTGAGATTGATCTTCATAGGTCACAGATAAGCCAAGGCTCACAAATGCACTCAGCCATTGATACAAGGGCCATTTTTCAAGCGTCTATATAACATGACTTGCCCTGTGCTATAATGTGTAGGAAGCCAGCCTGTCAATCTAGTTTTCTATCTGTGGGGATGCTCTTTTATGGGAGCAGGGATCTTCTTATATGAGATTCTCATCTCAGTCTGAAGCAGCAGTCCACAGCTATGGGCAAGTATTTGTATAGACCAGAGTGCATATCCAACTAGGGAACACGGGTGGCGCTGTGGTCTAAACCACTGAACCTCTTGGGCTTGCCGATCAGAAGGTTGGTGGTTCGAATCCCCACGACAGGGTGAGCTCCCGTTCCTCTGTCCCAGCTCCTGACAACCTAACAGTTTGAAAGCACACTAGGGCAAGTAGATAAATATGTACCACTGTGGCAGGAAGGTAAATGGCGTTTCTGTGCACTCTGGTTTTCGTCACGGTGTTCTATTGCACCAGAAGCAGTTTATCCATGATGGCCACATGACCTGGAATAATAATAATAATAATAATAATAATAATAATAATAATAATAATATTATTCCATCTGGCTGGGTTTCCCCAGCCACTCTGGGCGGCTTCCAACAGAACATTAAAATGCAATAATCTATTAAACATTAAAAGCCTCCCTAAACAGGGCTGCCTTCAGATGTCTTCTAAAGTCTGGTAGTTGTTTTTTCTTTGACATCTGGTGGGAGGGCGTTCCACAGGGCGGGTGCCACTACCGAGAAGGCCCTCTGCCTGGTTCCCTGTAACTTGGCTTCTCGTAGTGAGGGAACCACCAGAAGGCCCTCGGCACTGGACCTCAGTGTCCGGGCAGAATGATGGGGGTGGAGACGCTCCTTCAGGTATACTGGACTGAAGCCATTTAGGGCTTTAAAGGTCAGCACCAACACTTTGAATTGTGCTGTCTGTGGACAAACGCCGTCTCCCTCAGCCTGAAAATGAGATGAGCACCGCAACCCCATAGTCACCTTTGACTGGACTTAACAATCCAGGGGTCCTTTATCTCTCTCTTTTTTAACATATGCAACTTCTGGCCAGTCTTCACCTCCACACTCTTTATCAGCTTTCCCCAACATGGCACCCTCTAGATATTTTGGACTACAACGTTTCTCAGCGCCAGCTAGTATGCCTGAAGAGCCTTAGCTGAAACAGGGTGTCCCCCACTGCGCTCCCAGCCGCAGACCCCCACTCACTGCTAAGTGCAAATTTTGAAGAATGGCTGTGTTTCATTTCACCTATAGTATTGTTTTGGAATGCTCAAATTAGTTAGGTTTGCCTTTAAATGTGAAATGAATAAAATTTCTCCCCTTTCCCTGACTTGGAGGATCTTCAACTTATTGACTGAAAGGTGCTTTTATGTAAATTTAAACTCTAAACTTCATGAAGGAGTCTATGTAACAGCGAACAAACAAACGAAAAAGTCCAACACTAACTGGCTAAAAAAAGGAGGAGGAAGAAAGCTACTCAAGAAGGAATCGGTGAGAGAAGAATAGTCTGCCTTTCTGTTTATCGCCCCCACTGGTTTGAGTAATGTATTACAAGCATAATTGCTTTACCTCTAACAGTATAAAGTTGAGTTTTCAGGACACTAACTTTCTGAGCCTAGATTGTGACTTGACTTTGGTTTCCTTGTTTGTTTCTAACTGGCTCGTGACTAAAATAACTACATACTCCTCACTTATTTTTAAGTATACTGTTCCTTAGGGTTGTTTTTGTTGGTGGTGATGTTTTAAAGAAACATGGTTTGTGAAACAGTACCGTTTTCTCTCTCGCTCTCTTTTTAATGATGATTTCAAAGCTTGTTCTAACTCTTTTGTACAGTGACTACTACATGGACTGTGTAATTATATTTTGTAGAATAATTAAACAGCTGAAATGGGTTTTACACTCTGCCTGATTGTAATGAATCTTTATGGGGAACTGTAATTAACCTCTGCTGATGCTAATTATACACCAGTAGGGGACCCTGAAATTGCTGACTGTGTAATCCCGTGGAAGGCTCAGAACGCAACATGGCTTTGTAGTGTGCCTTTGAAGTGCTCCTTCAGATGGACAAGTTGCATGAAGCCCAGGTGGCCAGATCTGTGTGTCTTGAACTCAGCTGGTGTTCGTAGTATTCACTAGGGCTGGAAGCTTAAAGCAGTTTCATTGGCAGATTCATTAACTAATCTTTAATTGCACAAGATGGAATTGTGTCCCTCCTCTCAACCTAGTTAATCACAGGCTGTCCAAATGCACCCCTCTCTCCCCTCTCTGTGCCACATTTGATGAAAAAGAAATCTATTCAGTCACTCAAATCCAACTTTTCCCTTCCAGATTTATTTCCAAAGCTAAGAAAGAGTTGGTGCCGTATTCACTGGAATGTAATCACACCTCTTTTGGCCAAATTATGTCACAAAAACTAGGGTGCACGTTAGATTTGATGGTGCATTTACGTTCACCAGCGAATGCTTTTTTCGTTTAAAGGTTTTGAAAACTGAGGGGTCCATTAGAGTCGATGGCACATTAGATTCACGTAAATACGGTATTTTGGGATAAAATTACAGTCACGTTCCTTCTGGCAGTGAACAACACAGGAAACTCAACGTGAAAGTGCTTAGTGCAAAAATCAATGCCTTTGCAACTTTTTAAGCCACCTGGAAATTCTCCTATATAAACCCCCTTGCACATAAGAAGAGCTTCATTGGATCAAATCCAAAGTACAGCTGGATCCCTTTTCCAGCCAGTGGGCACTAAGTAGCAAATTACCACTGGGAAGCTCACAAGCAGGGCACAATGGCAACAATTTTCTCCATCATTATGTGTTCACATGTATAAAGCCCCTAAAGGAGATTCCATGTAGATATCATGGCTAACAACCAGTGGGGAATCTATGATTTATGAAGACTTTATTTATTTATTTATTTATTTATTTATTTAATCATTCATTCGTTCATTCATTTATATTGTGTACCACCTTCCATCCACAGATCTCAGGGCAGTTCACAACATTGTCTAATCCATAGCTGTCAACTTTTCCCTTTACTTGCGAGGAATCCTATTCGGAATAAGGGAATTTCCCTTTTTTTAAAAAAAAAAAGGAAAAGTTGACAGCTGTGGTCTAATTTTTTCCAAAGCCATCTAAGCTAGTGTTCTGTTCCAGATGGTGAGAAAAGTTTCTAGTCCAAGCAAGAGGTCCTAGGCAGAAATTTGGATTCCAGCCAGCAAGGTGACAACCCAAGTTCAGGTTTCTATGATGCTGAGTAAGATTTGATATTCTGATGAGGGAAAAGCTGAGCAAAGCAGAAGCCATTTAGGAAGAAGGCAAGGGTGAATGAAAGCAGGCAGCACCTTGGAGAGCTCTTTGGGACACTTGGGTTGGCGAGTCATATTAACAGACTTGAATGTTGCTTCAGCAAACAAGGAAAGTCAGGCTAAGAACACATATGCTGCATACATTTAAAGCACTTTTATGCAACTTTCACAGCGATGGTTTCCCCCAAAGAATCCTGTAGTCTGTTATGGGAGTTGTAAAGAGACCCTTATCTCTCTCAGGACTCAGCTACATTACCCCCAAAAATGTGCTTTGAATGCATTATAAACATGCAACATCCGATGGTGCCAGAGAGGAAATAAATAAATAAATTACGTGATTTTCCATAGCGTTCCCCCCTTTTTGTTATAACAATTTAATTTCTGACTTATTTATAGCGTTTTTTTTCCTGTGTACAGATCCACCCTCAGACAGCTACAATTCTCATGGTTCTCTGAGAAGAGGAAATGGTTGTCAAACCACTCTAGGTCTTCTTCTTCTTCTTCTTCTTCTTCTTCTTCTTCTTCTTCTTCTTCTTCTTCTTCTTTACATTTATATACCCCAAATTTATAAACTCCCAAACGGATTTGGGGTCACCATTCGCTGGTATTCTACAGGGTGTGGTGCCACAAATAATTTTTTTCTCAGATGATCTGAGTTTTTCTCACCCCCCTCTCATAAAATGAGAACTCAAGGACATTCAATGAAGCTGAATGTTGGAAGATTTGGGACAGACAAATATACTCTGTCACACAACACGTAGTTCAACTATGGAACTAACTCGTATAAGAAGTAGTGATGTCCACCAACTTGGATGGCTTTAAAAGAGTATTAAAAAAATTCATGGAGGAGAAGCCTATCAATGGCTACTAGCCACAAGGGTTATGCTCTGCCTCCGTAGCTGGAGGCTGTATACATCTGAAGACCAGTCGCTGGGAAATACAGATGGGAAAGATGCTGTCGTACTCAGGTCGTGCTTTCAGGCTTCTCGTGGGCTACTGCTTGGCCACTGTGACATTAGGATGCTGGACTGGATGGGCCTTTATCCTGATTCAGCATGACTCTTTCACTTGTTCTTTCTGATAACCCGGTTCCAGGTTTTGCAGGGCTTTATACTTGTTAAGAAGATGAGCGAGGAAAGGAACTTTTTAATGTTTGATGTTTTTAGATATGCTATGAGCCACTCATAGTGGCTGGGGGGACCCAGCTAGATGGGTGAGGTATAAATAAAATTGTTGTTGTTGTTGTTGTTGTTGTTGTTGTTGTTGTTGTTGTTAACTAGTATGCATGCTGTCAAGGCTTCAAGAATTCTATCCCTCCCCCGGTGGCAACAAGAAGCAGAGAGAACAAAGTAGAGTCCTTTTTAATGAGTTTATTCATTCATAATAGCGAGAGACAAAAGAACGCAGCAAGCCCTGAAGAAGAAGAAGAAGAAGAAGAAGAAGAATAAGAAGAAGAAGAAGAAGAAGAAGAAGAAGAGTTTGGATTTGATATCCCGCTTTATCACTACCCGAAGGAGTCTCAAAGCGGCTAACATTCTCCTTTCCCTTCCTCCCCCACAACAAACACTCTGTGAGGTGAGTGGGGCTGAGAGACTTCAGAGAAGTGTGACTAGCCCAAGGTCACCCAGCAGCTGCATGTGGAGGAGTGGAGACGCGAACCCGGATCCCCAGATAACGAGTCTACCGCTCTTAACCACTACACCACACTGGCTCTCCGCTTGACAATGGTGTTGCTCCAAACTAGGCTCCTCCTCCCTCCATCCTAGCAATTTCCCTTTACGGTGGCTGCTCGTGGCCAAGTGCCTCTGAGTCCTGTGTTCATGCACTCTTAACAAACATTGAGTTCTGGGAGATGGGGGGTCAGAAATACTCTCCAGTGACAATGTGTCAGCTGGCTGCTCTGCCTCTGTCTCCCCTATCTTTTCTCCTAACACTTCCCAGCTCCTCTGTTTATCTGTCTCTGAGCTGTGACCTTCCTCAAACTCCTGTAGTAAATCAAGGCTGCATTCCTCTTCTCCCGCAGCATCAGGAGAACGTGTGTGTGTGTGTGTGTGTGTGTGTGTGTGTGTGTGATCTCCACCATTCCTCCTCCATTTGGTCCCCTTGTGTCCAATCCCTGGTACAATTAAAAGGTGAAAGACCCCTGGATGGTTAAGTCCAGTCAAAGGCGACTATGGGGTTGCAGCGCTCATCTCGCTATCAGGCTGAGGGAGCTGATGTTTGGCCACAGACAGCTTTGCAGGTCATGTGGCCAGCATGACTAAACCTCCTCTGGCGCAACGGGACACTGTGATGGAAACCAGAGTGCACGGAAATGCCATTTACCTTCCCGGTGCAGCAGTACCTATTTATCTACTTGCACTAGCGTGCTTTCAAACTGCTAGGTTGGCAGAAGCTGGGACAGAGCAACGGGAACTCACTCCGTCACGGGGATTCAACCCACCGACATACTGATGGGTAAGCCCAAGAGGCTCAGTGGTTCAGACCACAGCGCCATCCATGTCCCTATGTCCAATCCCTGACAAATGCCTCACCACAATTGAGGGTTCAGCCCCTTCCCCATTTCCACTACTACTGCACCTACCCCAGAAGTTTATTTAAAGGTTCTTATGCACAAAAAGGAGGGCCCCATGTTTGCTCCCATAAGTGAATTGCTCCTCTCTGTGTTCCCTTTGTCCCACCCTCTTTGTGGATCCCCCAGTATCAAGACTGTCTACCACTGTCAAGACTGTCTACCACTGCTGTTTTGCCTCATCCCTGTTTTTCTATGAAGTATTAAACATGTAAAGATACACAAGTGCATATGTTTGCTTGTTTTTAATGCTGCCATGCAGGTACCAGCAAATGGAGAGCTAAGAAAGAAGAAGAAAAACATGGTTTTTGTGAAGAGGCACCAGAGTAAGCATACCTATTACAGCTCGTCTCCCAGAACTCACTGAACTCATTAACTCATTTCTGGGATGCTACAAAATTAGCTTTTAATTGATACATTTTCATATCCGCTACATTCTTGTAAACTGTGATTATATGCATTTGTGAAATGCCAGTCACTACAGTGGCATTCAGCCAAAGCTGTCACAACATTGCCACACTGGACTAATTTAAAGTGTGTATGTGTGTGTGTGGTACTGACTGTGATTCAACAACTGTGTGTGTGTGTGAGAGAGAGAGAGAGAGAGAGAGAGAGAATGAGAGAATGAATCATGCATTGCCTGTAGTGGCCCCTTCTGAATGCAGCACATCACTTGTGCTTACTGAAGGAAAGGGATGAAGAGGAGGAGGAGGAAGAGGAGGAGGAGGAGGAGGAGGAGGAGGAGGAGGAGTTTGGATTTGATATCCCGCTTTATCACTACCCGAAGGAGTCTCAAAGCAGCTAACATTCTCCTTTCCCTTCCTCCCCCACAACAAACACTCTGTGAGGTGAGTGGGGCTGAGAGACTTCAAAGAAGTGTGACTAGCCCAAGGTCACCCAGCAGCTGCATGTGGAGGAGCGGAGACGCGAACCCGGTTCACCAGATTACGAGTCCACCACTCTTAACCACTACATCACATTGGCTCTGTGTGAGAAGCTCAGTGCTGTGCAGTGTGGCAGAGACAATCCACTGTTCTTGACATGATGCACCTGCGATGAGCACCCCAAAATTCCCACCTCCCCTACTTCCTCCAGTAAGCACCAGTGACATGCTGTGTTTGGAAGCCCCAGGAGAGCAGTGGTGTGCCACCTGCACTGCTACTACACATTGCTCCAGTGCTCTTTTGATGGTGGCAGAAGTTGAGGATGCAAGAATTGGGGGGGGTCCTTTTTAAATCTATCTGTCATTGAAATTGAAAGCCTGTTGCTTCAGGAGAGAAAGAAGAGACACTAAGCTGAAAGCGTATCACAGACATTCTCCACACTTGCAATTAGCGCTGCACTGAATTTCTGCAATTAAAATATTTTCAAGGTGGAAAGTGGGTTAGGTGTGTGGGTGTCAGGTGTCAGATGAGTAGGACCTTGGCAGAGACACATGCCCGACTGGCATGTTCCCTCCCTCCTGGGGGATTGTTTGGGAGCTTCATAAGCATTCCTCAGCCCGAACATCACAGTGACTGATGCCAAGAAACACCAGCACACTTACTTATCTGCAGAGTGTGCACAGTTGTGTAACAGACCTCAGCAACTCAGCATGTTAGCTAATCTAATTTATTTACATTTAAACACACACAGAGCTCTGAAACATGGCTCCCTCTCTCTCTATCATCAGACAGCAAAGAGAAAGAACAAAGGATAATAGTCCCACTTCAGGGAACACAGTAAGACAAACATCCTGCCTTCGTCACATCCCATTCCTGTGGAATCAAAATACACACCCTCATGTGATAGACAACAATCACATGACTGCACATGGGGAATGAATCTCCAATAGTGGGTGTATGAACAACATTAAAAACACCCACCCATAAACACCCCATTGCCTTGCTGGTCTTTCTTCATTCCAGTTCACAGCCCTCGTTTTTGTCTTACAGTTGAGGTGGCTAAGATACATTTCCAAGTGTCTTTTCTTTCATCCTGCAAATCATTTCACCTGTGGTCTGCAAGCTGCAGCATTTCCAGGTGCCTCTGCTTCGATTAAAGCCCAGGGAAGACATGATGAAGAAGATCTTCCTGTATTTTTTTTTCCCTTTAAAAAAATCATGTCAGAAGCACAGACAACCAGGGAGTCTCTCTGTGTGTGTTTGTGTTCCACCCTTGGCTACCTCACAACAATAATACAGGTTCAAAGCCCTCTGCAATTCTAACAGAATTTTAAAGTGCCATGAGAATGAGGTAGAACTATGAAACCTCTTTTGCAGGGTAAGACAACTTTCAAGAAACTGAAGAACAGAGTTGGGCAAACACTGCACAACACACTGTTTTATATGAATTTTGCAGCAGCCAAAATTCCACAGAGTCTCCCACTAGTACATCTACCTAGTACTGCCTAGAGGTAAGAATCCAGGTAAAGGGAAACCGCCAGAACAACTGGAGTTAATTTGCTTGCAAAAAAGGGTGTGCAGTGTCCACCTGTTGTTGCCTACCGTCTCTTTAAGAGGGGCAAGTCCAGGAGTTCTCAGGATGACTCAGGCCATGTGAGTGAAGTAGAATGGCTTTCTGGGTTCAGTTCAGTGTGTTCAAACCCTAAGTGGTTTGGAACCCAAATAACTGCAAGCACACCTTCTCCCATAACAACCCAAAGTCTTAAAATCATCGGATGAGCCCCCTTCCATGGTTATTACACAAGATGAGGTACACAATGTATGCAGCGCTGTCTCTCTTTGGAGCTGCATCTGGTCTCCTCTCTTTATAGGTTAATTATTGAACATATTTTTGGAGGGTACAGATGCTTTTGTTAGCAATTGTTTGCTTGTTTGCTGTGTTTTTAATGGACTGCATTTTAATGGGTTTTACGTACTCTTATTTACGCGGGTGGCACTGTGGTCTAAACCACTGAGCCTTGGGCTTGCCAATTGGAAGGTTGGCGGTTCGAATCCCCATGACGGGGTGAGCTCCCGTTGTTCGGTCCCAGCTCCTGCCAACCTAGCAGTTCGAAAGCACGTCAAAGTGCAAGTAGATAAATAGGTACCGCTCCGGCGGGAAGGTAAACGCGTTTCCGTGCACTGCTCTGGTTTCGCCAGAAGCGGCTTAGTCATGCTGGCCACATGACCCAGAAAAACTGTCTGCGGAGAAACGTCAGCTCCCCTGGCCAGTAAAGCGAGAGAGCGCCACAACCCCAGAGTCGTCCGCAACTGGACTTAACTGTCAGGGGTCCTTTACCTTTACCTTTTATTTACTTTTTGAAAAAGGTAAACCAACCTGCTCAAAAGGGTGGTATGTTAAATATCTAAACAAATAAATTCAGCAGCTTTTGGCAACTATAATGAACTTAAAAATATTTTTTAATTTTCATTCCCAACCCACACGCCCCCAAGCCTTCCTGTTAGGAATAACGTCCATGGATATTTTAAAATAAAAAATAAAATAAAAAATGAGGCCCCTTTTCAGAGCAGCCAAGATTTTAATAGCTGAGAACTGGAAAGGTGATAATATCCCCACTAAAACAGACTGGCAAGCGAAAATGATAGAATATCTACAACTCGCAAAGATGACAGGGAGAACAAGAAGAAACTCAGTACAGAAAGTCAATAAAGATTGGATAATATTGAAATAATATCTTAGAAATTTTTGTGACAATGTTAATCTCCTGGCAGACGTAGAATGAATCATGAAATACAGAGAAAGTATACAATAAAATTAGTTGGATAAGAAATGGGAAACTAATATAATGGTAACGAAATGTGTACAGATTAACAAAATGTAAAATAGCACCATGAAAAGAATCGAAAGTTAGTGTCTATGGTGTGGTTGGTGTGTTTATGTTGTAATATGTGCAGTGTGTATTGGATGTGTTGTACGTACTGTGTAAGTTAAATGTTATAAGAGATATGTAATTGTATTTTAACTGATGTATAATAGAGGTTATTTTAAAATTTTAAAAATTCTATATAAATAAAAGCATGAGTCATTGGGCTTGCATAATCTCCTCAGGGGCCTGATGAATCCTGGGCCTAGATGGACTATGAGCGAGGGCCAGTTCTCAAACAAATTGCCTTTGTTTTCTAAAGCAACCCTGCTGAGCCCAAGTTCATAACTTGTGAACCTGGAAACAACATTTCCCAGAAAGCTTCAAAATGCCCCCCACTGGTGCCAGAAACAAAGCAAAGAACAAGAGAACGGTCTTGACCGAACGTTCCCTCTCAAGTGGCCTGAGTGCCTGTGTACATTTCTTCAAGGTAATATGGAAAGGTATGTTTTCTGGCAGCTGTCGGGGAGTATCATCCATCACATCAAGAGTTTGGGCAAACAAACTGCTCACTAGGCTCTTGAAAGGATGTGGAATTCAACACAGAACTGGCTTATATGATGGACACCGCAACAGGTGATTGCCGAAGGAAAAGAACGAGCGCCTGCTTGGATTTGGTGAAGTTTCAAGAAATTCATTTGTTAACAACTGGAAGAAGAAGAAGAAGAAAAACATGCCCTCCACCCCCCTTTTTTATTTCTACCAATAATGAATTAATTGTTGCTTAAAAGCCTCCAGATCCAAAGTCAACCAGCATCTTGATTCTGCAACAATTCATTTGTGTTTATGGCGTTGTTGTTTTTCTGTGTTGCAGTTTAGAGTAAATAAACTTGTTTCTATTAAAAAAATAATAACTACAATTATTTTGCTTTCTTAGAATGAGACATGTTCTAACACCCCCCCCCCTTTTTATGAAACCCAGTCTTTTCCATTACGGTCTCAGATAGCATCCATTCCCACCAACCTTTCTTTACACTGAGCCTTGGTTCGTAAAGTGAGTTTCCCATGCGGGGAAGAATTGCATCTTACAATGAAAAGTTGCTTCCTGGAAGCATTTTAAAAGACATTTTACTCAGACAACAGCGAACTTTCTATCTGCTCGAAGTAGTTGTAAAACGTTTGTTTGTTTGTTTGTTTGAGTGAGTGAAAGGCAGTCATCAGGTCACCTTGTAAGTTGTTGTTGTTGTTGTTGTTGTTGTTGTTGTCATCGTTGTCCTCATCGGTGCTTTTTTTCTGGGGAGACACAGGGGTACGCATACCCCTAAACATTTTGTGAATCCAATGGGAGAAGAAACAAATATTTATTTTTTATTTATTTATTTATTTATTTAAAAATAGTTTCTTCTCTAGCACAGTGAATCATCAGTTCCGTTGCTACCCCCAGATGGTGGCCTCATTCCCTGTCACAGTGTTTCCTGAGTCTCAGACGGAAGCGAGCGTTTAATATGTGAAGTAGGAGTTGGAATCTAGCACTGTGATTGGACAGTTTCGTTGCATTTACTGTATTTATTTTCCCTGATTTGAACTACAAAATGGCAATTTTCTCGAGTCAAAATTAGAGTACCCCTAAACATATTTTTTTTTAAAGAAAAAAAGAAAGAAAAGCACTGGTCGTCGTCATCATCATCTTGGAAGTATGTTGATCACTTCAGATTTAGGTGAAAACAAAAGGAAGTACTTCTTCACGAAGACTTTGGTTAAATTTGCTTCAAAAGGTGAAGTGATGGTCATCAACACACCCTCCAATATTTCTCCGATTAAAATAATTTTATTATGACTGGGTTGCCACTCTGGGCAGCATCCCACATATATAAAAACATTTAAAATAATTAAAATAAACTTTTCCTATATAGGGCTGCCTTCAGATGTGTTCTAAAGGTTGTATAGTTACTTATCTCCTTGGCTCGGGGCTTGCATAACACCATGCCCTCCAACACTTCTCCGATGAAAATAGGGACATCCTAGGGAAAAGCAGGACATTCCAGGATCAAATCAGAAACTGGGACGGCTTCTGAAAATCCGGGACTGTCCATGGAAAATAGGGGCACTTGGAGGGTCTGCATCAACTTGCATGACTTTAAACAAGGAATAGACAATTCATGGCTGGTACTGTAAGGCTATTAGTGGCTACCAACCATGATGACTATTACCTGTCTTCATAGTCAGAGGTAGTATGAAAAGCAGTTGCTGGAAATCACAGGTTGTGCAACTCATAAAACACGTTGGCGACAAATATTCACATAATTGTTTCAGAAATAGTTTTACATCATTTATCAGTTACAGGTAGGTAGCCGTGTTGGTCTGCCATATTCAAAACAACATAAAATAAGAAAATTCCTTCCAGTAGCACCTTTGTTGTTGTTGTTCAGTCATGTCCGACTCTTCGTGACCCCATGGACCAGAGCACGACAGGCACGCCTATCCTTCACTGCCTCTCGCAGTTTGGCCAAACTCATGTTAGTAGCTTCGAGAACACTGTCCAACCATCTCATCCTCTGTCGTCCCCTTCTCCTTGTGCCCTCCATCTTTCCCAACATCAGGGTCTTTTCTAGGGAGTCTTCTCTTCTCATGAGGTGGCCAAAGTACTGGAGCCTCAACTTCAGGATCTGTCCTTCCAGTGAGCACTCAGGGCTGATTTCTTTAAGGATGGATAGGTTTGATCTTCTTGCAGTCCATGGGACTCTCAAGAGTCTCCTCCAGCACCATAATTCAAAAGCATCAATTCTTCGGCGATCAGCCTTCTTTATGGTCCAGCTCTCACTTCCATACATTACTACTGGGAAAACCATAGCTTTAACTATACGGACCTTTGTCGGCAAGGTGATGTCTTTGCTTTTTAAGATGCTGTCTAGGTTTGTCATTGCTTTTCTCCCAAGAAGCAGGCGTCTTCTAATTTCGTGACTGCTGTCAGTTTGTTCTTGGTATGAGCTTTTGTGTGCATGCACCTGGCATGGGCATCTGGCTGGCCATTGTTAGATGGTGGAAATCTTTTTTGAAAGCAAGAAAACAAAGCCCACGTATGAATGGAACAACACAGATCTGTTATTGTGAGTACAGGAAGCCACCACAGGGGAGAATCAGGCTGGTCATTTCATCCCTACTCACACAGATTGGTGGTTTTGATCTAATTTTCCCGGGTCCAGTCACAGTATGTCTTTAACATGTGGTATATCAGAATCGCCTAGCTCATATCTTCCCAGTACAACAACAGGCTTTGTGTGTGTGGGGGGGGTGCGGGGTAGAGATTCACTTTTAAAAACCCAATAATAATAAAGCAGGAATTTTGAAAACGTCAAGTACTAGTCACATAAGAATGTTCCGATTTTAAAATTATATATTGTTGGTTTCCAAAGGGATATTTTATCGGGGGAAAAGATAAAGTGGACATCTGGGTGAGAGTGTTCCAACAGATTGCGTAGAGATCTGGAGGAAAGAAGGAAATAATTGCAGTCACCACCAGTCTGAAAGATCAGCTGGATTACAACACTGCTAGCCACAGGCTTTGAGTTTAGTACTTGGGAGTTAAAAGTATAAAATTGCTGAGTTCAGTCTGTACCAGCCCTTTGAAATGTTTGCTTTGTTCCATGATGAGACATTTTAGGATTATGGGAGCCCTTTGCCAGTATACTGAGGAGGAGAGGCAGGAAAGAGGAAATAACATAATTCAAGAGGATGGTAGGTTTCCAAGGCAAGCACTTTCCTCTAAAAGTCATAAAGATGTATGATTCCTTCCACTACAAATTAGTAGGAATGTGTTTTCCTGTCTGTAATGAATCGGACCTAAGTTAAGGGATTTTCAGAAACCTACAATGTTTTATGAGTTAATGTGCACCCCAGTTTGAGTGGCAGATATCTCGCAGGACATACCGCTCTTTAAAAGGAGGGAGCAGCTGTTAGAGAGGGAGTGAGTGGTGACTGGAAGAAGGAGGGTGTGGGGCCAGGATAGTGGTGGGTAGGTTAGGATAGGTTGAAGATGTGTATATGATGCTGAAAGAAAGAGTTTACACTGTAATGAAACTAAGCTTATAAACGATTGCATTACTGAAACCGTTATGTTCTGAAAGAAATAAAGACTTGTTATTGTTGAGCTAAGAAAGTATCGTCGTTTATTTGGTCCAGCGAGTTATGTATGCTCATGAGGAGGTGAACTCAGGGAAAAGACAAAACTGACCTGCAGGGTGATAGTTTGTGTCTTGGAGTTCCCTCAGGAGGGGCTAGCGGGCGGAAACCTTGGTATTGCCACAGAGTTGCTAAGAGGGCTTAGCTAACTGATATAGTGAGGGATCTAATGAAAGAGAGACCCTGAACTGTAGGCAAAGAAGAGTTTAACCCCTGAAGCCCAGAGCAGAGGATATAACCGGCCACGGCCGCTGGACAGGAAAACTCCCGTTACTAAGAGATTCCCAGATTATAAATAAAAGGGGATTGACATCACAGACGGACCTCAGAGGGACAGGTGGGGTGGATTGAAATTTGACCCGGAACACCTGATTAGAAATTCACTTAGTAACAAGGGGAGAGTGTGAAGTGGAGGTTCGTCGCACTGTCCTTCATCCTTCATCTTATTTTCAATCATTACTTTGCTCTATAAATACATGGCCACCTATTGTGGTTCAAATATCTTTTCCAGGCTTTATCCCTAAACAAGATCGCTGAAGAAGAGGAGAGTTCCTGGCACGAATCATTCTTTTCTTTGGGATGGAGGTATGAAGTTGAACCATTCGAGACTTATAGCTTCTGCAGCTGTAGAGACTGATACAGGAGAGACATGTTTTATTGCAGCTGGGGCAGAGGAAGACACCTGGTTGTGCTGCTAAAAGTGCATTCCAAGAACTGTTTTCAAAAATTCACTTTTCTACATTTTTAGAGGACACTTGCCCTAAACAGCAAGCTAGGAACAGAACAGCAGTCACATGAAAGGGGGAACGGGTATTGCACAATACACCTTTTGGGCATTGTTTTTGTGGCCACGTGGGACTACTTGTTGTCATCAGTTCCTCCAAATGTTTTTGGTAAGTATTGGCCCAGGACATCTCTGCTCAGCTCTGCTGTCAAGATATGGTTCGAAAGACGACCCATGGCATTTCACATCTTTCTGGGTTCCTTCTAAGTCTGAAAGGTGAGCTGTACTCCCAGTCAGATACAGAAACAACCATTCATGCTCCTCTGAAAATGCTCCAGTTGCTTTTTGTGTTGTGTGTGTGAACACAGACCCTCCAAATGTCCCTACAGTATTTTTCAGAGACGTCCCTGATTTACAGAAGCTGTCCCGGTTTTTTATTTGATCCCAGAGTGTTCTACTTTTCCTTAGGATGTCCCTATTTTCACCGGAGGGACACGGGTGGCGCTGTGGTCTAAACCATTGAGACTCTTGGGCTTGCTGATCAGAAGGTCGGTGGTTCGAATCCCCACGACGGGGTGAACTCCCTTTGCTCTGTCCCAGCTCCTTCCAACCTTGCAGTTCAAAAGCATGCCAGTGCAAGTAGATAAATAGGTACCACTCTGGTGGGAAGGTAAATGGTGTTTCCGTGCACTGCTCTGATTTCAGTGTTCCGTTGCGCCAGAAGCGGCTTAGTCATGCTAGCCACATGACCTGGAAAAACTGTCTGCAGACAAATGCCGGCTCCCTCAGCCTGTAAAGCGAGATGAGCGCCGCAACCCCAGAGCCGTCTGTGAGTGGACTTAACTGTCAGGGGTCCTTTACCTTTACCTTTCTATTTTCACCAGAGAAATTTTGGAGGTTATGGTAGGATAACCCTATTTTCATCAGAGAAATGTTGGAGAGTATGGAATCATCCAACTTCCCAGATAGCTGAAGGCAGCCCTGTATAGGGAAGTTTTTTTAAAAAAAATGTTTATTGTTTCGTTATGTTTTATATATGTTGGAAGCCACCCAGAGTGGCAAACCAGTCAGATGGGTGGGGTATAAATAGTAAAGTATTATTATTATTATTATTATTATTATTATTATTATCATCATCATCATCATCATCATCATTTTGAAATAGGGTGTGCCTAATTTCATTAGGGAAATGTTGGAGGGTATGTGAAAAAAGAAATACTTTTTGTTTTAATATAGATAAACAGATGGAAATGTATTCCTCTTCTGACCTTCAGAAATGGAAAGGCGTTTTAAAAGCACCAGGGACCATTTATGTACACACACATTACATCCCAAGGGCCCCTGGATTCCACATGGTTACCCACCCCGTTGCCTTTCACTTGTCTTGTTGTGAGAATTTGAAAGGTCACACACCTTTCTGACAAGTCCACCTGAACAGGCCCGCAAGCCGTATTGCTCCACTGTGACAAGATTACCATAGAGCAACCTATTTTCCACCAGGGCCATATTTTATTATCAACATCACTGCGTACCACAAAGATTAAACTTGACAGCTTGCTCCTCTGCATGCCCTTGGTGTGTGTGTGTGTGGTGCATCAGGGCTGGTTGTGTCTTTTTGCACAGATCTGATGACAATGATGAGGCAGCACACTTACCGGTACTCACTTTGTTACTGCTGATGCTTTCATTTTATTATGAAAATAATGGCATCATTTGCTTAAGAAGGGTTTTTGCATGTTTAGACCTTTTAACCTCCCCCTAAATAAATTCAGACAAGATGCAAATTTTGGTTTGGTTTTTGGCAGAATTAAGGCCACAACTTTATTGATTACAATCAAGTGAGTGGTTGCATAGGCTCTGGTTCGACTAGCTCCTGCACCCTTGCAGGTAGCGCTGACCCAGGGCATCTGCGTAGGTCAGTCTAGGGTGAAGACCTAGAACAGCAGAAAGTGGGGTCTTGGCTAGTCCAATATCCAGATGTCCCCCTGGACTCAGGCATGGGCACAACCCCTCTCAGGGTTGACGAAACCATTGAGTCCCTGGATTCCTTTAACGGAATACCCTTCGCATAGGGATTGCTAGAGCGTTCTCCCATCCCTATCACCTGAACCAGAGTCTATCCGCAACCTTACAAGTTGTGACAATTTGCTACACAGCCAAATGGCACCAGCCAATCAGCCAAGTGGGGAAAATTCCTGCCGTGCCCCTGTCTCAAAAATTCCCAGTATTATTATTATTATTATTATTATTATTATTATTATTATTATTATTATTATTTTAAAAAATTGTCCTCTTGGTTCCTGAGCATTTTATTACTGAACATTTTCAACAATATAAAGTTTGCTGGGATGGTTGTCATTCCCAGAATGGTGACTGATCTGCTGCTTTTTGTTTGTTTGTTTGTTTGTTTTTAGTAAACAACACAGAAAGTCAATCTTTCTGATGTTGTTTTCCAGTCAACGAAGAAGATATTTATATCACTGGATCATGCTTCTCTGATTCAGTCACCATGAAACTGGAAATGTTGTCTCCAGTGAGATTTTGAGGCGTTTACCAAATCAAACAGTCATTTTTTCACAGAGAAATTTTGCACCCGGTTGCCACATATTAGCATGTGGAGACTAGCAGAGCATTTCAAATCAAGCTATGTAGCTGATGCTCAGTCTTTACATCTTAGCACCGTTAATTGTTTGCACAGTTAATTAATCTATTGAAGAGGCATTTTGTTAAATATCCATGGAAATGCACATATTGACTGTTTCAAGGTCAACACTTTTCTAAAGCTTGAGCTATTGAGTGTTGCCTCTCTGCGGTCCGTTCCTATAATTGGCTTACTTTTTCCTCTCGCTCCCTCTCCCTCTTGTGGTTTTCTTCCCCATTTAAGAAACAAATAAGAACTTCGGCGTCTGTTTCAAGGGGAGGCGCAGAAGACAATTCTGGTTATGTGTTTTAAGGGCAATTTCCTTGCGTGCTCGTATCACAAAATTTGGAAGTCATCCCATCAGCACATGTTAAAAATATGTTTAGCTGGGAGAAAAAGGTTAGACATATAAGGTTGCAAGTTGTTCTAATTTAGTTCCATGGATTTTCTTTCCCTTTGGTGCAATTTGTTACTTGGTTTCCCCTTTAATTGGCAGTTCTACCAATAAAAGGCGGCAGAGATGAAGAGCCGAAACAAGAGCTGAGCAGATTCACAGAATCATAAAGTTGGAAGGGACAATGGACGTCATCTAGTCCAGGCATAGGCAAACTCGGCCCTCCAGATGTTTTGGAACTACAACTCCCATCATCCCTAGCTAACAGGACCAGTGGTCAGGGATGATGGGAATTGTAGTCTCAAAACATCTGGAGGGTCAAGTTTGCCTATGCCTGATCTAGTCCAACCTCCTGCTAAATACAGAATGAGTCAGGCAGGATACAACTAGGTTAAAAAAAAAAGCATAGGACCCCTGGACGGTTAAGTCCAGTGAAAGGCGGCAATGGGGTTGTGGCGCTCTTCTCTCTTTCAGGCTGAGGGAGCAGGCATTTGTCCACAGACAGCTTTCCGGGTCATGTGGCCAGCATGACTAAACCGCTTCTGGCAAAATGTGACACCGTGACAAAAACCAGAGAGCACAGAAACGTTGTTTCCCTTCTCGCTGCAGTGGTACCTATTTGGCAGGAGCTGGGACAGAGCAACAGGAGCTCACCCCGTTGTGCGGATTCGAACCACCAACCTTCTGATTGGCAAGCCCAAGAGGCTCAGTGGTTTAGACCACAGCGCCACCCACTGTGCATCTATGTGCATCTGTGACAGACGGCTCTCCAGCCTCAGATGGCTGTCCAGCAAAGGAAAGCAGCCATTCCCCACACTCTCCCTGCCCCGGACATATTTGTTTGGTTGTTTATGCACAGATCCTTTTTCTCATCTAAATAGCAGGGAAAGGTGTCCAGACATTTCCACAAGTGGACGTAGAGTTATATATTTTCAGAGAAAACCCTGCTGGGTAACTCTGTGGCAGATTTGCAGCACTAGCAGATACACAGGTCTTAAATCATTTCACCAGTAGGCCCCATACAGGAGGATTTCCTAGTGGACGGTGTCCTTGCAATGTCACAATTTCCCTTCATGCTCCCCGCAAACAAGCAAGTGGAAGTCAAGTGGGCCAGAAACTTGAACTGATGCATCAATTTTAAAAAGTAGTTATCATACCTGTATATGCAAGCATCAAAGCAGCATCTGATATGCACAATTCTTTGTTTTGCGGTGCTAAATAGGCAGGTATGTGTAAGTGTTTTATCACTCCAAGTGCCACTCCCTGCAGCGTTTGCGATTCATTGTTTTTCAGCTTTATTTTTATCTGTAGATGAGAAGATTCTTCTAATTAGCTGGCTTTCCCCTTTTTCTTTTGCACAAGAGGTTCGTGGCAAGAAATGTTGACGACGGGAAGAGTTGGCTTTGAAAATTCAGAGAAAGGGGTTTGGAAAATTAGAGGTGACTTTTTAAAAATGTCCCAATGCAAATAGAAATTCTGTTGGCGTGGGAGTGGGGACCAAGGCAAACTAAAAGGCTTGGCAACTGGAAGCTGAATCTGGGATCCTGCATAGTCCATGATGGGCAGGTTGCAGATATTAAATATTGCACAGTTTGAAGCGATTGGAAGCATAAGAACTGACTCCTATTGTTACGGAAAAGTTACC
>OFHU01001919.1:0-30022 GCA_900245905.1 Lacerta viridis
CCCAGCCGTCACTGCAGTGCACCACCACTGATGTTTTACCAGATTCGATTTTGTCAGCAATTCTCACGGCTCCTGAAAGAAGCATCTTTAAAAAGACGGTTCCAAGTTGAAATATTGCACCAAAGCAAACTCGGCTATAATACATTTTGTGATAAGAGCAAAATGGCATCTCTGCATAATTGGACTGAAGACCTTTCTAGTCTAGAATTCTGTTTCCAGAAGTGCCCAGCTGAATGCCTAGGGATCTTACAAGAAGGGATGGCTTCTTCTTGTTTCTCCCCAGAGCCTAGCATTTAGAGGCATCCTGTTGCTGAACAGGCAAGTATTAATTTAGTCACCGTAGCCAGGCTCGTGCACAGGGGGGCAGCCAAGTACATTTGCCTTGGGCCTAGGAGACCTAAGCCAGCCAGGGGGCCCCCCACCAGCAGCCTGCCAGACTTATACTGACATGCCAAGAGCAAGCCTCCCTCCCTGGGTCTAAGACAAGACAGACCAGATCATTACTAACAGCTGTTGATAGACCTCCACAAATGACATATAGGCGGCATTCATATGCAATGCTAAATCGTGGTTTACTATTATGTGGACAAACCTCCACAATCCCAAACAAAGCATCAAGCTCATGCAGACTCCCTACCCCACCTCCTTCTGTGCATCTAGTGCTTCTGCAAAGTTTAGTCCAGCATATAAAATAATCTTAGTGTTACATTTCTTGTAAACCACTTAGAGGTTTTACTGCAATTAAGCAATATACAGTGGTGCCCCGCTAGACGAATGCCTCGCTAGACGAAAAACTCGCTAGACGAACGGCATTCGTCTAGCGGAAGCTGCCCCGCAAGACGAAAAAGTCTATGGGGCTGCCTCGCAAGACGAAATTTTTTTTTCGTCTAGCGAAAACTGCTATTTGCATTGGTGCTTCGCTAGACGAAAAAATCGCTAGATGAAAATACTCGCAGAACGAATTATTTTCGTCTAGCAAGGCACCACTGTACAAAGTTTGTTAAATAAACGATGTATGAACCAGGGATACTGATTTATAATGAACTCTGGCATGTATGAATTTGGCGTAATTTTTTCATAATTCAGAAAAGGGTATGTTATTTGAAATAATAATCTAAAATAAAATGGGTTATTTAATTTTATTTAAGATTATATTATGATATATAATAATATATCATACTCTAGCCTATTTTAATAACAGAGTTTCACAACCCATTGCTTATTATAATCGGCTTATTATAATAAAGCCAGTGTGTGGAAATTTGTCCTTGTAGTGCTAAGTCAGGGTTTAGCATTACATGCACACACAATGCTGAAAAGATCAATGTACTAAACTGTTGCAGTGGTGTAACTCATTGCCATCAACATTTCTCAAGTAGATGGGGTGAATGATTCTTGGCAGAATATATCTAAAAACCGACTATGCCAAGCATGAATACTAAATCCCAATTACAACCTCCTGGAAAGCACATCAAGATTAGATTATTCACTTAACCTGTGGAAAAGTTTGTTTGTTTGCTTGCTTCCTATAATTTGTACACCACTTGATTGTAAAAAAAGAAAAAAAAGCCTAAAAGCAGATTACAAAAGATAAAACAGTAAAATCAAGAAAAAATTACAACCCTGCTTTAAAACATACAAAAGTTAAAATACTAAAACATTAAAATTACCTCAGCTTTCTGAGCACCTGGGTAGGCTTGTCTGAATAGGAATGTTTTTAGCAGGTGTCAAAAAGAGCACAGTGAATGCACCTGCTTGATCTCAATAGGCAGGGGCTTCCAAGGTGTAGGCATTGAATCCTTACAAATGTGGAACAGTTATTATATGCCACCTGGAATAGTACCAATTTTGCTAACTGAAGTGGCTGAGTGGGCACTTGTAAGATAAGGTGATCTTGTAGGTAAACTTTGCAGTACAGTCAAACCTCAGTTCCCGAATGCCTCCGTTATTGTACATTTCAGCTCCCCAACGCCAAATACCCAGAAGTAAATGCTCTGGTTTTCAAATGATTTTCAGAACCTGAACATCTGACACGGCTTCCACTTGAATGCAAGAAGCTCTTGCAACCAATCAGAAGCTGCGCCTCAGTTGTTGAATGTTTCAGAAGTCGAACAATCTTCCGGAACGGATTACGTTTGACAACCGAGGTTTGACTGTGTAAGAGTTGAAAACACCATTATACAATGTAAGCTGATCCCCACAAAAAGGTCGTTTAAAATCAGCAAAGCTAATTTAGACAGGACAAACATCACATTCTGCCCATTAGATCTGAAAATTTAATTAACAATTTCAGTTCTCTATAAAGCAATAAAATGGAAGTCTAGAGAGTGCCACCATTCTCTTTACAAAAATACCATTTGCTAAATTTTCTGATGTCAATTAATTCTGTTAGCAACTTGTTATTAAGACTTTCAAGACACTAACAAATATTCTGTTCTATCTTGCTATGCCCTGAAATGCTTGGGGTTAAGAAACACTATCTACAAAACCTTTTAAAAATCAATAAACCGGATGAAAAATGAAAAATATAAACACTAGATAACAAACAAAAAGGAATCCCATTTCCAATGAAGTCAGTGTTTATCTCTATTGGCATCTGTGCTTTGATCCATAGACAATATACAAACTAAACCATGACACTGCATGTCTTAGCTGGAAAGCCATGAAGGTATGCAGTGTTTGCAAATAAGGCACTTCTGGTAGTTAGCCAAGCAGAACTGTAGTTCCTGTGGCAGTCTGCCAGATAGAGGCTGGCAGGAGATTTGCCTTGATGTGTGTGTGCCAACATTCTGTGTTGTGAAGAAACAGAGCCATGTTCTAGAGTGAAAATGATCCCAGGTAATTCCTACCTAAATATGAGGGCTGGTGAAGCAGAATGAGACTGAGGTGTCAATCGGTGCATTCACATCTCTTATCTGCTATGAAGTCACTAGATGACTTTTGGCAAGCTATCATCGCTCAGTTTTGGTCCTGCAAGTGCAATATGGAGAAAATAATACTGAGCTATTTTGTAAGATTGTTGTAGGAACTACACTAACATTTATGAAACACTCAACTGTCTAAAAGAGCTGTGCAAACTCTAAATGTGGAAGAATTACATGGCAAGAGCAGCCCTGACTTTTATCCACTCTGCTTTGTAATTTTGTCCAGGGTCGGGGAAGGGGCAGGCAGGTGTTATTTGTTATCCTATTGCCAAGGCCAAGAATCCCAAAACTTGAGCTGAATTAGGCGTAGGGTAAGGAGTTGTCAGTTCCTCTGTCCTACAGTAGAAGGGCTTAGCCCATACCTAGTCAAACTGAAACAATTTTATTCAAACATGTTTGTAAAGCTGCCCTGAAGAGTTAAATGGGTTACAAATGTTTTAAACAGCATAAGTAGATAAAAAAATAAATAAGGATTGCTACTACTGGAGTCTATAACACACACTAAGAATTTTTGATTTTGTTTTGACTATGGCAGACCAACACGGCTACCCACCTGTAACTGGAGCATATACCAGTAGTTTTATATAATCTGAAAAACCCAGATTCTGAAGAATCAAGGCATTTCCCCTTTTCAGATTATATGGAGAAGTGACAAAAGAATAACACATGGAGAAAGATTTTAACATTTAAAAGCCAAAAACCCACAATGTATGTTTTCAACAAACCCATTACCCGTATGTATTCCAGCCAGTGTGTACTCTCCACATTGGACAGCCATCGAGATTCATCAATTGTAGGGTAAACGATTTCCTTCAGTTTACGCAGTGATTCTCTCATTACGTGGATGTTTGGAATTTCCAAGAAAACCAACTCCACGTTTGGGTAGGCACTTTCACTTTCATAGCCGCCACCTTTCGTCTGAAAATACATTTTAAGTAATTTAAATGTTTCTTTAAGATTTCTTGAATGCCCACCAGGGAGAAAAAGCTAGCTGGCAAGCATGAAGGAAAGGGCTCGCTCAACAGTGGCCTCACACTTACGGAACTCTACTTCAAGGGAGATGTGCATGACCCCTTCTTTACGGGCCTTTATTTACTTCTTTAAATATTTATGTAGCACTATATCATAAAAAAGAAAAATACCAAAGAAGTTTGCAGCAATAATACATAAAATAAAAACCACATAAAAAGTTAAAAACAAGTATCAAATACTCATTATGGAAATAAGTATTCTTAAATTGCCTGCATTGGCCTGGCAAAATAGAAAGCTTTTGGTGGGATTTAAGAGATATCTGTTTCAAATTGGTTTTTCTTAAGATATTATGGTTATGCTGGCATAAACCAAGGCTGAAATAGCATTAAAATGTTTTAGTTAGCTCTAATGGTATTTTAGTCTACGGGTGGCACTGTGGGTTAAACCACAGGGTGAGCCTAGGGCTGGTGCTAAATCAGAATCAGAGCCGGCTTGCCGAATCCCAGGCGGTTCGAATCTCCGGGGTGAGCTCCCATTGCTCAGTCCCAGCTCCTGCCCACCTAGCAGTTCGAAAGCACGCCAAAGTGCTCCAGCGGGAAGCTAAACGGTGTTTCCATGCGCTGCTCTGGTTTGCCAGAAGCGGCTTAGTCATGCTGGCCACATGACCTGGAAGCTGTACGCCAGCTCCCTCGGCCAATAAAATGAGATGATCGCTGCAACCCCAGAGTCGTCTGTGAGTGGACCTAATGGTCAGGGATCACTTTACCTTTACCTAATGGCATTTTAATTTATTATTATTGTTGTTGTTGTTGTTGTTGTTGTTGTTGCTTATTCTTCTGAATTATGATTGTTGTATTGATATTGGTATTCAAATTTTAAATATATTTTTCATGTTTGTATCTTTGATCATGTATGTTGTCTTTTATCTTTTATGGAAGATGCCCTGTGAGAGTTCAGTGCTAAAAGAGTGGCCTTAAAATATTTTAAATAAGGTAATTTCAACATTTTAAAATTTAAGTATTTCAGGGTGATACTGAACTAAGTCATACTCAGAGCAGACCCACTTAAGTCCATTAATTTCAGTTGCCCTACTCCAAAGTGTGACTTGAATTATAAATAGATGTTTATTTCCCCCCCTTATGCTAGTTCTACCTTATTTGTATCTGCAACACTGTTCTGTCTAGCATCAAAGATGAAGAGCTTGTGGGACTGAGCATTGGCATCCATAATCGTCTGCAAATATTTCTCATCTTCTTTGCATCGCTTGTCATTTGGGCCCACTAGAGGTTGGCTGCAACGTGTGATGGTGGCCTGGCTTTCAGGGTGGATCCAGGATAACACCTAGGTTAAGGGGGAAATATATAAACACCAATGTATATGCAGTAGAAACAACTGCAGAAGTCAGATTAGCAATGGATGTAACGTCATAAGAAGACAGAGAATAAAGGTACTGGTTAAAAAATCAAAAGACACACATATTATTTTACATGACCATCAAAACTAGTAATACTGTTCTGCATGAAGTTTCCTATCAATAGCAAACCACCTATGGAACTTTTAAAAGTGTATTTGCAATACAGTATAGCAACTGGGGGCTTGCCTGCTGTTTGATTCCCCCTTCCCCACCACACACACAAATCTCTCAAGGGAACTTAATGGCTAGGCACGGGCACAGTGGTGTCGCAAGGGGGGGGGTGCGCCCCGGGTGCCATGTCTGGAGGGGTGACTAGAAGGCACCCCGTGGGGTGCTCGCCCCGCGCTGCAGCAGTGCGAACAGCCATCGCGCTGCAGCTGCACATGGAGGATCCTCCGCTGCTGCAGCTGCGAGCAGAGGATCCCACCACCGTCTGTATGGTGCTCGGGCGGCGCTTGCGGCAAACCACTACGTGCGCTGTACATAGTCACGCCACACATGCACTGTACATAGAGGTTTGCCGCCAGCGCTACCTGAGCACCGTATGAACAGCAGTGGGATCCCTCCATCACCACTGCAGCCACAAGCAGAGGATCCTGCCAGTACAGTGTTCGAGCAGCGCCGGCAGCAAACCGCTACGTACAACACTTGCACAGTCTCGCATACATGCGCTGTATGTAGCGACGCTGCACATGTGCCCTACATAGCAACGCAACGTTTACACACCCAGCGGTTTGCCCCGCCCCGGGTGTCAGTTAGCCTTCCTTTGGCCTTGCATGGGCATAAGGGTAGCCTGGTCCCAAGTCATTTAAGGGTTTGTAAACAATCAACACTACCCTGCACCTTATCCAGGAGCAGAGAGGCAGCCAATGTACCTACTTCAACTAAAGCATAATATGCTGAATGAGTACACCTCACAGAAGTATTTTGCACTAACTTCCAGACTAATCTTGAGGACAACCCCACATACCTGTAGAGTGCATTGCAATAATCAAGTCTTGAAGTTACCAGTGAATGGCACCATGGAATGGATAATTAACCCCCTACAAATTTATTTCCCATACCATTACTGCTTATTGTCTAAAAACAGAAGTACAAGCTTCAGAAAATGGCTTTTCACACTAGGATAATTATGCATTCTGTTAGTCCCAATTCTGACATCAAATACTATTCTTTGCACAAACTGCTGAAGTGCAGTTCAACTGATTTTTGAATCTATGAAGTAGATTTTATGCGATCTTCCCACCACATTTTGCACAGAATTAATATAAGTGCTTTTTTACACTTGAGTTCCCAGCTTAGGACTGTTTCTTGTTTCCTCTTTTAGTTCACATATTCTTCCTTCCAAGAGAGAATTGGGCAACTAGTTTTGGAGCTCTCAGATTAGGTGTCAAGCTGCATCATAACCCATACACCAGCAATTCTTTTCTAACTCAGGACTTTTACTTACTGGAACTCTGCCTTTTGCCCGAAATGCTGCTACTCTGGAGAGATCATCATCTTTTACACTAGCTGGCACAACAAGAACAGCAGGGTATGTGTCACAAAATTCATATGTGCTGTTGATTTTAGATATTTTCCAACTCTCATTGGGTAAGCCCTGCACAGAAGCAAAACAATGTTTTAAGGAGTCAAGGTTTACACATCTGATTACAGGATCCCCAAAAATTAAACCTAAAATGTTTAATTTAAACCTAAAATGTTTAATTAAACCTAAAATGTTAAAATTATATTGTAACTCATTTTTATTTTTATTTTACAAGGCTTCTGAAGGTTATAAAAACCAGTATTCGTCCTGAATGTATGAGTAGATCAAAGTTCAAAGTCTGAATGGGGCAGAGCTCTGTTGCATCTGCACAAACTACTTGCTTGCTACAGGTGGGCATATAACAGCTAAAGGGAAATTTAAACACAATCCTGGCATATTAGTTTGTTATGTAAAAGAGGTGCCAGAATTTGCTTATTTTCCTCTTTCCTTTTTTTGATCATGTAGTAACTCACACTAAATGCATTAACAGACAAGCGATATGTAAATATAGTAAATAAGAACTAGGCGACATGCACCCCCCCCCCACTAACTGCTCTCATGGCGAGGACCTATATGCATATAAAGGTACACACAAATATTGTTTCACAATTAGCAGGAGGAGTACCGGTAAGCACGAGTCTACACATCTTGTGGCATACCACACAGAGGACATTCAGTGTGAGGCCATTCAGGAAGTGGCTGCATTATTGGATGGGGGGGCATGTGTAGTTCCTCTCTCTAGCCCAACTATTATGTCCAGGAAAACAATGGGGAAAATGGCATGGTTCTTGACTTTTCAGTGTCCATCTAGTATCAGCAATGTGCCGACAATTTTTTAAGTACTTGACTTAGTCTTTTAGATCTTCCACAAATGTATATTAAGGCAAAATAGAAAACACTGTAAATTAATTTTTATAAGTGGAATTTGTCATTACCTACCTGCCTCTTATACTCTGCCATTGGATCATAAACTTTCCAGCCATTAACAGGAAATTTCTCTTTATAGGTGAATGCAAAGAGTGGCTAAATGCAGTGAAACAAAAGCATACATTACTACCATTTAATCACACTACTTCTCTCTTCATTTCTTAAGAGTTCAAAAGAGCATTTTACAATGAGATTAAAATTCAGTAAAAAACATTCTTCATAAATATCAACAATCTTAATTTTATCCACTCTGCCAAGTGCATGTGGCTAGCAACAATAGAGTACAATGAAACATTCACTGCCACACAATGGAGTGTGCCTCCGGGGTGAAACCAAACCACTGGAGAATCACAGTGCCTGCAGTGGCTACGATCTCTCCAGGGTGAAAGCCTTGGCAGTGTTGTATGGAGGTCCTGGGCTGCCCAGATGACAAGGCCCCCCTCTCAACCTCACTGATGTACTCCAGAGGAAACCAGAGCAATACGTTTGGCACCAGCTTGGCTGTAGGTGTTGCTGGAAGGAGGCATACAAGATGCTATCCAACCAACTTAGGGACTCCACTCTGGATTTGTGTGGGGTTACTCCTTATCATTTTCTTCTCTCAAAGATGTCCCACAAGGTGGTGGGTATGGATATAGACCCACCAAAATTAATGAACATGACAAAGTTAGGTCTATTAATTTCAATGGGTCTATTCTGAGTAACTTATTTGAATACTGCTGTAAGTTCTTTTAACTACACTACTAAGAAAAGTGAGAATCATATTGATTTTTTTTTTAATTCTAAAGCATCACAAGACTATATTTAGATTCCTCCCACCATATAGTTTGAAGAATGAACCAATGCTGAGGGTATGGAACTCCTAATTGTAATACTTACTAGCCCATGAGAAAGAGGAAATGCTCGGTTAATAAGGTTTTGAAAAATCTCCAGTCTATGTTCTTCCTGTTTATAGGCAAGCCGCAAGTTTCTCATATCCTGTGAAAAGATATCTTAAGGTTTGGTGTGTTAAACGAAAAATTACAGCAGTTACAAACATTATTCAAAAGATTATTTTTTTTCCCACTGGCTGGTGGTACTAAGGAACCTCCTCTTTTAATCCAGGTTTATCTGTAAATTAATAAAAACCTGTTCTAAACTTTAGGTCTTAGGGCTGCAATGAAGAAGTTATACCAGTGCATTCACAACAGCCGTAAGAAATAAGCAAGTAACAGCCTCTAAGGTACATCACTGGGATTCCACAATGAAATTAAAGCACAATTTAAGTACACTTCTGCAAGATTAAACTGATACCTTGCAAACAATTTCTATTCCACAAGAGTTGTCTCCATGGCTCTGCACTCCAATCTTTTCAACTCTGGTCATCACTCCAAGAGGAACATCAAGAACAAAATGTGGATCCTGAAATTTGAAGAAAAAGTAAACACCATGTTTCTTTATTGCAGGTGTGAGGAAATATGTAATATGCCGTTTGAGGTAAAAATACAAAATTATATTAGGCCGCATAAAGCTGAAACAGTACTTTATGCTTGTTTATACATGTGCCAGTTTCTGAAAAGAAAAGCACAAGAGTAAGGCTGTAGCAGAAAGATGCATGACATGCAATAAGAAAAAAGGGCTCACCCTCTCAACATTCTTGAAATACATTTTGAAATCTGTCACTGATAGTGTACCACTGATGGCTCCAATAAATGGGCAGATATACATGACGTCTTTAGCTGGAAAAAATAAGACACTTTATTGGCACTAAAATCGAACTACAGGATTATTTTTATTATGTATAAACACACAGGCAAAATACCTCATGCAAAAAACTTCTTTGAGGCTGGAATTTACACATGGAACGAACTGAGTTTACACAGCCAATTATTTCAGTTTTTAAAAATAATGCCTATTTCATAGCACTTCAAAAGCAGGCATTTTCATAACTGAAAAAATAAAAATAAACAAAAGGCTAGCATGTTATTGGTTACCTGTAAAATACTTGATGATTACAAAAAATAAGAATACCATCTAGCACATTAAAAATGTTTTTAAGGACACAATTTTTTATTTTAAGTTGACAGTTTTGTACAGTCATCTACATTTTCAGTAATAAAAGCCACTGCACAATCCTACTTTGAGGGTGCCTTACAGTGAAATCCTGAATATGTATACTCAGAAAGCTTCTGATTTCAATGGTACTTACTCCTAGTATACTGAATTGCAGTCCCAATGTCTGCCATAATGTGCATACTTCCCTTCTAATGTCTTTAGAATCCAGAACTTTGGAAGCTAAAATCAGAGCTATGAGGCATATTTATGGGGATAGCAGAGAAGAACTGGGTACATTGTGGACAAACAATGTCATAAATTTCAAAATGACCAACACATAAGGTTGGCAAATCAAACATGACATTTTACAGAACCTTACTACATCTCATTCACTAAAAGCTGAACTTATGGCAACTGAGGGAATCATTCTATTCCTCCCAACAATGACAACGACATTTAGAAGCAGATCCGAAAGTTCTGTGAATTAGTCACATGGAAGAACTTATCTTGCAGGCAAATGAGCAGACATCAAATCTGGCTTTCCACTTCACAGCCCAGATACAGATTCAAGACAGCACCTTATGAATAAAATATGACCTAACAATTTCATTTTGCACTGAGGCAATACTGAGAGTTATACTAAAAAGGTTCTGTGATACATGGTGGCAAAACATACGGTTACGCACTCTCCACTCCCCCTAGCGGTGAGAAGTCCAGGGTCAATGCCAAGGTTTAGTTTTCTTTGGGTGAGCCCAGCCACCACAGTTTTATTATGTTTTCATAGTATTTACTTTATTTTCAAACCCCTTTCTCTGCAGCAGAACGGCAGAAGGTTGGAGGACACAGAGGCACAGATTACATCATCCCTCCTCCACCAGCCCACTTCACAGAAGGCATTTTTTTTCATCATCTTGCTACAAGGTTAGCAACCTGTGCTTCATGTTGGAAATAATGGAGAAAGAATCTTCTGTTGCTAGCGTGGAAATTCAGGCTAAGAAAAAAAACATTGCAACTAATGACTTTTGTGGGTTTACCTACACAGCAGGTAAGATATTCTTGGAAGCAAGCAAGCAGAAAAATGGGCGTGCATTGATTCCACACCAGTGAGAGTCACTAAATTGCCTCCAAGGCTGCTTCCATGTACTCTCTGCCTTATCAGTCTCAAAAGTCAAGACCTGTCAGCTGTTCCCACTTTAAATATTTCACTTTTAAGTACTGAAATCCCAGGCAGCCTGGAACATAGGTATCTAAAGGACTGCTTTCTCCAAACAAAACCTGCACATCAATTAAGTTCTTCCTCAGAGATCCTTCTGTGAGAGCCTCTGCCTTCAAATGCTAGGCAGAGGGCTACCAAAATGAGTGCTTTTCCAAAGGTAGTTTCCAAACTATTAAACTCCATTCCCAGCTATGTTTGCCTACAATCTTCTCTGCTGCTTTACTGTCCCTTGTTTTTTAGAAAGTTTATAGGATCATGAAAACTATGTGTGAACCAATCCAATCCTTAGGAACACTCCAAACCTTTATTCCAAAGAAGGGGAGGGTTGAGGGGGAGAATACAGTGGTACCTCTGGTTGCGAATGGGATCCGTTCCAGAGGTCTGTTCACAACATGAAAAGAGCACAACCTGAAGCACCGCATCTGCGCATCCCGATTCGGTGCTTCTGTGCATACACAAAGCGCAATGTAGTGCTTCTGCACATGCGCGCGCACCGAAACCCGGAAGTAACGCATTCCGGTACTTCCGGGTTCGGCACGTTCGTAACCCATAGTGAACGCAAACCGCAGAGAATGCAACCAGAGGTATGACTGTATGTTGTGTGCCATCCAATCTAGACCACTAGCATTCTACTCCACAATGGAAAAAATAAAACTTGAAGAGAAAGCACTTGAAGCTGCATAGAAAAAATACTGTATATTCTGGCGTATAAGACTACTTTTTAATCCAGGAAAATCTTCTCAAAAGTCGGGGGTCGTCTTATACGCTGGGTGGAGAATCTGTGGTCGAGTATATCTCAAACTCTATATTTTAACTGGAAAAGTTGGGGGTCGTTTTATACGCCCAGTCGTCTTATACGCCGGAAAATACGTTAAGTACCCAAGACCAGTACTTGACACATCAGTCTCACAGCTACTAATTTCTGGGTTAATTTATAGTTTATTAAAATTATTCTCAGATATGCTTGTCTTTTGTGCTTAGCATCTCCTATGGCTTAACTCAGGTATAAAGGCCGAAATAAATAAAAAATTAAAAAATTGTCCAGTAGCACCTTAGAGACCAACTAAGTTTGTTCTGGGTATAAACTTTTGTGTGCATGCACACTTCTTCCGATACCAGGTATAAAGGATCAAGGATCCAGAATAAAAACTGATCAGTGTAATAATTCTGAAATATATAAAACCAAATGAGTAGCTTTCATTTTGTGTTTGGCCACAAACAACAATGTTCTCAGCCACTCAGTACTCCACTTACCAATAGCTTTAATTGATTCTCCAGGAAAAAGTGGAGCCTCTTCCATCTGGGCGAGCTTGTTTCCATCCCTCAGTGCCTGGCAGAAATCAAATGCTAAATGTAAATCTTACATTCCATCTACAGAGCTTAAACAACAACAACAACAACAACGAGGTGCTTTTGCTATGAGGTTACAGTAGCAATACAAAAACAGTGATTTCTTCTTTAGCAGAGTTCTTTAACACTACAGGCTGGTGTGGATGTACACATAATTGAAGTTAAAGAGATCAGGGGTGAATTATTCTCCTTCCCCCTTCCCTTCCAACTTGGATGCAAAATCCCCCTCTCCTTTGCTAAAATGTGGTGTTTCATCAACAACTGCTAATCAAAGTACCAGTAACCACAGTTTTCATCTTGCCAGATCTGAAAACAGCTTGGAGGCCTGTTTAATCAGGAACCCTGGTAAAGCCTTAAGTATAGTTACTATTGCTGCAAAAGTGATGGGAGAGGGTGAAATTTGTTCCCAAGATACAAAAGGTAGAGAGGGAGAGGGAGATACACTGTGGTCTGTCCCTGATCTCTTAACCATGGATAAGAGTACATCTGCTTAGGTTTTATGCAGCATTACAGGATTTGCAGAATAAACAGTGTCGATATTTACAATATGGATTAGTAGCAAAGCATTCACACAAAGGTAAGACAAACTACACAAAGTTAAGAGCAACTATTCCAATTAGCACATACAAGACACACAAAAATTCAGCAAATATTGTAAGTTGTTGGGTATTTTGACATACAGCTCCCAAAGTCTTTTGCAGTGTTATTTTTTATACATATGGCTGATCAAATGTTTTCAAAGTTTTTTTCTCACTTTTTAGCTACTCAATGCTTTTTAAGGTTGTTTTTTCAGATCCTGCCCTGTGTCATATTTTCCCCCTGCTAATGGAGGCCCACAGGCCCCAGAAACCCTCCCAAAATTAAGCAAGGAATGATAAATCATTTGGCTAAAATTTTACATAAGAAAAGCAAATGTCAAGTTGCAATAACTAGATACTGCACTTTCATCGTACATTTTGAAATGTACACAACAGGTATGCAGTATGTAAATATACATATTTGTATGTAATGTGAGTGACCATTTACTCCATTAGCAATGCCAGCTAGCTTTATTATGGAAACTAACTGTGCAAGAGGAGGTCTGTTTGTGAAGCAGACTATATATCTGGTCCATAGACCATTATCTAGAGAATAAAGTATTCCCCAGAAAGAAAAACAGGTTGACTAGCTATACAGAACTGAAGCACAGCAGATAACTCTGGAAGCTTTAATAAAGAAATGTTTTACTGAACATTTGTTCTAGTCCATTTTATTTTCTGCAGCCTGCTTTTATTCGCCTCCATTTTTAAAACATTCCACAGCTTTGCCCTGCCACAGCTCTTGCTGAACAGAGCTGATAGAGCTGTTACACAGCTCTTGCTGAACAGAGCTGATAGAGCTGTTCAGCTTTTTTCTCTGCTTGCTTAAAATCATGCTTCATGACCACAGCAGTCTTTTACTGAACCGATGATAGTGGGAGAGAGCCGTTCAAGTGGCCCTCAGGACTCCATTCAAGGAAGAATGGATGGTCTCCCCACAGTGGCAGTCCTATGTGGCAAAGAAGATTTCCTTCAGCTCAGGGGCCTCAAGTGTCCCTTACGAAAGCACCAAAAGCATTCCAAATTAATCTCTAGCCACCCCCCACTAAAAACCAATCAGCATCTTGATGAAATACCAGTTGTGCACATGTAGGTCTGACTAAGGCATTTACAAGAACTGAAGATTCGGTAAGTCAGATTATGAACAGTTTTTCACCGCATAAAACAGATCAACCAAATGGCTTGATGTTTTAATCAAACTACACATGATGCAATAACTCTTATGTCCATACTTTTAGATCACACTCATGGCTTGAGTTCACCCCTGACTGGTACTATTTTGGGGAAGAAATACAGTGTGGACTGTTCATGCCCCTATTTTTATTTTTTTTTGAGATCACAACGTATTTCCTTGTAAGGTTTCAGAATAAAATTTGCAACATTTTAAGTTCCGGCATGTACAAACATTTATTAAAAATAAATGCTCGCAGAGGTCCACCACAACTTCTGCTGTATTTCTGATTTACAAGTCAGGATTAATACTGCAATCCTTCCAACAGTTGCCTTCCCATATGTCCACATGATGTTTATAGAACTCGTGTTTGTATCTGTGCAATACTGCTCTAGCAGAAGTGTGGTGGAATTATTATTTTTTAAAGCAATTGGCCAATTTATCACTTGACATTAACAGATTTTGATGTGAAATACTAATATGACATCTGGCATACTATGATTTATACTCCTTATCCTACATACAATATTAACTGGTGTAATTAACTTACTGATTCATTAACTGCATATTTAAAATGTAGACTTTAATAAGTTTTTAATTACAAACACTCACCACTAAATCATATTCAGTTCCACTGGTCTTGTAAATCTATGTGCCTCACTTCACTCACGGAATTCATTTAAGATTTGTTTCAAAATAAAATATTATTCCAAGTCCAATAATTTGTATTTTTTTGTCATTCTGATGTTTTGTTGTTCCGTGGATCCATCTCTGTATGAACATTTATTAGTTTTTTATATGTTTTATTTATTTAAATGGTATAAATCAATAAAATCATATAATCACTGAAAATCATAAAATGTCACCTATATTGATATTGTAATATTTTAAGCAGCACCTTAATGGTTAAAGGGTAACTCCCTAAACTATTTTTAGTCAACACTATTTATTTTATATAAAAAATCCTTTTGTGAACTTGAACAATACTCTACTATATATAAATATATACAATCAATCAATATTTTGACTTTATGACCAAGATGCAAATAAATGCTTAATCAGATCTTCATGGCCAAGGGGATTCTGACCTTGAGTTAAGGGGAAGAGCCATAGCTCAGTGGTAGAGCATCTGCTTTGCATGCAGAAGATCCCAGGTTCAATCCCCAGCAACTTCAGGTAAAGCAAGGCAAGGCAAGGCAAGGCGAGCTGCTGCCAGTCACTGTAGACAATGCTGAGCCAGATGGACCAATGGTCTGACTCCATATAAGGAAGCTTCCTATTTTCTTGAACAGTAGCCCTCCCCTCCCCACCCCTGGCAAACTGCTTTTGCAATCAGAGGGACTTCAAGAAGCAAAACGTGGCAATTAAGGAAGAGGGTTCCAGCTCTTTCAATTATAAAAACAGTCAAAAGTCTCTCTGCACATGTCCAAGCAGTTACACATACCTGAAGAACTTCTTCAGATCTTGGCTAATATATTGAAACAAGGAGTGCTTCATTTTACTTCTGTCTGAACTTACAATTCTTGTTTACATTGAAGTAGTTGCACATTAATAGGTTACTTAAGAAGCATTCAGAAATTGTGACTTCCCACTCTTGCCTACTTTCACAGCAATTGGAAAGCACAGGGATGCAGTGTACCCACAGCCCACACTGTCAAGCTGCTGTTGCCAAGTGCAATGAGAGGAAGGAAGGAGGGATATGCTGTCCTCTGCAGTGCAGATGTTGCACAGCTGCAATGGTCGCAAACCTATGCCATCACTGGACTGTGCTTGTTACTGAAAGCCACTGGACAACAGCAGAGCTCACCTTTATCCCTCACTTGCAACTCAGAGAAAATGGCCTTCCTTCTGCACGTGCCTTAAATGCTAAAAGTCTTGTGGCCATCCCTGTCAGGCATTCAATGAGCTAAGTATCCATCTTACTCTGACTCCTAGTGTGGACCTTACACTTGTTCCTATTGTGAGTCACCTACACTGGGGGAGGTGAGGCAGCAGCATAGCTGGCCGCTCAGGCACCCAGGGCGATGTGTGCACCCTTCACCCGGGGGCGGGGCACGCAGGAGGAGTGCGCACTGCACCTCACTGCCACCTCCCCCTCAGCTGTAGGGCAGCTGAGGGGGAGGCAGCGGGTCAAAGCAAGCCCACACTGCCGTTTTGGGCAGCATGGACCTTGCACACAGTCTGCCCAGCACCTCAATTTCAGCCGCCCTACAGCTGAGGGGGAGGTGGTGAGCAGATGCAACCCCACGCTGCTGTTTAAGGCAGTGCGGAGCCTGCAGGCGCCCAAGCCACCGCATCACTTCCAGGAGAGATGCGTGGCTCAGGCGCACTGAAGGCCCTGCAGTAACTGCCGCCTCCCACAGTGTGGTGCCCAGAGTCCCGCCCCCCCCCCCAGCTACACCTCTGAGGTGAGGGAAATATGGCCTAGGTCAACAGGTGCCAAATACAGATGGGAGCAGGACCCTGGGTTACCAATCCAAAGCCTGGTGCAATGGGGCATGTCTGCATTGGCCTTAAAATATGTGCTTTTTACAAGGAGCAGCCTGCATTGATCACTTGGAATGACTGTGTTCTGCACACCACTGGAAGTGATACGCCTATGGCCTCACTTCTAGTATTTTAAAAGTAATCAAAGGAACTGTACATATTTACCAATGCTTATGAGAAAAACCATAGATATAATCTGCTATGTGCCTCAAGACAATGGCACTGCTCTAAACTACCCCCTAGCTTTAATGGACATTTAGCTATGAGTATGTGTTATATATCCTTAATTCAAAGGCGAGAGCTCCAGAGCAGTATTAATTTTCACAAGCAGGGGAGGATTTAGGGGAGTGTGTGACTGGTTCACCCGCACTGGGCACCAAACCAAGAGGGCACTGCAATGGAAGGTGAGAGGCACAAAACTGTGGCATCGCACAGGGCACTGCTGAAATTTTAAAGCCCAAAGTCCACCACTGTTCACAAGCACTGAAAAACAGTTTTTATACTATTCTCAAACTTCTGAAGAGTAGGTAATAAAAATGAGAATTTTCATATCTCCAACATTCATAGTGACATTCTATAGAGTTAGTGAACAAAAGATGAGTAAAACTTGCCACCTGATCAACTTCTGCGTCAGAAGGATAGCCATTGTGTCCATCCTGAATCTCCTGAATAGCATGATGCAGCAGTGGGCAAGCAGAAGTAAGAGAAAAAACATGCACATAATAGGTGAAAGGAGAGAATTTTAAAAACAGAGACAGTAGATACTCCAAAAGTTATGTATTTGGTAAGCTTTTTCATTCCTTGCAAAAATCAAATAGATCAAGCAGAGACTTTAGCACCTATTAGATCCAGTCATGGTTTGTGTTTTTAAATATTGGGATGATCTGGAATATGGGCATTCCTGTTCTCCCAAACGTAAGTCCAGGTACCAAAGAACACAAAGTATGTACTGTCTTTTCTTTTCTTTTTTTGAAACAAGCAATCTTTAAAATAGCAAAGACAAAATGCAGAGTATAAAGTAGGCCACATGCTTGATATAAAGAAGGAATCGATTATAGACCAATGAGAGAATCCATGCAGTTATTTAAAGATAAAACAATTAAATATTTGTATCCTCAATAGAAATATTAAGATAGTTGAAGTATTGCTAAGAGCTTAATGGTCCCATCTGCAGATCTGCCCATTACCACAAACCCCGGTACTACGTTGTTATTGCAGCTGGATATGCCAGCAAGACACTTTAGAATCAGGTTTAACCATTTCTGATAATTTGTTTCTTAAGATTTTGTTGCATGAAATATTTTTCCACACACCAGCTGGATCAGCAAGAACATAATATATAAAGGTCCATTTGTTTGCATTTCTTCCTTCTCCAGACACAACTTTAAGGAGGTGCTTTCTGAAGTATTTGCATTTCAGAGACTGGAAACCATGATATTTTTACAACAGTTGCTTTGTATAGAGACAGCTGATTAACAGCTTCCTTTATGAGATTGCTTTTAAGCCCAGGTGAGTTCCAGGTCACAACTGTTGAATGGGAGGAACCATTTATTTGAACAGGCAACATCTTGTGTTCAAACCTCAACAGCTGAATATACTGCAGCTCTATAAACTAGGCCCCCAAAGTTACTAGCCTACAAATTATTTACTTGCCTGCTTTTTACTCATAAAAAAGACTGGACAGGTATGGACAGAGCACTCCATCTCTCCTTTGCCAGCCCTACTCACAAGTAAAAATCAGGCTAGTAGTAAAAAGGCTGTAAACTAGAATGCAGCAGCCTGGTGTAGGAAGCAGCCTGCTTGGTTTCTATGCTGACTGAGCAGGAAGAGACTTTGTGTTCTGTATGTTCAACACAGAAACACAGCAGACTGGTGGGGGGTGGGAGTGGAGTCAAGCTTGCATGCTTGATTTTTATAATGGACATACAGAAATCGGGTTTCATCCCCTTGTGTTTCCAGCGGAAGAGTGCAGCAGCCTGGTCATAAAGACATGAATTACTGCCCCTTCACCACAGGCCAATACTGTTTCTGATTTTGACATAGGCAGCAAAAAAAAATACAGTGGGCTAGCAGAGGAGAGATGGGTCAGTCTGCCCTTCCTCTGTCAGCATGATTGGTTTCTGTACTGGCTGTTGAGTAGCAGCCAGAATGCAAGCAGATCAAGCTGGCAAAGGAGGGATAGAATGATCTCCTCTTCCACCACCAGCCCACCTACATGGAATCCCATAAGCTTTCTCTCAGTCACCTGGCTTGCTGCCAAACATAATGTGCAAACATGGCCTGAGCCCAGCAAGGTGGCACCTTGCTAGGCCAGGTTTCGAAGCAACTACCGTATTTTCCGGCGTTTAAGACGACTGGGCGTATAAGGCGACCCCCAACTTTTCCAGTTAAAATATAGAGTTTGAGATATATTCGACTGCAGATTCTCCACCCGGTGTATAAGACGACCCCTGACTTTTGAGAAGATTTTCCGGGATTAAAAAGTAGTCTTATACGCCAGAATATACAGTATGTAAGTTCCACAATACTCTTTTTAATAATTCCTATTAAACCACAAAATAATGTTCAGTTGACCTAAAATATGCTAGTAGCTAAACTTTCAGATAATTAAGATTTCCAACATTTTTATAATTTCCATTTATAAAGAGAAGAATGATACTTTGAAGCAAATTTTCCCCACATAAGGAATATTGCTGAAGAACACAGATGCACTTGCATCGTGCTTCAGGAAGAATTATGGCAGTCCCAGATATTATTATTATTTAGTTTTGAACAAGCAGATGCAGATGCAAAGATCAGGAAGAGAAGGCTAAAGCAATGCAATCTGTAAAAGAACTACCAAAAAGCTTAGCAAGAAAAAAAAATTACACATAATTTTAACTGTAACTATTTTTACCTTGTCCTTAGATTTATGTGTATCACTATTCAATAGATAATAGTTTGATGAAATTATATGTAAGCATTCTGGGAGTCTTTTCATCTGGAGAGCAGGATAAAAATGCTGTATTTTAAGCCTTTTTAGTAAGAGGGAAGGCAGGTAGTAACCCACTCTTCCTTTTTTTGAGTAGCAGCCTAAGTCAGGATTTACCTTCCACTTCCTCTCATTCTATGACTGGATAGTGGCTGGAGGGAAACTAAAGTTATGCCCCAAATGCTTCATTGGCCTCTAACATTCTATTGTCCTTTGAAAGCATCACCAACATCCAAAGAATGTGCCTCTTCCAAACAAAACAATACAGAAGAGGGATGCCAGGACCAGCAAGAAAATGAGACTAGGATTTCAATGGAAGCAGACCTATGCTATGCTAGCTTTCCAAACAAGTCCTCAAAGGTTGTTAGATCAGGAATATTAGCTCTTTATGGCACACTAGTGTATAGAAATGATTAGGGAAGCCAACTGCACCAGTTTTAAACAGCTTGCCTGCCTGTTCGCCTAGAAATTATTTTCACTCACCACTGGAGACTGGGTAATTGGTTGTTCTATGTGCCATCTCGGGAGCAAAGCAAAGGAGTGGGAGGAATATTTTTTGGGAGGGGGGAGGAATGCACTGGATTCTAGAATAGGCAAGGGCAATCTCCAACCTGCAGGCAGAATTAGGCCTACCAGGAGTCCTAATCTGTCCCAAGAGGTATAAAGCAGGCTGCAAAGGAACAATTGGGAGTATGAGAATATTCTCCTGATTGTTCTCCTGCAAGCAGAGCATTTTTAATTTGGTGTTCAATGCAACCCCTGCAGAGATTGGCTCCATCTGGGAACTCCCAATCTAGAGCTCCCAAGGAGTCAATCCCTGCTGCAAATGGGGTTTGCATACCTCCTTGGATGACATAGCTCAATTAAAGCCATACCTACAAACCAGTACTTTTGTTTAGCACCCGGGCTTGACCTCAAGAAATGGGAGCATGCTAGATGTGTGTTCCTAACTTTTTCCTTTGAAGCTAAATCACCTGATATCATGGTGACATTAAGTGATGGGGGAGCTCAGGATCCAACTGTTCCTCAGCCCTGATTTGAAACTTCATTTGCTGATTTGAAACCGAAGGCAATAAAAAAAACAAATACATTTTTTAAATATCCAGAATGAACACTGGATGACACATTTTAGCAATTCCTGGGACAAAGATGTATGTCATTGCAGCAGTGCCTAACTTGGATCACAGATTTAGAATTTTCCACTAAGAGTCTTGCCATTATGGGAATGCATGCATAAACACAAGCATTAACTGAAATCTTATTTAAGTAGGATAGACTAAAATGTATTGTTTGTTCTTTGGTTCCTTCAAATATCTGTAGCAGGGGCGTACCCAGGATCAAAACTAGGGGGGGGCAAGCCATGGTCATTCAGGTTGTGACATTTCAGCACAGAAAAGGTGAATGAAACCAAAATTTTAAGAAAATTATATATAATTATAGCAGTGCTTTATTACATAGTTATTACAATGATTTGCTTGAAAAAATTAATTTTTATTCTAGTTACATGTCTTATACTAATATCATTTTTCTTGGGTTTGAAGAAACTTTCGTTTCAATCCAGACCCCATCCACATCCATTATTAAAAAAATAAAGGAAAAACGCACAGATTACCTGAAACAGCTGGCAGCAGGCTGGGGAATGGGCAGCTGCTGCAAATGGCGCTGAGCCAGCTCAGGCCAGCCCTCTTCCTGCTCTCAGCCATGCAGAGCTGCATCCCCCATATGTTGTTGCACTCCAGCTCCCATCATCCCTAATCACAGGCCACACTGGCTGGGGCTGATGGAAGCTGGGGGGTTTTGCGCCCTAGGCGAGATCACCTTCTGGCGCCCCCCATCGTTCTGCATACTTCGCGCATGCGCAGGAGCACTCCATTGCGTCATGTGCACGCACAGAAGCAGCGCTCTACTTACAGACTTTTCGGGGTGCAAACAGCACCCCGGAATGGGTTGCGTCCGTAAGTAGAGGTACCACTGTATTTAAAATATTTATGCACCTGCCCTTACATTCAAAATTCCCAAGACAGTTTATAAGAACTAATACAAATTACTTTAAAAACTGTAATAGGCAGTACTGAAAACGATCTATGTGCAGGGGGTTAGGCAGAGGTTAATAAAGCCTGGGGAGATAAAAAGGTCTTTAGAAGGAAAAGGATGAATGAGTAAAAGCTTATTTATTTGGCACAGAGAGCATTGCCATACTCAACTGTGAAATAAGCAGTGATGCTCCTTCCCTGCCTGCTCCACAGAGCTGTGAGTGCCATGCAGCCTGCCCTGTGCCCACTAGGCCAACCTGTTGCAGCGATGGACTCTGTTTTGTTAGCAGTGAAGTTTCACCTGCCAGTCTGGTTAGAGGATCAAGATGAGCAGTGTTCAAAGCCACTCATAGACCCAGTCTCTTAGCTTAACCCAGGGGTCAGCAAACCTTTTCAGCAGCAAACTGTCCCTCAGACCTTGTGGGGGGCCAGACTATATTTTGAAAATAAAAAAAATCAACTAATTCCTATGCCCCACAAATAACCCAGAGATGCATTTTAAATAAAAACACACATTCTACTCATGTAAAAACAACAGGCAGACCCCCCAAATAACATAGAGATGCATTTTAAATAAAAGGACACATTCTACTCATGTAAAAATACGCTGATTCCCAGACCGTCTGTGGGCCAGATTTAAAGGCGATTGGGCCAGATCCAGCCCTGGGCCTTATTTTGCCTACCCATGGCCTAACCTCTTCTATAGCCAGTTGCACAGATAATGGGGGAAAGAGAAATGTATGGGGAAAGATGAGATAGAAACCTAACAAATTACTAAATGCATAGGATGGGAAGGGTGAACTCTCATCCTTGGCCTCAGGCAGCAAAATGTCCTTCACTAGCCCTCAGGGGAACAGCTCAGCTGGTAGAGTAGGAGACTTTCAATCTCAGGCTTGTGGGCTTGAGCCCCATGCTGGATAAAAGATTTCTTCGTTGCAGGGGGGTACTTGGACCAACTCTACAATTCCATGAAATGCACAAGCCCCATTGATTGTTACCACCACCCCAGTTTTCACCAAAGAAGCTTCCTTACTGCTTTCAGAAAGCAGTAGCCAAGGGAAGTGTCATTGACTGGGTCCCCTCTCTGGGTCTCTGCCTGGGGGCCAAGGAGATGGGAAAAGGGAATGAAGGGGCAGCAGACGACAGGCTGAAGACAATAAAAGGCAAGAAAGCGACAAAGGAATGAGGGGAGGGGAGAAAAGAAAAGTTGAGTGAGGAAAATGGCAATGGTGCAAGAAAGGAGGTAAAGTATGATGGGTGGAGTGGAGAAGGCTGAAGGAAATATATCTGGGGCTGGGGTGGAAGAAATGGAAAGGACGCAAAGAGGAGCAGGAAAGGAGGAAGGGAAAGGGACAGAAAGCGAACGAGAATCAGGAGGAGGCTGAAGGAGACCGGCAGCGCAAAAGGAAGGGAATATGAGGAGCGAGGGGAGAGAAAAAGGGCAAGAAGGGGAAGGGGCGAAGGCATGCAGGCACCCGATGGAGGGGCAAGAGAGAGAGAGAGAGAGAGACGGCCGGGTGGGGAGGGAGGGAGGCTGAGGGAGGCGCGAGAGGGAAGAGCGAAGCCTGACGCAGCAGCAGCTCAGTGAAGAGAGCTGTCGCAGCCCGCAGCTGTGCGCGCGCGACAGGCGCTCCGCCTTCGGGACAGGAGCTGCCTTGGGCAAGGGGGGGGGCAAAGGCAGGAACTTGGGTGGCGGGGACAGCAGCCTCCTCCTTCTCCACTGCCTCCCTTCTTCTCCGCTCCTCTCCTCCCGCCTAAATGGACGCGCCGGGCAGCCCAGGCTGAGGCTCCTCTCGCCCGGCGCCGATCATTTTTGCTTCTGGGGGGGGGCAGCTGGCTTCTAGGGGGGGGCAGCTGCCCCCGCCTGCCCCCCTCTCGGTACGCCCATGATCTGTAGCACACAGAAAACATTAATACTGGTAATACAGTACTCTGTGCTCCAAAACATGTAAGTATCAGTTGAGGGGGCCTATTTGTCAGAATTAATGTAATAAAACTTAAATTAGTACCATGCATTTCCAACATAACTTAAATATACTGCGCTCTCACACGCTGGCTTTTACTGCTCATGACAACACTGTAATGTACATAAAACATTTCTATGGCAAACAAGCTGTTGCATTGCATAGCAAGATGGTCTGACTGGTTTAAACCGACCATTAATGAAGTAAAGAAGAACACTTAGCACACTGGATTCTCAACACAGCACAAAAACACAAACAGGTAAAAGGCTGACTTGCCAATAGCCACATTTATTCTTACCCTTACAGTAGGCCTCCTGTATACCTGTTAGTTAAAATACAGATATTATCCAACAAGTCACGTATTCAAATCCTACATTTGGGAAATACCACCTACAGGCCCTTATTACTAGAAACATACCAATGACCATGCTATTCTTTACATGATCACTTGTGACACAGTTAAATAGAAATGAATCATGAGGCCCTATGTATCCATGATGATAAAGTAAGCAAAACAAATCAATACTGTACACTTCTGAGGTTGGTGCAGTATGGCAGGCTGAATAAACAAACCCAAAGGGTGGAATATTCTGGCAGCAGATCTTGTAATACTGTTTGAGGAACCATCAAGATTGCACAATTGTTTGGCTGATGTTTAAAAAGATTTTAATTTGTGACAGTAAAAAAAAAAAGTCTTGGTGATATGCAATACTAATCTATTCACAGCAGACGCATTAAAGTAAATGGATATGACTAACTTAGATACATTAATTTCAGTGGGTCTACTCCAAATAGGCCATAACTGAATCCAACCTATACACTTTAACAAGAGCATGTGTTTCCACTCCATGCATTAAAAAAATATGGAGCTGAAATAGTTAGGCTTCACCTATAATTCAATCAAGGGCAGTTAACCTTTATTTGGCCCAAGGGTGACATTGAATGTAGAAAAGCTTATGGAGATCACAAACCCTGATGGATGTGGCCACCTTAAACACACACACATGCCACAATCCCACACATCAGAGCTACACCCTTCTTCAAAGTGCTTTGAAAAACAGAGTGGTCTTTGAGGTGGGGGGTGGGAGAGAGTGTGCAATGCAGTTTTCCTCCTCATGTGCAAGTTTCCTCTGCAGTGCCCAGTGCTGCAATTGGAAAGAGGCAGGGTTACAGAGAGAAAATACAGGTCAGCAAAGGACCTGTGACCACCGTCACTGCTAGGTAATCAAAGTGCTCTGGAATAAGGAAGAAGCGCTAGAATCTGTAAGCAGGAAAAGAAGAGGAGCTTCATTCAGTCCTCCTGCCGCTGTTACTCTGCAAAAAAATTGTTTGGGGGCTGGCAGGCCAGAGGAAAATACTGGGTGGGCAAATTCAGCCTGTTATTGGGGGGGGGGCACAGTTCACCATCCCTAAATTAAATAATAATGTGCAAGCTTTGTGTAACTATGCTTAACTGACACCAGATTGCATCTCAGCTTGATACAATTTAAATTTTCTCCTGAAAATTTCCTAGAAGTGAATATCTATCATACCATAAATCATGTGTCCTTAATTTTTTTCCAATTTGGCGTTTTTAAACAATCAGAAACAAATGTCTCCTTCTAGCCACCTTATAGGTAGGCCTCGGGCACCTAAGCTGGCAGTGCATAGTCCCTACCAAAAGTTAGAGCAAGAAAGATGAAAAGGAAGGAGACAGTCATGCTCTGTGTGGGCCCAATATATTCTTTAAGACCCATGGTGGAAGGAATCAAATGATAAAAATCACAGGCCTGTCCAAACAAAGAAGAAAAAATGTGGGCCAGAACACTTAGTCAACTTAGTCAACAAATAATCACTAAATGGATGACATAATAACTAGAGGCGTGCTTTCGCTAATGGGGCCTCTTGCTGCCGCTGCACCGCAAGCACACGATTTCTGTTCTCATCCTGGGGTAAAGTTCTCAACTCGAGGTTCCAGGTTAGCGGAGTTTGTAACCTGATGCGTTTGTAACCTGAGGCGTTTGTAACTCGAGGTACCACTGTATAGTCAACACACACTGGATTTAATGGCAGGTGGGATTGCCAAGGTCTTTTTCCCTAGATGTCTGCCATCTTTCCACTCTCTTTTTTTAATAAAAAAAATGGTTAAGTGCATAAAGCTGAATGTGCACAAGTTAAAGGCACATAAGTTGTGAGATACTTGTACTTATTCCAGATACACCTGACATCAGCAATTTGCCCCAGTACAAGAGCACTGACTGTTAAGTGGCTCAGTCATCTATACCTGATTGTGCTGACTTTAAAAGATTCCTCCCTTTTCAAACATGTGTGATGTTTGCCAAAAACAGAGATATGTTAAAATAAATGCTCTGTTCTTGAGGACTGCATCAGAATTCCCCAGTACATTGAATCCAAGCTCTAAAAACTCAGATTCCACAGGTAAAGTACAACAGCTGTAATGCCAAAATTGCCACATTCATTTATCCAAGGCAGCAGCCGTGGTCCAGAGAAAGCATTACATTTTGCTGCCACCTGTTATAGAAATTCCAAGTATAAAATTCTGACTGCTTCTATAGAGAAAAACACACAAGAGGAGAATTTTAAAAATAGTATCTGATCAAGCATGCTTCAACAGATTCATCTCTAGGTATAGAAACAATCTATTTCCTATTCACAGGAGTTTAAAGAGTTTCCTCCTTCTAGAGAGAATCTAGTGCCTTTTGAATCCATAAAACACTGGTGAATGACTTAAAGGTAAAGGTACCCCTGACCATTAGGTCCAGTCGCGGATGACTCTGGGGTTGCAGCGCTCATCTCGCTCTATAGGCCGAGGGAGCCAGCATTTGTCTGCAGACAGCTTCCAGGTCATGTGGCCAGCATGACTAAGCCGCTTCTGGCGAACCAGAGCAGCGCACGGAAATGCCGTTTACCTTCCCGCTGGAGCGGTACCTATTTATCTACTTTCACTGGTGTGTTTTTGAATTTAATTTGCTTTAACAATATTCATTTGGCAGCTTTACTTGAAGAATGCATGACAATTTGCTTGCTTTTTTAAATCAAAAAGCAAAAGTATTTTCTCACAATCACACTAAAGACCCAAACTAAGTAGCAATTTTAGATTTCAAATGGCACTAACAAAAAAAGTAACAGTTTATCAGATCTAACTACTTCACATATAAAAACTTATCCTTTCATGTTATCATCTTAACCCTTTTCTCAGATGACAGAAAGATACATTTTTTGTTTTTGCTCTCCATTCCCTTGCATATCTTATTTGGGGGTAAGGACTGAAGTAGCACCACATACGTAAATTAAAAGAATGAATCAATAAAACTTACCCGGTACTCTCTGGATACACTGTCTGAGGGCACAGAACCTGAAATCTGACTAGAAATTGTAGCAGCAATGAGTTGCTTGCACCATTCGACATGTGATCCTGTGGGGCTACAAGAAGAAGAAGAAGAAGAAGAAGAAGAGGAGGAGGAGTTTGGATTTGATATCCCACTTTATCACTACCCTAAGGAGTCTCAAAGCAGCTAACATTCTCCTTTCCCTTCCTCCCCCACAACAAACACTCTGTGAGGTGAGTGGGGCTGAGAGACTTCAGAGAAGTGTGACTAGCCCAAGGTCACCCAGCAGCTGCATGTGGAGGAGCGGAGACACGAACCCGGTTCACCAGATTATGAGTCCACCGCTCTTAACCACTACACCACACTGGCTCTCAAGAAATATATAACAAGTTACTTAGCAAAAGATTTTTACTTTATAAATAACTATTGAACATTTAGATTCTGCATTGTTTAATTCAGATGATCCTTCAAACCATGGTTTTACATATCAGAAATAAACAGCACATTTGCATGACCACTCTCTGCCCCCTAATGTGCAGATTCCCTTCTCCATTTCCATGTTTCCTTGACAGTAACATCCGAAAAGGAAAGACTATAGTTAGCACTAGCTGCAAAAGAAATCTTTTGAAAATGCACTTCAAACCATGTTTTCAAAATTGTAGTTTGGAAGTTAGCCTCAAACATATTTTGCCCAACAGACATTACAGCAAGCCAGTGCTTGAAGTGAGTAGGAAACCATCCCACTTATAAAGCAGACCTAAAATATTTTCTTGTCTTTTCAAGTGATGTACCGTATATACTCGAGTATAAGTCGACCCAAATATAAGCCGAGGCACCTAATTTCCCTACAAAAATGTGGGAAAGCTTATTGACTCAAGTATAAGCCGGTTCACCTTTGCCACTGTGGTAGAGGAGGAACGAGCAGCCCAAAGCAGCCCTTTGGGCTGCTCCTTCCTCTTCCTCCTTTGCTGCTGTGGAGCTCACCCCGCTCGCAGGAGATTCGAACCGCTGATTCTTCCTGATTCAGCAAGCCCTAGGGCTCTGTGGTTTAACCCACAGCGCAATGTTCCCTTGTGTTATACAGAGAAGGCTGGGATCCTGTCCTGTTTAAGCAGGAGCCAGGGAAAGTGAGCACCTGTGGGGTTTTAATACTTCCTTAACTGATAGGCTTTCTGCCTTCTGGGGTCTAAAATTTGCATTTATGTGAGCAGTTCAGGAATGGAACAAGCTGCCTGGGGAGAGTAAAGAACCACCGTTCTTGTACACTTCTTAAGGAATGGTTGACTTGAGTATAAGCCGAGGGCAGCTTTTAAAGCACAAAAAGTGTGCTGAAAAACTAGGCTTATACTCAAGTATATACGGTAATTATATGTGGCCTTATTTATATTAAATCATCCTGCTTTTTCTTCTTGCTCTCCCATTTTGAGCACTCCTTATAATAACCCAGAAATGGGGGAACTGGTGTGTGACAAGGCAGAGGCAATTTTTAAAGAAGTATTTTAAAACATTAGTTAATTTTTCTATTGAGCAGACAAAAACAGTTAACAAAAACAAACTGTGGAAAGAATAATACTAGGAAAGTCTTCTGATTTTAAAAAATAACTGGACAACAAGACGAGAAAACTGATATCTGTTTAAGCATGAACATTTGTAGCTAGAAGCATACAGATTATAGACCAAGTAGGTTTTTAGGGTTAGCAAATCCCAGGAATTTAACTGGATGACCCATTAAGTCTTAGCAAGAGGTTCTTTCTTCAAGAATGCCTAAACACTCAGGAAAAAACACGAAAGCAATTTCCTGAAACAGCCTGAAGTGGTTTGGCATCAAAAACTGAGAAGACTGCCAGATTCTGGCAAGTGATGTGGGAATTTGAGATATGCTACAACCAGTTTCAGCTAGTGAAATACAGTATTAAAAGGAATGGAGGCAATGTATTTTCAGTAACTTATTTTCTATGGAAAACAAACTTCCCTCAACCTAATGAAAGTCCACAATAAAGGGCAGTTTATATAAATGAGTCAATGTTGTTGAGAGTTGTACTAGAACTGGGGAAATCAAAGTTCAAATTCATGAGGCTGATGTGGGTTTTTTCTGAACTTTATTTCTCTTTAAAAAAAAAAAGTCTCATTGGTTCATTAGTAACAATGAATGCAAATATATTAAGCAAGCTGAGCAAAATGTCAAGGTTGTATTTGTTTCTCAGGTGATTGTCCCTACTAAGTATGTGACAAATACTTCTGGTATATGGACATATTTTTTTTTAAACTTGGGATACCTTCTGTTAGCTCAATTAATAAATACAACTAAATTACACATATTAAGTTAGATCAGTCTAGATTAGAAAAAAATTCTGATGCAATTTGAAAATATTCTGATACAAGTTACCCAATGGAAATTTTTCAAATTAAAAATTTTATGGAGAACTCACACCACCACTCCCCACTTCCTTTCTGCTCTCTCATTCCCTAGTGTCTATGCCTCAGGTGTGTGGGAACTCATGCCTGCATGCCAAAAGTGGTCCTGGAGGCCTCTCAGTTTGGTCCTAAGAACACTTCCCAAGGCACATCTCCTCTTCTCTGTCTATTCCACCTCTATTTAGCCCATCTTGTGTTGCTTCTAATGTCTATTTTAGAGTAAGTCCTTTGGGTTTTGGACTTGAGTCATATTTTTTAAAAGAACAAACAAACAACAAACAACAACAACAACAACATGTACCTCGATTTTGCTATATAAATAAATAACACTATTTGGAGGGGAGTTGTGAGGAAAGGGGAGATGGAGGAACAGCAGTTTGCCTAAGGCTGCGTAATAGTAAGCAGAGGCAGCATTTGAACTGGGGACTTCAGGGTTGGCTGCTCAGTTCCTTGTCACTATATTGCACTAGTTTATAAGACACACAATTAAATATCATCATACCCAATAGTGATTAATACATGTATTGAGCATTGTATCATTTTACTATTATTTTTAATAGTAAACTTCCAAATGGCTTTAGGCACTTTATAAAGCATAAGAACCAAGTGCACAAGACTGTTAAGATAAAGAATAATTAAAAGTACACAGTAATTAAAACAAACAATCAAACAATCCCATTAAAACAGCAGATCAATTAAAACAGCAATT